>CAWUHX010000131.1:575369-966614 GCA_963922205.1 Romanomermis culicivorax | reverse complement strand
AGCAGTGGTATCAACGCAGAGTACTATTAGGATTTGAACAAGCCAAACAGGAATATAACATCAACAACTCAACAACTGTTCTATCAGGTTGCTGATTACAGCAACATTCAAATGATTTATCTAACCTGGTGGTAGTTCAATCTTTTTACAGTTTAAGCTAACTTTCTAAATATACATGCATTTATGCTATGCCATCCTGTAGATATGATGTTTCAATGCTTTTATCATGTTTATATACATGTGAGAGATATAGCCTCATTAGGATTTTAACAAACCAAAGAGGAAAATAGTATCAAGGACTTAACAACTGTTCTATCAGCTATATCAATGTGTTTGTCGATAACATAGAATCAGCCTTGCAGTGGTTCAATTCTTTTACAGTTTATCCTAACTTTTTAAATATACATGCATTTATTCTGTGTCATCCCATAGATATGATTTTTCAAGGCTTTTCTCACCTTTATATACAGGTGAGAGATATAGCCTCATTAGGATTTGAACAAACCAAACAGGAATATAATATCAATGAGTTAACAACTGTTCTATCAGGTTGGGGATTATATCAATATCTAAATGGTTTATCTAACCTGGTGGTAGTTCAATCCTTTTACATTTTAGGATAAATTTTTTCATATAAATGCTTTTATTCCATGTCATTCTGTAGATGTGATGTTTCAACAGTTTTCTCATGTTTATATACATGTGGCCGATATGGCCTCATTAGGATTTGAATGAACAAAACAGGAATATATAATATCAATGATTTAACATCTCTTCTATCATTTTGTGGATTACAGTATCATTAATATGAGTTATCTAACCTGGGGGTTGTTCAATCCTTTTACATTTTTGGCTAAATTTTTGTATACACATACACTTATAAAGTGTCATCCCCTAGAATCGAGATTTCATGACTTTGGTCATATTGGTATACAAGTGGAACAAATTGCCTGATAAGAATTTGAAGGGATCTGATAGGAGAAAGCTATGTAAGCTGTGTGGCTTACAATTTGTATTCAATTACTGTATATAAAGAAAATGAAGACCTAAAGACTGTTCTATCCTTTTACACTTTTGGCATTGTTCGTATGAATTGAAAACCTGGAAACTGTTCAATCACTAACTTCTTCATTTGTATAATCCTGTCAGGTGGCAACCTACTTGGACCCTTGATAGAAAGTAGAGCAAATTTATTCGAACATATTTTAATTGCACTGATTATTATAATTAATGAGTGAATAATAGAAACAAGTCTAAAGGTATTTGTAATATAGGTGAATATTGTGAAAATACAGGAACCAACGAACACACAAAGAGGAAATGGCTGGGTAAGTATAGATGGTTATTTGCAATAAAATCAGTTTATGATTGCTCAAATAGACATAGAGTAATAAATATATGCCCATTCATCAGTTTGAATGAAAAATCCTTTTACAGTTTAGGCTACATTTTTTAATAAAAATGCATTTATTCTATTTCATCCCATAGATATGATGTTTCAACAGTTTTCTCATGTTTACATACATGTGGCCAAAATGGCCTCTTCAGGATTTGAGCAAACAAAACAGGAATATAATATCAATGGTTTAACGCCTGTCCTTTCAGTTTGTCGATTAGGGGAACATAGAAAAGATTTATTCAACCTGGTGGTTGTTAAATCCTTTTATAGTTTAGGCTAAATATTTGCTCTCATTCTGTGTTAACCCAAACATACCATGTTTCAATGCTGCTCTGTTGTTTACATACATGTGAGAGATATACACTCATTAGGATTTGAACAAACCAAACAAGAATACAAAATCAATTACTTAAGGACTGTTCTATCAGCTATATCAATGTTGTTATTGATTATATAGAATCTACCTTGCGGTTGTTCCTTCCTTTTACTTTTGCTAACTTTTTTATATACCTCATTAGGAGTTGAACAAACCAAAGAGGAATTGAACATCGGATGGTTTTGCCTGTTCTATTCAATATTTAAGTCAAGGACTGAGCAACTGTTCTATCTTTTCTAATCGATCTAAAATCGAATCAACCTTGTGGTTGTTCAATCATTTCAACATTTTGCCTTAATAAGCATTTATTCTTATATCTTTGCCTCCTATTCGCACTATTCCCTGCATATCACAAAAATACAAATTTATCATTTCCAACAAAACATTAAGATATCCGCATATCTGCATTACATATCTGCCGATTAGACATTGTTCAGTTGGTGGATATGTGTCCACACTCCGGTACAGAATCCACCGATTAGACTTGCATATCCACCAAAAAAGTTGCCAACTTCGACAACTCATTTGAAATTTTCAAACAAAATATCCGCAATCCACAAAACATTTCCGCCTTTTAGACATGAAAAAAGTGGATTCCGCATCCACTGATTAGACATAAATGTCCACAAAGAAAGAGTGGATATATATCCGCCAACAATATCCGCATCTGCCAAGTAGACCATATCCACCATCCCTATCTGCACGCAGATTCCGGCGATTAGTGATACCCCAATGTTTTCTCATGAAGGTCGAGATAATTGTGCATCACTTTAGCGTGAGATAGGGTTTTTTATTGCAACTTGAAAAAGATGAAACCGAGCTTGCTTTTAGCTAATCCTCAGGCATTAAAACTTAATACTGAGCTTGTGATGATCCTCAGCATTGGTTAATGCAAGCAGCTCCTGAATTTTAGTGAAATGGTGAGTATTTGGTGTATTTGCCAGTTCTAACATAAGTTTTGCATGTCTACATGGCGCAGTCTATTAGAAAACAGTCCTATGGAAGGAGAATCCGTGTCACATTACTCATTGATAGAGTCTAATGAAAAAGTCTGTAATTGTAAATTTCGTAGAAATTATCGATGCTACAAAGAAATACATTCACGACATTAGCAAGAAACGTGCCAAATAACGTTGACACTTCAAGATTATATTCTAGAATTGGTAAATTTGTTGAGTGATAGATCATCACCCTTGGAAAGTGGCTTTTGAAACAATTCATGTTGCCCTATAGAGGGAGTATCGGGGTTATCACCCCTGAAAATGATGCATTGGGTACCCAATTTTCGGGATTCACGACCCAGTGAGTAGTGAATTTAGAGGAAAAAGGAATGACATATCGAATGAAATTTTAAGACACCATCCTTGCTAACTGAACTTCAGGTCTCAGAGTAAAGCCGAACTTGGAATCTCTGGAGAAGTCCATCATTTATAGTTTGTTTTTATAAAATGCTTCCGAATTGAAAAAGCACGAAAATCAACTATGTCATCAAAATCAAGTAAACAAAGCTTTCACAGTAGGATTTTTCATTCAAAAAATTGTTGAAGATTTATTGAATAAGCTCACAAATTTTCAGTCTCATGTGACGAATAGTTTAGCCGATAATTGTAAACGTCCAAAATAGTACTTTAAAAAACTTTTAAACTTTTACACTTTTGAAATTTAAAAGGCTTCCAAGAAAAACAGACTATAGATTCCGCATTGTATTAATTATTTTTTTGTACTCCAACAAATTTCGTTAAATAGAACCAGAAACTTGACCATGGTGCTGAAGAAAGTCGTCGTATATTTTACATTTTACATGTATGTTTTTTACAAAAATATACTACCTATCATGTTTCGTGGTTATGTATTTTACAATCATTATGACGGCACATCATATTTTTCACTCAGGTCAGTGAAGGTGGCTTTGGCGAGGTGTACACTGCGCTCGATACGAATAAAAATCTTACTGTAGCTATAAAAGCAGAAAACAATGTCGATTCGACTCTATTAGAGATGCGAGTACTGACAAAGTTCCAGGTGAGGACTAATTCTAGAAAATTCTATTGCCTACTATAAAATCAAGCTTGTCAGTTTTTCAGACTCATACGAATTGTCCAAAAGTTTTCGAAGCCGGAAAGACTAGGACGTTTTCTTACATAGCCATGCAATTACTGGGTAAAAATTTGTCTCAAATTCGCCGATCGTGCCCTTATGTGCCGCAGAGAATGAGTTTAGCTACAACATATGGCGTACTTGTGCAGTGTTTGCACGCCATAGAAGGACTGCACGATACGGGCTACATTCGTAAGTGACTTAGACCTAGAGACCATACATGCACGTGGGGGAGGAGGGTTTTGACCCCTAGCAGATTTTTATTGACCCCCTGCAGATTTTTGCTGACCCCCAGCAGATTTAACTTTTCCAGCAATGATTGAGAAGATGACGAAGGAAAATGAGCAAGAGAGGAAAAAAGTCGTCATAAAAATGGAAATGACGTTGTAGTTTGACAATTTTTCTAAACAAATCATACTTGATTTTAAAAAAGTAACGTGGAAACTTTAAAAAGTGCGGTCTAAGCAAATAGTTTCACATATCTGACTAATATAGGTTGAAGAATATGCTGCTTGGATGTTAGAAGACATTCTGAGACCTTTCTTTTCATTATCAAGAATGAAAAAAAATTTTGTATTCCATCCCCTGTCCTGGCTGACCCCCGCAGAATTTCTATGCTGTGCATGTATGCTAGAGACATGAACTTTTCCGAGTCAAATTTAGCCGTATTTTCACTCCAATATTTTTGTTTCTGTTCCGTAAAGTTCTGATGAATTCTTATTACACGCTGTAAATTCTTACTGTCTACGTTTTTTGAATTTATAAGAATAGTTTTTGAATTGTAATAAATTTTTTTGGAAATGTAAGTGCTAAAAATATGCTTTCTGCTCCAGCTTTGCCCAAAAACGGACAGATAAGAATCCGTTAAAATAGCTCGTGTTCGAGCACTCCAATGAATCAGAAAGTAGATTTTTCATGCGTGAAAATAGTCGTTGGCCGTATTGTAAGTGGGTGTGATGAGACTTTTGAAGGATTTACTGTTTTCTCGGTAAAAGCTATCGTTCGAATTCTCAGTAAAGCCATTTGGAAAACCATAATGCTAATATCTGATGACTTTTTACTGAAACTCGATCGTAAATAGGTACTTCCTTCAAATTTCTTTCGATCTGCCCCTCATATTTGGTCAATCCATTCAGTTTTTTAATTAGTCATCTTTTCAGATCGTGACATAAAACCATCGAATTTTGCCGTCGGGTGCCAGCCGGAAGATAATCGGGTTGTCTATTTATTCGACTTCGGCTTATGCCGACGGTATACGAATGACGATGGTTCGATAAAGGCTCCCAGACCGTACGTTGGTTTCAGGGGAACGGTAAGGGAACCTGGTTTTTGTGATTGTGAAACGTCATTTATACAACCAGACCTGTAGGCAGGAATTTTTACGTGTGGGAGCCACACATTTTTGGGAGCTAATGTCTCAGTCAAAAATTAAGATACAGAGTTTTGAACGCATCTGGCCGACTGTAGCGGCTGGCCGACCGTAGCGGCTGGCCGACCGTAGCGGCTAGCCGACTGTACCGGGTGGCCGACTGTAGCACATGGCCGACTGTACCAGGTGGCCGAATTCAATGTGAAATAGTTTATATGTAAGTCGAACCTTATGTAAAACGTTTTCGCACGAAATGTGAGTAAAATGTTGCTAAATATAGATTTCAGTGCACAAGATATCATCAAAAAATGCAAGAGCGACGCAAAAATATGCTAATTATATGCAGAAATATGCTCTTCATAATTTTTTAATTCATTATAAATGCCTAGATTGATTGATTGATTTTATTGACTTTTTCTAATATATTTCTAACAAAAAAACTATGAATAAAATATGTTAGAACTTGGCAAAAAATAGAATTTTCAAGAAAGACAGAACAACAACAATGGAATTTCGTCTTTACTTGAGTAAATTATTTAAGGGTGGTACTCTGGAATGTCTCTAGCTCATTGCTTTTTTTGGATATATGGGTTTAGCTGTGGTGAAAGCAATGAGGCCTTCATGGCTTTTACCACTTTTTACCTTCATTGCTTTTTTTTACCACTTGACGGTCTTTCACCATTTTCGGCGCTTTTAATAATTTCCTGCTTAACACGTAAGGTTTCCGTCATTATAGCATCAGTTGGAGCACATTGTACGTTGTGGCCAACTTCGGGATCACTCCTGACTCGGCCGTCCCTAACTACAACTCGACTTTTTTCGCGTCCTAGCTTAGCACAATTGTTGCATTCATAATACACGGCTTGCAAACCATCAAATCCTCGTTTAGTTTTATTGTTTTTGAAAAGCCAAAAATGATTGGGATTTGTGCGACTTTCGCCCTTGAGCAACGTCGAATTTCCATGAACTGTCGACAGATATTCTGCAGCCTCGAAATCATTTTCATTCATTCTTATAACAAATACACTCAATAAAGCGAATGGATACGAGGGGAAAAATTTCTTACAAAATAAAAAACTTTTGAATTCAAATTATCCTTGTGTGCTTTTACTTGATTAGCATATTTTTGCGTTGTTCTTGCATTTTTTGATGATATCTTGTACATTGAAACCTATATTTAGCAACATTTTGTTCACATTTCGTGCAAATTCGGCCACCCGGCACAGTCGGCCACACGGCCTACAACGGGAAAATCCCTCAAAAAAACCAAAAGCATAAAAAACGAATCGTCAATATAATATAAAACATGCATGAATTTGATCTTAATGGAATATTAGGCAACAGCAATAAATCATTCATGGTATTATTTAGCAGTACAGGAAATAGTGAAATTGCTTTGCACAAACAGCAAACCAAGAAATGAAAATCAAGCCGAAATGACTGTGAAATGTAGTTTATTATACATATAGTGCGACGCGCCGAAAAATTAAAAAAATTTTCACTCAATTTACTGTAAAATTGACATTTCTGACCTCATTTTTCTTGAAGAAAAAACCAAAGATCCAATTTTTGCTTTTTTTAACACTTGAAACGTTTCGTTTTCCGAGGCTTATTTGAAAATGAATAGACTATAGAAAATTCTTTTCACTTAGCCTCGGAAGTCCAATGTTTCTGACCGCCATTTTTCTAGGCGTCTTGTTGCATTCATGGTATCGAATCTCGATGATTCAAAAATGTCAAATCTGCAAAAGCTATAATATGAGTTATCAGCACATTTTTTCTGACATACGGATATTTTTAAACATATTTAAGAGGAACCCCTTATTTTATAGACCGAAACACCTTCGATGTATTTTTGTAGTAACATGTGATTTTCATCCGAATACTTTTTGCAGGTAAGATACGCTTCATTAGCAGCCCACGAAGGCCGGGAATTATCGCGCCAGGACGATCTTATATCTTTATTTTATTCATTTGTTGAGCTAATATCCGGTAATTTGCCTTGGCGATCCGTCACAGAAAAAACCGCGGTTGCCGATCTCAAACGGTCGTTCAATTTTGACTCGTTTTGCCACTTGATGCCCGATGAAATCGACCGATTCGTCAAAATTATTTTAGACGTCCGATTCGCCGATCGACCGCCCTACGATCGTATGGTGCAACTTTTCCGTCGATTAATGATGCGGTCGGCTGGCGGAATTCAAGTGAGTAGAATCTATGCAGTATACTGTGCAATTCAGTTTACAAGAATTCGATAACGACGTCACCCATGCATACTATACCCTATTTGTATTTCGAAAAAGACGAAACAAAGAAAAGAAGAATAGAAGTGAAAAGGAGAGCATTCAGACAACACTTATCAAGAGCATAAGATACTCTTCTACGTTGCTTACGATTCTTGATAACGATTTTCATCAACGACTCTGACATTAAAATAATGATTTTCCGATCGTTTTGCCAAATTTTTTCAAATTGCATCTGCCATATCGCAGACGCAATTTGAGAAGTAAAGGACGCATAATTCGTCTATTATACCCCATTCATTTTAAAATGGTCGGTGCAACGATCCTATGAAAGTAACCAACGCAGAAAACTATCAAAGCTTATCACGGTAATGAATGAAGAAAATTTTTCGTTCGTCAGCGGTAAACAAAAGCTGAAAATTTCTTTTCCTAAATACGTTAAATGGTAAAAATTTCTCGACCGAAGGCCCATTTATACTAGCCTTTTATGGTGGAACGGAACGGAATGCAATCGACAGTGCGTAACCGAGCGGAACAAAGACAGTTCGGTCGGAGGTTACCGTCGGTCATTTTCCGCAAAATCGCAGTTATATTTTCCGACTGGATGTGCAAATTAAAACTCAAATAAAAATTACTCAATTTAATTTCTATCTAAAAACTTTTTTCTGGAAAAAATTTCTAATTTCGTTGTATATCTTCAAATTTCTTTTGAGATTATTATAACGAAAGCCCCGCAAAAAATAGATTTCATTTTCAGGCTGATTTTTTCTGAATTCCGACCACTGTTTTTTTCCAAATCGTGTTTTGGGGGAAAAAATTCGGGAAAGAGAAAAAAATTTTGGGAGTAACTATACAAAAGAATCCATTTTGGTGCATTTTAGAAGGTTCAAATCCTAATTTTTTTTCGTTCAAAAGACCTCATTTGAGGAAAAAATGGTGCTTCAAACTCGAAAATTTCAATTTTTTCTTTAATTTCGATGAATTGACGGCTCTAAATATATCAGGATGTTCGAAAAAGCTCAAAAACGCTGAAATAAACGCCTATGAGCATTTTCAGCGGAAAAACGACTTGGAGAAAATAAAGAAAAAATTTTGACCCCTTTCCGCATTTGGGGAAAAGCCGACAGGAAAAACTGTGATTCCGATGGGAAATTGCGTATGAGATCAAAGAAAATAGCCTTGACTTGTTTACTTTTCTAAAAAAATTTACAGCATCAAGAAACATGCGAAATTCGCTCGAATGTTGAAAATAAAAATTTATTTTTTCCGCCGAAGTTCGGACGATTTCCAACGGAAATTTTTCGAACGACGCTATTGAAATTTTTCGGTTCGGTCGATTTCGGTTGACTACAGTTATACTTTCCGTCGTCTGTTCGGGCAATGAAAATTGTTATACTTGCTCATCGGTCGATAAACTGTTTCCGTTCGGCCAAAAAAACACAAGTATAAATGGGCCTTAACACTCCGGTGTTGAATACAGTGTCATCGAATCGAAAGTAAACAAGCATCGACGACTTTGGCTCTCCCATCGTCATAGAGAAATTTAACGTTTTTCTTTAGTATAAAGTTTTCCACCCCATTAAAATTTTGAATCAAATTGAACCTACTTTTTTGCCGTCGAGTTATGGGCCATAGGATTGAATCATTTTCCAGCCACCGTTTTTCTTCTTTTGTTCCATTAGGATGAAAACTCGATAGACTACGAATGGATAAATAAGGATTGTCGTCAAATGGAACATTGGCGACCTAGAATATCAAATTCCAACATCAGAATGGAATAGCAACATTAATTATTAACTGATAGCGATATTGATTCAAGGAGCTAAAAAATGATAGATGCTGCCTTATGTTTATTGTTTTTGACTAATCATCATTCCGAATAGAAACATTGAATTGATTAACAGTATTCAAAAAATTTGTTCCTTTGTGATTGAAGATCATTGATGTAGATTGTCTCTAACGGCTCTTAGATCCTGATGATAGTTTCCCATCTAAAGTCTGCGATCTGCATATCATATCGTTGAACAACAATAAAACTTTTAATATTTACGGCACGGTGTGTTCGAAGGAAATGATCGATGCATCGAGGTCGCAGCTATACTTTTATCCAAAGTTACAGAAGGCTCGTTGACTTTATTGAATAAATTTTTTCTTCATGATACAGAGTGTTTTCGCTGATAATCACTCTTTTCAATCATTTCAAGATTATCGAAATTGATTACCTCCTGATCTCTAATAAGGCTGCGTTCGTCGAAACTCCGACCGCTATATCGATCCTTACCAAATGAATAGAATATAATATCAGAAAACAATCAAAAAAAAAATTTATCTGATTCAAAATGTCAGCTGCCATCGTCCTATTGGAACTGGTTTATGAAAAAACAGTAGAATAACTCTTGTAAATTTCAGGCTACCACAGCTGAAACAAAACAATTGGAAATTAGTAAAACGCTGAAAATTTGAATTTCTCTAAATCAACTATATTCAAAAACGCATTTTGGGTAAAAAACGAACTCCGTGGTACTGTAGATGACATACGACAAGTTGTTTCAATTATGATGAATTTTTTGACTGACCGAAAAATGTTGAATTGATTCCAAAAAACGTTTACGTATGTGTCGGCACGATATCACCGTGCTTGTGCTTAATGAGCCAAGCATGCTGCTGTAATGAGATAACAAAGATTCGCTCAGCTGGAAGGGTTATCGCTGAATACTTGAATGATCTTACAACTTTCTAGACTTGTGATATATGCGCTAGTAGAGAATAAAGAAGGATGACCTTGTCAGATTATATATGGATGCATGTGTACTGCCCACCATTTGTGTCAAGAGAGATAAATGTGTTATAAATGAACAAACTTTTCACAAGATCTGTTGGACGATCAACTGCTGAGTGTCCAGAAACCTAGTGCCGTATTCATAAAGGTGAGTTAGCTTTAAGACACGATTTCTGAGAGATTCTACCTTCTGCTCCATTGACTTATGATAAGTTGAAAAATAATATCTAGAAAAAAGACAGTTTGAGTAGTTTTACACGCTGAGTATCGTGACAGCATTCATTTCGTGTAAGAATAAAAATTCGCATAGCTACAGTATCACAAAATTACGAATTTTTACAATTTTTGACATTTTCAAGTCTGTTACGTGTTTCGAAGTATCACAGCTCAGAAAAGGCGTTGCTCCGTATCCAAATATCCATTACATACAGAAGACGATTCTCTATATTCAGATATAAAAAATAACTATCAATCCCTGACTTTACACTTTTTATGCTGTTTTAAAGTTTCAAAAAGCAAGTCGAAATAAAACGAAAAAGTCATTTGGAGCCTTACTTGGGCATCTTCCGATAGGATGCCGCAGAATTTTTTTCTTGATTTCTGTAGCCACTAATGTCTGAAATATTGTGTTAAAATTTCAACCGTTTTGGGAGCTGTAGGTGTCCGCACATTCTGAAAGTTGATACAAAAATGGTGTTTAACGCCAGTGAATATGCCATTAACAGGATTGAGGAAACATTGAAAACGTTCAGATTAGACGAATAGAAAGAAAATATGTGAGTCGAACCACTGGTAGAATTTCATTGATCAATTTACAATGGTTGCGCGACAGGATGCTTCAGAAGAGATGCAACAAAAATTTCTCTCCAGTAATTTTATTGGCAAAAAATCGAAGCTGCGAGTTTAATATTACAAAATTAATGTCGGCTGTCAGATTCCGGCCTATGTTATAAGCTGTGCCAAGGTGCTCTACAGTTGAAGGAACTCTGTCTCACACCACGTGATGTTAGCAAGACAAAAATAGAGCAGATGACAGCAGATTGAAATTTCTTTCCGATAAATTCTCTTGCCGTTTTTCTGTAAATGAATTTCAAACAATCGCTCAATTTCTGCAATTTCATGAAAATTTTCGAAGTTTTCGATTTTTCATTTGAAGCACTTTGTTCAGAAACCATCAAACCTAGATCAATGAAAATTTATCAGTACTTCAAGCCACATTTTTTCTTATAATGTATTGGGTAAAGACGCATCCTGTGTTCCCAGAACTTTTTTGATTGGACACTTATCAAGATTTAAAAACACATTTGAATGGCAGTGCAGTGTATGCCTATGTTTACGGCTGCCAAGTGTGTGATGATGGGATGTTACTTTCGCAGCTACTGTAGGTATGTATGAACTAAAGAATAACAAAATAAAATTCCATGGCATCATAGTTGAAGGTGCTCTGGAGTGCCCATAAACAGGGTTTTTCTTTTTTTTGGTTCTCATTTTTGACAGTTTAAACATTTCTGTAGAGTGTAAAATGTTCCTTTGTGAAATAATTAGTACATCAAACTATAGTCTATTAGTTATTTGATAATTCTGTAATACAGATACGCATGTAGTAGACAAGGGCCAACTGAAAAATGCAGTGACTCCTGAGTGATTTCCATGAGTATGCTTCCTTCAGAGCTGGGCAGCTCCCCAAACGGTTCAAAAGTTTTGATTAAAATTTGACCAATACAGTTAAAATGCACGAGCTATAAAATAAGAAAATAAGATTCTGCAACATGATGAGATGGTGCACAGGAGTGCCCATAAACAAAATATTTTCAATGTGACGGCCCATTTTTGACACTTTAAACTCTATGGAAAAGTGTAATATGCAATTATTTACTGTAAATATTACCTCACAAGAGAGCTTATTCTCTTCTCTGTATAATGAATATTCATTTGTCTAATAAGATCAATTCGATCCTGAAATATCCCTTGGCTAGCAAGATCATTGAAAAATTCCAAAAATTGATCAATTTTATAACTTTGGTATACTGTAGCGGCCTGAATTTCTGCTTTCAAGCAAAACCAATGATACAATGGAACTTAGCTCACGAAACTATCCAAAATATCTAATTTTGAGATATGATTAGTTTTCAACTTATCATAGGGAAAGTAGAACCTCTCAGAAATTCAGTCTTAGGACACGATTTCTGAGACGTTCTATTTCTTTCTGAGAGGATTCATTTTAGTTGTGATAAACAAAAATTAACCTTACTTGGAAATTGTTGTAGTGACATTTCCAGTCTCCCACAACCGTTTTAATGTCACTTTACAACTTCTTGCACTTTACAACCAAAGATGAGCATGTCTCAAGCATCTCATCGACATTCAAACCGAGCAACGCAATTACTGTAGTCATTGCGTCCCATGCTGGAATTTCCCTCAGTGAATCAGTTCTTACGTTTCATAATTTTTATCGACTGTTATTCCTCACCGAGTAAACTCGCCGCACATTTTACCATCATCATCACAATTATTTTAAATTGAGAAATTGATTTCTCAATTTAAAATAATTGTGATGATGATGGTAAAATAGCGATGAATAGCATTTCGCTAGTCGCTCAAATGGCGCTTAGCAACTCAATAGTCCTCTCTGGGTCCTCAAGTAATGTAGTTTCCGTGCAAGCGGGCCGATTGTGCAGACAGTTTCACCGTCCACTCTCACTCTACCACATGTGGGATTCTGTGGATCAGGTGCAAATGTCAGCTAATTTGGTGCCTAGTAATCACCCTCAGGTATCTCTAAATTTATCTGCTCAGTGACCCTATGTAATTAATCTTTTAAACTCAGCTCAAAATACACCAATTAATTTTGTTTCCTTGGCACTGCCGCCTCAGTCAGTTGCAGCTCCAATTTTGCAATCGGCAATTGTTCCTATTGGGGTCACTGGTTCTCAAGCAGACACTGCCTCACAAATTCAGCTGTCGCTATCACACCATGCTATTTCTACCTCTCGACAAACTTCTGTACAACCTGTCTCTTCTGATTCTGATTCTGTAAATGTTGATTATTCTGTGATCTCTTCTCACCTTCGTAAGAGTAGAAAATTTCAGCCTAAAAGCATCTCTGATGCCTGTATGACTGAGATTGAAAATTTTTGAGTGGAACCTTTGGTGCAGTTAACTGCCCTGGCAGAAGCTACTAAGTCAGTTACACAAAATATTCCCACTACTGCTACTCTTAATCAAATTCTCGGTTTTGTCAACAACAAATCCAGAGAAATTGAAGAAAGAAATCTGCGACTCCTGAACTAACTTCAGGCAAAGCATGATAGTCAAACTGCTACCATGTCTGCTACTTTGACTACTTTAATGGAACAGTTTAAGCTTTTCATTTCTGCAACCTCAAGTAGTAATTCTGCGGTAAACCATGTAAGTAATTCAAGTAACCCTCCCATTTCTGTACCTCAACCTGAACTTCTCGCATCTCACAGTATACCTGTAACTATCACTGTACCTGTAACTTCCCACATACCTGCCATAGCTCCAGTAATTAAGTTAAAAACTTCTAATTCTGAGCAATCTAATCCTCCTAGTCATTGTGATTCTTCCGTAGTTGAAGAAGAGCATGTACCTACCTCTAAGATACCTCACAAGTCCCCTCATACTATTCCTTCTCCTAGTTTTTCTGATTACCCTCCTGTAAACTTTCCCCATAACTATGGTTATCACACTGCTGTTATTTACTACCCATCAATTAATACCATTAATCGCTACCCATCAGAAAGCCGGATTGAGGGAATAGTTGAGAATATGACACCTCCATGCATTAACGAAACAACTCGCGATAAGGGATTGTGGCACTTTTTCATTCCTCTCAAAAGTGAGTTTGGTTTTGATTTGAGTAATTATGTCAAGATCAGCACACTTCACAAGTTAACTCGTGATGCTCCTAGTGACACTATCCAGGATGAAGAAGCTAAGCATATGTTAATGTTCTCTCTTGCTCCTACCTGCGATAAGATGAGTCTCGAACGTGAGCTAGATTGGATGACGCTGAGCTCAAGGGAAGATCCTGCTGCTTTTCTCAGCCGAGTCATGACTTATGTTCAACTTCTATTTGCTGATAAGGATCAGAAATTCCGCCATCAGAATGTCATCAAGAAGTTTTTGATGAAAATGCCTGTTTTCTACCAAATTTCAGGTGGTGAGGATGCGCAGGAATTTACTATTGTTCAACAACTTTCCACTGCCCTCTCTAAAGCTCATAAGATTCTGGAAGCTATGAAAGCCGAGATCGGTACTGCAGAACTACCCATTCTCATCAATCAAGCTGACCCTCAGTCTCAAACTCAACGACCTACTCTTCCATCTCAAAGACATCATGATAGAAGACGTTTTCCTTACTCACAATCTCCTAATGGTAACTCTGATAATTCCACTTCTGATAAACCCAGAGTATCTTTTACTGAAGCTACTATTCCAGTAGGTAAGATCACTGTTCTTTTTCAGCAAATAGCTGATGGAGTTCATAATCATAAGCAACCTGTTTTCACTTCTGAGTCTCGACGTTCTCACTCTCAATATCGGACTAACAGAAGTCGCCATAATTGTGCTCACTGTGATTTTTCGGCCTCATGCAGCCAGGATCATTCACATTCTGATAATTGTTCTGATTTTCGTCCTCGTTGTGATAGGTCTCAAAGTGGGGATCATAACCGACCTCTATCCATCCAGTCCACTGGTTGCTAGTGTGAGGCTCACAAAAGCAACACACACAACACTGCAGATTGCAAATAGTTAGAGGGCATTAATCCTCAAACTCAACCTTCTTCTGATCATCAAATAGTTCCTTACACTGATGATAGGTATCAACACTGTTACAATCTAGAACTTGGCAAGGATGTTCGCATCAACCCAAATTGGAAAAATAACAGAGGCAGCTACAGTAATAGAGGAAACTCTTATTATCGTGGCAGTCGTGGTTTGTACTATAACACATATGCTAACTGCAATGCTGATGCTTGTAATGTTGTTGCTTCTGCTCCACATTAGGATTCTGCTAATTTTCCTATTGAGTATCACACTAACCCTAATGGGACCACTCCAGCAAACCCTTGGGCTGAGTTTTCTGCTAATAATGGGCATTTTACTGAGACAACCTCTACTCCTCTTGCACTACCTGCTTCTCAATCTCAAACTCTGATTTCCAGTACTCCTTAACCTAATCAACAATCTGAATCAGTTTCTCAACCACCATCTGCAAATATGGTGCAAACTGATCCTAAGCCTGATAACTCTGCTAATGCAACTCTGTTCTCTCCTGGTATTATTAGTTGGGATGCGAAAGACATCTCAGGAAATGATACTTGGATTGCATACCTAGCAATATGCCATATAGGTAACTGCACTCCTCTTTCTGATAATTATCTAAAAAACTATCTGCCTACTAATGCCTTTCTCATTCCTATTAAAATTGGACGCATAACTGCAAATGCTGTCATGGATACAGGTAGTCAGTGTTCTGTGTTATTGTATTGTCTTGTTAGAAGAGCCTTTGAGAAGATTGATACCCCTCTATCCATCTGTGGCCACATTCCTGTCGCAGATGGAGCAGTGGTAAAGACTCACGGTCTGGTTCTATTCACTATAGAATCTGATTTCAGTCAACATCTTGTCAAATGTGTCATTGTCCATGATGAGACGGGCAACCAGTGCATCATTGGAACTGACTTTCTGGCTCATCTCAATGTCCAAGCCATTCTAAACTTTAAGCAAGGATACATAGAGATAGCCAACAAATGGCAACCTCTTACTGTAATTCCTAGACATCTGCCTAACTCACCTGAAATAATTTCAACTCTCGCTAGTCTTGAAGGACATATTCTAGAAGGAATTCCAATTTCTGCCCATTCTTCAGACTATCCATCATCTGAAAGTGATGAGCCAGTCGAAGAGATTGAAGCTGAATTCTCTGATCGACATGTTGAAACCAACACTTCCACAATTGTTGATCCCAACAATCTATTTGTCCCTGAACTTGCCCAACCTATCTTTATTGTTGCTGCTGCTACTGTTAAGATTCAACCTTATTCTCAACATTGGACTCCTGGTCTTGTTTTCCCACAAACAGATGCATCCATACCTTATTCAATAAGTCAACCTACACCTAACACTACTAACAGAGAAGAATTCCCCATAGAAACTTCAGTGATTAATATCTATAATGGAACTTGTCTACTTCTGTTTGTCAATAATTCTGGTAACTGTCTTAAGCTTAGCACTAACCAAGTAGTTGCTGTCCTAAAGCACTCTCTGGAAAAGTTGCATACCAGCTCACAAAATACTCTTTCTCATATTGCTGTAGCTGCATCAGAGCATCATCCATCCGATCACCAACTTGCTGCATTAGATCACTCTCTGCCTAATACTTCTGATTCTCAAAAACTTCACATAGCTCTTCAAAAAATGACTCAAAATACCTCTATCTTGCCCACTCAGGAGGCTGAAGCCATTAAGATACTCAAACGGTATGGAGAGGTTTTCAGATTACGTGGTAATCCTCCTACTTTTAGTCATGAGCTCACAGTGAACATCAATACGGGCATTGCTCAACGATTACCTGGATGTAATGGGAAATGCAAAGTTTTTCACAACTCTGGATCTGAAAGCAGGCTACTGGCAAGTAGCTCTTGACTCTGAATCTCATGATAAAACTACTTTCATCTGCCAAGAAGGACATTTTTGGTTCAAGGTTTTACCCTTTGGCTTGAAAAATGCTCCTGCACAATTTCAACCTCTGATGGTAAGAATTCTTCATCCTTATAACTGGAAAATCTGTGTAGTTTTATAGATGATATTATCGTTTTCTCGAAAACTTTCCAAGAGCAATTCGAACACATTCAGATGATCTTCAAAGCACTTGGAAACGCTAATCTCACTCTTGTACCTGATAAGTGTGAATTTCTGCCTCCTAAAGTCAAATTTCTCAGTCACCTTCTGAATTCTGATGGCATCTCCGCTGATCCGGATAAAGTAAAAGTTATTTGCAATTATGAATTTCGGAGTACCAAAAAGCAGATGCAAAGTTTTCTTGGCCTTTATACCTAAACTCGATATCTTATCAGCACCACTCTATGAGCTGCTCCAAAAAGACCCAACCTACACAGTAACTGACCTTCAAAGACAAGCATTTGACGGTATTAAAACTGCTCTCACATCTACTCCTTTGCTGCATTACCCTGTTTATGATGGTAAAGCTCAGTTTATCATTCAAACAGATGCCAGTACTACGGCAGCAGGTGCAGTTTTGTATCAAGAATCTGGTGACAATAAGTGGATAATTGCTTATAATAGCCATGTTTTAACTGATGCTGAAACTTGCTACAGTACTACTTAACCTGAATGTCTTGCAATTGTTTATGGTTTTCGAAAGTACCGACATTATGTCCACAGACATTGTGTCACAGTGTGTACTGACCATAAACCTTTACAATGGTTAAAAGACAAAAAACATAGGAACACTAGATTGCAATGTTCCCAATTAGCTCATAAGACTATGACTATAAAGTCAAGTATGATGACTATAAAGTCAAGTATGTCAAAGGAAAGGATAATGCCTGTGTGGACTTCTTGTCTTGCAAAGATCATTGCAAACCAGCTCCTATCCCTCTGACTGAAAAACTGGTTTCTGAAATCTTTAGATCTGAATTTTGTACTTCTCTACAATCTCAAACTTTTTCTAAGGAAATCTGTTCGTCTATCACGGGGACAGACTCTGTTTTACCTACTGCTACTGAGTTGGATATTCCTATCATAGATGTGGTTACTTGCACTGTGGCTAAGACCTCTGACACTCCTCAAACTACTGTGTCCAATCCTCAAGCTCTGCTAAAAGATGATTTCAGTTACTAGCAATAGAACAATCTTCTATTGCCTCTCCAGGTGAAATCACTTGACTTAAAAATGAGAATCCTGTTCTAATTAAAATCATAACTGCTCTTAACTCTGATAATCCTCTTGAGTCTTGTACCTGTTTTTTCTTTGAAGATGGTATACTCTACCAACAGTCTAAGGCACCGAGACAGCTTGTTGCCCCTACAGAACTTGTCCATACTGTTCTTCATCAATTCCATGGTGCAAAAATTATGAACTATCAAGGGCACATTTGTACTCTTGATGCAATAAAGCTTCACTTCTGGTGGCCCAGAATGGAAGACGCCATGCGAACTTGAATTATAACTAGTAAAATCTATCATCTTACTACTGTTAAACTGCGTACTCCTGGACCTCTGATCCCTATTAAGCTGACATATCTGTTCGAGATTGTCGCAACTGATATTGTTGATATTTCTCCTGGAGGTGATCATAGATGTTACATCATTGTTTTCCAAGACTATTTCACTAAGTGGGTGAGTGCTCACCTGATCCCTGGTCAAAAAGCCTCTACTATAGTTGAATGTTTTGTCAACAATGTCATTCTGCAACACAGAACTCCTAAATTTCTGCTTTCTGATCAAGGTAGCTGTTTCACCTCAAAACTTATGCAAGACGTTTGTGAGCTACTGAAGATCAGAAGTTCCAACCTACTGCCTATCACCCTCAGTGCAATGGGATGGTTGAGAGATTCAATCAAACCTTAATTTCTCAACTAGAACAGTATACCGTGGAATACCCTGAGAATTGGGAATGATACCTACCCTACACAGTCTTTGTTTATAATGCCACTCCTCACACTGCACTGCTACCCACCATTCTTCATTCAAATTTTTGAGAGGTCATGAGCCTCGAATCACTTTTGATTACAAATGCGTGAAACGTCTGACTTTACCTTCAAATTATGATGCTTATCAGCATATTCTAACTCAATCTTAAATGAATCTGTATAAGAACATTAGTGAAAACCTGGATAAAGCAGCAACCTCTAGTAAGTCCTATTATGATAAGAAAGCCAAACAGTGCGAGATCATCACAAACGACCTCATGTTATTAGTTAACTCTAAGAAAGGCAACAAGATACAGTCCAACTACATCAGCCCATACATTGTTACGGACACCTTTACTATTGAGCATAATGCCATCACTATTGATGCACTAGATTCTCCTGGTGGACCTCAAATTGTATCCATTTCTCACCTAAAAAAATATATTCCAGGATCTGCTAGGGAAATCTTTTTAGCTGAAGCTGGTGGTCCTCCTCATCCATCTGCTCTCCCTAAATAATTGAGTTAAGTTCGTCAGATATCTGTACCTATTTTCTGTAAAAGTAACTAATTTTCACAAATCTTGTAAATTCTAAAACTCACTATTTCTGGTACCTCACCTCTGCATTGTTATGTATTTATTTTCCCATATAGTCCCCCTAAGAACCAAATTTTTTCGGCTCTAACTACTTTCTCAAACGTAGTCTGAGTTTTCCACATCTGTTGTCCCTCTGTGTAGGAAAATCTTAGGTATAATCTCGAGTCCTATACTATGCATGTTAAACATGACGTATATACATGTCCCTTCACATCTGCATTTCTGGTGTGAACTCCTGCATCCACCCTATGGACATAGATAGAGGGACTTACCCATAGCTATAGGTTTTGATTAGGGAGCAGTCTTTCAGCTTGGTTTCGATTGAAAGATACCCTCAAATCTCTGAGAGCAGACCTATGATGACTTTCAGGTTTTCACTTCTTGCATGATGCTTGTTTTTTTGTTTCTGTTGCAATTGCTTTATTTTGGTTTCTTTCTTTAGCTTAGAAATTATTTTATTTCCAAAGTTGTCCCTATTTTTGCATTCCAAAAATATTGAGTTAGTTGTATGGGGCAACCCGCCATTCCGGCAGCTGCACGCGGTATCTGCTGCTGCCTTTAGTTTGTCAGCCCCCGCCCATCTTTAGCAGTGGTATCAATGCCCAGGAGTGGCTGACACCATGGGACATTAAACAGATATTTCATTTTTTGTGGATGGTAAGTCGCATGCATTTTCATCTGCTTTTGATGGGCATGCCCTTTTTTCTTGATCTTTCTGGTTTGAGTTTCCCACTGTGCTTAGTTACGTACTGCCTAAGTGCCAAAAGACTTGCAGTGGTCAGTTTCTGCCAATTTGATCAATCATTATGCCTTGGCCTAGCTCATGCACATTCCGATACTGAGGCTGGAGACTGCTTCTGAAGTTAATCTCGAGTTAACTTCAGTTGTGAAGGTCAAGCTCAAGTCGATGATCAAAAGAAGCCGTCTACCTAAAATCAAACTCCATTTTCAAAAATATTCAAAATCCTAAAATCAAAGACTATCAAAATTCTCAAGGTTTAAACTTGGACTTTTTCAAATTTTCACATAAAACTACAACTGATTTTCCAAAACTCAAAACATTTTCAGCATCATATTTCCAAACAACTTTACTCCAAATGTTCAAAATTTCCTCTCACTTTCTACTATTTTGGTCTAAAACTTTGTTTTCTAACATCCATGTCTGTTTAAGTATCTCCAAGTACCTGCGCTCAGTTCTCTTAAGAAATGTGTCTAATTCATTTTAAATGTTTTTAGAGCTCAATGTTAAGAGGCTCGTTAGAGTAAGAGAGCTGGAGCAGTGGTATATGTCACTGTTCCAGCATTCCTGGGCCATCTGCATTCAGTATTGTCCAGAGTGCAGATGCTCAATTTTTGAGGATACACTCTGATCCACTTTGACACAGAATCAATTAACACATCAGACTTGTCAAAGTTTTCACATTCTTCTTTTATACCTTTTAATTCTGATACCAAGACTGCACCTAGGTATGTGCAACTCCCCTACCCAGTTGGCAGGGCTCTCGTTTTTGAAGCTCTTTTAGCCATTGGGGAAGATTGGACTGCCTCCTTTAAGCATTTCGATAACAGCCACACCATTGTTGCAACATTTGATGCCGACAATGACTAGCATGCTTTGTACACTCTAGTAGGTCATTCTTTCTGCACTGTGAGTAAAAATGCTGAACCTACCGTCATCCCAAAGATACCAATGGTCGACATTTTCCGATGCATGAAACAGATTGAGAAATCTCCTGAGCTTTTTGAGAAAGCCAGGCTTATTGGCTTTTTCCCTGAATGCCACATTCTCAAAGCATGCATAACCTGCATGTGGGTTTGGGATACGGTTTCTTTTAACCACGACTTTTCAAAAAACCCCACTTATTATGCAACACTGTCTGAACACAAACTGCCTGGAGATAAGCTAATATATGCGGGACTAGATGCCTTCTATCCCATTCTGATGTATCTTGCTTTAGGTCACTAGTCCTTTTTGGATGAGATCTTTTGCACAGCCCAAATCTTTCCTCATGACCTATTCAACTCTTCCTTTTGGACCATATTGCTAGGGTTCTTATTTGTCATGGGTTAGACAAGGACTCTCTGCTACCTACTGGATTCGATATTCCTCATAACCCCATGCTGTCACTAGAATTTCTACTGGCAGTGATGCCAGATGAGGTTTTATCAGCCATCACTTACATCTTCATGGACACAATCCACCCCACCCTCACTCAGCTGATGTGTCCGGCTACATTCACCAATGGTGCAGCACCCTTAGAAATGGTTCAGCATTCCACTTTTCCATCTCCTCTGCCAAAATTTTCTAGGATTCAATGCAGGAACCTTTGCAGTACTCAAGCTAGGGATTCTTAGTTGTTACTCGAGTATCGTGTGATCCTCGATAATCCTCCAGACCTTCAAATGGCCCTAGCCACTGCTATACAATCAGCAACAATTTCTGACTTGCACTATGCTCTGGTTGCACCTATGTCCATTCACTATCTGACACAGGTCTTCCACAGCCTTGTTAATGATACTATTTCCACTTCTGATCCATTCCCTTACAAATCTGACCCCTTCATTGACTGCATGGATGCGAATCAGCCAAAGCTGGGCAAACAGTATAGTAAGGGTTATCAATATCCTTCTGAATCTTATCTTCAGCATCTGACACCTAAAAATGCTTACATGTTGAATCTTCTGACTGTTAGTTTACCACTACCAGCGGTGCTGACCTCTCCCAGCTCCCTGGAGGAATATGAGTTTGTTGAAAAGATAATCCATCATTCCATCAGTGAAATGGAAGACTGCCTTACAAAGTTCCTCAGGACCCAGTGTTAGTTGGATGTGAACAGTGAACCTAAGGATATTCTCACTCACTATAAGAAAACATTGCTCCAAGTCGAACCTAAATTCGAGTGTGAATCAATCACTCATATCACTAATCGTTTCACTCTATGACCAGTTATAGTCTCCTCAGCTAAAATGGACATAGATGATTCGAATCTGTTACATCAGGACTCTAGGTACGCTAGTAATCCCCACTATTACTTTTATTGGTTGTCACAGCATGTATGTTTATTACCGTTTGACAACGTTTTGAGGCCACCATCTGCCACTTTAAATTTCAACCTTTACTGATCTAGCACTTCTGCTGATAACACAACTCTCAATGCAAACTACCTCTGATGCCAAGGCCACACTCGCATCAGATGCATCCACAGTTGTTGCTATCAGGACTGACACTGATACTCAATCTCAATTTCCCACAGTCACTGTCGATACACCATCCCATCCTCTAACTGAGTCGGAGATGGGACTATCTAGCTTAACTATTAATTTAGACCAGACTAAAGAGCTACAGACTGAGCCACAAGCCAGGTCTGGAGTTCCTTTGATAGTTTTGGTCACTTCAACATCTGATTCCACTACAGCTACGACGGATACACGGACTCAACCACAGGTCGCTGCTTCTGTAGACTTCACTTCTGCTACACCTTCTGCTCAATCTTCAACAAATCTCGCATTAGTAGCTATGCCTGGCATTGACTTAGATCAGAGTGTTACTGGTGACCGAGAATTGTTTCACATAGCAGCTAATATTATGAAACGTAATCAGTTAGCTGCACCTCGTATTCTCGATCTCTCACCTCCTCTAGCTGGACAATGAATTTCTATTTATGTATTAGATGATTTTTGGACCTGTACCTACCACTCCTACACCATCCTTGGGTCAGCCAGCGATGGTTCCAACAACAGCAGCTGTACAACCAACTGTTTCTGTTACACCTTCAACTCAGAGCGCCATACCACAACCTCAAGTTGCTGCCCAGTCTCAACCGTCTACTTCTGCAACTCAGTCAAGCTCATCTGCTATGTCTAAGCAATCTTATCATATTCCTAAGGTCGCTGCAGCCTCAGTAGCTGCAAAACCTTCACTTTCCACATCTGCCACTCCAATTTCCTGTCCTACGCTCGCATGTGAAGATCTAGATGAAGCTTTGGCTCAGATCCAAGCTGGTACCAAGACTGTCAAGGATTTCCACATCCTCCACATCTCTGGCAAACCTGTGAGGTATGTTTTTCACTATCTCCATTCTCAACTAAAGAAACAGAAGATAGATCTGCAGGACAAATCTGGTAAATCTCACAAACCTATGGTGAAGTCTTCCCCAGTCGCTCAAAAAGGCGCCGATGCTTTGAAGACTAAACCGGAATCTAAGAATCCTTCTACATCTCAACAGTATGATCCTCACCGTTCTCATGTCACCCCTCAGTGTTTCACACAACCTCTGGCCTCTGCAAAACCAGTAGCTAAGTCACACCCTAGGCAACAAACTATTCCTAAAGTGCCTATAGAGCAGCTTCCATCACTGTTTTCAATCTCTTTTCCACCTGGTTTTGGTGCACCACAACAGCCTCCTGCTGCTGTTGCACCCATCTGCCAGTCTTACATTCAGCAACAGTACCAACCGGCTTTTGTTCCTAAATATCAGTATCCTGCTCAGTTTCCACCTCCTCCACCGGCTTATGCCATACTGCAGCCAAATGCTGGGTATCAGGTTCCTCTGGCTGGGTATCCTGTTCCTTTTCAACAACCTGTAGTCCAGTTGCAGGAACAACAACAGCTAATTGCTGCTGCTGCAGCTCAACCTCCACCACCTCCACCACCTGTTCAGCAAGCTCCAGTAGTTCAGCTATCAACTTCATCTAGGGCAACAAGTGCTGCTACTCAGCTACCCTCCTCTAGCGCAACTCATTCCACCACTGCTATTACGTTCATTACTGCATCTACGTCACAATCTGCTCCTCCATTGGGGCAACAGCCCGATCTGGCTGAACCCCATTTCAAGCCTAGAGTGGTGACTGATCCTGGTATCTTCGACCTGTTATCTCGCCTTAATATTGATTTGCCATCTGGCACCGCTCAAAAGGCAACTGACGCAAATACCCCCTTTACCAATTGTATCAAGATACTTATAAGATCTCTGTCGATAGGGCTATTGAGCACGCCATTCCTGACACCCTGTTCCATACCATCCTTGATTGGCTACCCAACTGGGCTATCACCTATGGTGCTGCCACTGCCATGCAGATAGCTGAGCTCACTCTCTTCTTACATGAATATCGATCCTTGGAGAAAACATCGCATTACTTAACTGCCTATACCTCATCAGTTGAGATGATCGAGGCTATTCTTGAGAAACCTCAAGAGGTAGGCCGTGAATCAGTTCTTACATTTTATAATTTTTATTGACTGTTATTCCTCCCAAGTAAACTCCTTGCTGTGCATTTTACCGTTGTCAATGCAATTATTTTAAACTAATAAATTGCTGATTTCTCAATTTAGAATATTAATTTGTTGAATAAAATTTTGAGCATTTGTCGATAGAAAGGGACATCGTGCCCCGGCCCAGCGCTAGGTAAGTCTTAGTATTAGGGTCTGAACTTCTTGGAACAAACTCCTGCCAAATCATTTTTGACTTCAAAAGCAAATCTGAATAATTCTTGGTGGATCGCCAGCCAAGAGTCTCAAATAAATAAGAAAAGATTTTTATAATATAACAAAATCACATATTCAGTTGAACTTGATGCCCGAGAAACAAAATTAATTTTGTCTGAATATCAAAACTTGCATAGCTACAGTAAGACAAAAGTTGACAATTTTGTATTTTTTCGATTTTTGACATATACTTCTTTTGCAAGTTTAGGTATGTCAGACATCATGTTCTGAAAATTTACCCAATATTAGGCCTATGGATGGGCCACAATTTACTGCAGGATTTATTAGTGTAAAATGCTTATTAGGAATACAGTGGTGCTCGAAACATCAAATTTTGAGAGCTAAAATTGTCATTTTTTTACAAAAATCACCATCTCTACTGCTAAATCTCAGAAGCACCAAAAAATTCCCTATGCAATAGATAGTTCATGATCTCTTTTACCTGCTGATAAAAAATTACGAAAATTCATGTAATGCTAGAAGGTCGCACAACCTGAAATTTGAACATTATCTTACAATTGTATTTTCTGGTAGTTCAGACCTCCATTGTGGAATTACTAAATCTTGATAAATTCTAAAAGTAAGACAGTAATGCAAGTTTCGTATGATGAATATTAGGATAATTCCCAACTCATAAAAAATAAAATTGGCAGGGCAACAGTATCCCAAAGCTTGGAATTTTTGCTTTTTTTAGCATTTTTCTGTCTTTATGTGACTTGAGATGTATCTGCCTAGGTATGAAGTAACTTTATTATTGACTGTCGATTTGATACAAAATACAATGCTCTATAATGTGGTATGAAAATGTATTCTGAATTTTGCATTTTACACTTTTTAGAAAGTTTTGAAATGTCAAAAATGAGACCGTAAAGATGGTAAAAAAGCAGATTTATTTCCACAAAAATGACTACATGAACTGCTAAAGCCAAAAGCACCCAAAATTTCCCTATGCAGTGAATATACTACAATGTCTACTAGTTGCATACAAAAAATTTCCAACGCTCCTGTACTGCTAGGGTGTTGAAAATGCAAAATTCCTATTTCAGTTGATAATTATTAATGGTCAGTTCTTAATCAACAAAAGTGGCTCCCATGGAAAATTTAGATTTTTCTTTTTTGAGAGAAAGGAAAAATTCATGCATGTGAAAAATCATGTCAATGAACTTCTATGACCCTCTTTTTCTTCTGTATTCTTCTTTGGTATTTGCAAACTTGAGCCTCTTACCATTGTCAAGAGTCAAACAAGAACTACCAAACATACATCAAGCTTATATTTGCTCACACAATTCTGCTTGTTATTATGCATCCAACACTTTAGGCTCCATGCATACAATCTCAAAAAGAAAGGGCTTGGCAGTTAGATGATGGGATTATTCTGAACCTCAGCTTGGCAAAGGAAGCTGTAATCAGATTGCAGCACTCCCAAAGTTTGGCTGCTCATCAATCAAAATGATAAATGCACCAACTCAAAAGAATTTATTCAATGTGCAACTGCTTTTGATGGTGTCAAAGGTGCAAACTTTATCCAAAGTTGATTCAAATATCCTCTCAAAGTAATAAAAATTCAACTGCCAAGTGTAAGCTCCTACTTCAACTTCGATTTTGATATTGACCATATCTGCACATGGCGTGCTTATCAGATCAGTTCTGGCGTCTTATTTTCCCCTTGAAGAGTTCAGTTTCAAAAATGTCCAGCTTCCCGAAATTGCTGTGATAAATTTTGTTCACCAAAAGAATAGGCAACTAGCCTCATCTGGTGATTCAACCATGTGGCAATCAATTAGTGATGGAAGCAAGGCGAGTACTGCACCAGCAGAAGATATTGATCAAATGGCAGCATCTTTCAACTTCGAAGATTATATGGAGGATAAAAACCCATGCGAGAACAGTCCCTTTCATTGTCCAGAAGTCTTCCCTCTAACATAGTAATTTACTCTAACATCTACTTACCAGTAATCATCAACTGATACCATAAAGGGTCTGTTTGAGAGACACAGCTATAAATGGATATGGCATAGCAGGAAACTGGAAGTGGTCTGTTTGATGCCATTACTTCCAGATCTTCAAGAAGTATTACAAGCTTTCTACACTGCAGATAGGACAAATATTCCAGAAGTGTGATGATGCACAATTGGTGCAGTTTTACATTTTCCTCTGAACCCGTAGACTTGATGTTGCTCATTCAAGTCACGGGTCCAGACCTGAATTTTTGTTATGGGCACTGCTGCAGTCGCAACAGCGATGCAGGGCTGTGCAGTTGGTGGTAGAGAAACTATGCCAGAGTGTGTAAGAACCATTACAGAAGGATGGGTAATCAGTAAAACGCTCACAAGCAGAAGCAGTTTCTACCAGGCAAATTTGAAGACGGAATCTGTTTCAAAATAAAGTTTGATGCTGAAATGACACCCAGGCTGATGCACAAAAATGGGCTGTTCACCAAAGATTAATTTCTAACAGACCAACAAATTGCAAGCTTCTGATCACAGGAAGCAGGTTGCCATCATGAAGACCAAGTACGATCCTGCTAGCAGACAGTTTGTGAAGAAGATGAAGCTGAAGCTATGAACAACCCAGCACTATATGACCCGAATTTGCAGATGAAAAGTGAATTGCTCCAAACTGATTGCTTCAAAAGCTTGTGATGCTTTGTTTTTCTATTTATGTTCAAACTTCCAATATTTCCCCATCATCTAAACTGGAACATCAAATTTCAAGAAAAGTAAGCATTTGTTGATTAAAAATTGAACATTAAAATTTATCAACTAAAATAATTTTTTTGCAGACTTAACACCCTAGCAGTACACAAACTTTGGAAACTTTTTGTAGGCAACTAGCAGGCATTGTAATATATCCACTGTATAGGAAAATTTTGGGTGCTTTTGGCTTCAGCAGTGCATATAGTTATTTCCGTGAAAAGAAGCCGGCTTTTTCATCATTTTTAAAATCTCATTTTTTAACATTTTAAAACTACCTAAAAAGTGTAAAATGCAAAATTCGGAAAACATTTTAATTAAATTATAGAGCATTGTATTCTGTATCAAATGGACGGTCAATAATAAAATTACTCTATGCCTAGGCTGACACATTTCAAATCACGTAAACAGACAGAAAATGCTAAAAAATGAAACAATTCATAACTTTGAGATACTGTAGCCCTGCGAATTTTATTTTTTATGAGTTTGGGAATCATCTCAATATTCATCTTACGAAACTTGTTTTACTCTCTTACTTATAAAATTTATCAAGTTGTAGTAATTTCACAATGGAGGTCGGAATTACCAGAAAATACAATTTTAAGATAACGTTTAAACTTCTGGTTGTGCGAGCTTCTAGGAATACATGAATTTTCGTAATTTTTTATCAGCAGGTAGAAGAGATCATGAACTATCTATTGCATAGGGAATTTTTTGGTGCTTCTGAGGTTTAGCAGTAGATATGGTGATTTTTGTAGAAAATTGACAATTTTAGCTCTCAAAATTTGATGTTTCAAGCACCACTGTATTCCTAATAAGCACTTTACATAATAAATCCTACAGTAAATTCTGGCCCATCCATAGGCATAATATTGGGTAAATTTCGGAACATGATGTCTAACGTTCCTAAACTTGCAAAAGTTGAAAGAAGTGTGTCAAAAATTGAAAAACTCGAAAATTTTCACTCTTTCGTCTTACTGTCGCTATGCAAGTTTTGATTTTCACATCAAATGAATATACTTTTCGTTTTTAGGAAATGAAGTCCCACCAAACGTGTGATTTTTAGGCGAAGTTAATTTCTTACTTATCACGACTCTCTGTATAAGAAGCTAATGTTCTCAGACATTGTTTCTTAACAACAGTAATCGTTAACTTGCTGCATATACTTTTCCCGAAAACCCAGAAAAATTTTCTATTCCATAGGAAACCTCGATTTGTGAACTGTCACAAATGAGTCGAATGCATGAAATAAAAATTGAAACTTCATTCACTGATATAAAAATCTGAAAATTGGAAGATCAAGGAATGAAAATGATTCAATAATCAATAATGGACAGTATGGAAAAAAATGAAATCAAAGTAAGGACGAAAAAAACACGTCATAGGAAAATTTTTTCGGTCATTTGCATCACTACATTCCAGCATACAGTACGTTAGAACAATAGTACAAACTAGATTTAGTGCTACACTGACGATTTTTCACAGTGAATAATCTAGCTAACGCTTGGAAAAAATTCCGGAACTTTTGGAATGTCTATACAATGGGGGGAACTGTTCGTTGTAGACCATGTGGCCGACTGTGCCGTCTGGCTGACTGTAGCGGCTGGCCGACTGTAGCAAATGGCCGACTGTAGCACATGGCCGACTGAACCGACTGGCCGAATTCAATTTGAAATAGTTTATATGTATAATTCGAACCTTATGTAAAATGTTTTTGCACGAAATGCGAACAAAATGTTGCTAAATATAGGTTTCAATGTACAAGATATCATCAAAAAAATGCAAGAACAACGCAAAAATATGCTAATTAAGTAAAAGCACACAAGGATAATTTGAATTCAAAAGTTTTTTATTTCGTAAGAAATTCTGAGAAAATTTATCCATTCGCTTTGTTGAGTATATTTGTTATAAAAATGAATGAAAATGATTTAGAGACTGCAGAATATCTGTTGACAGTTCATGGAAATTCGACGTTGCTCAAGTGCGAAAGTCGCACAAATCTCAATCATTTTTGGCTTTTCAAAAACAATAAAACTAAACGAGGATTTCATGGTTTGCAAGCCGTGTATTATGAATGCAACAATTGTGCTAAGCTAGGACGCGAAAAAAGTCGAGTTGTAGTTAGGGACGGCCGAGTCAGGAGTGATCCTGAAGTTGGCCACAACGTACAATGTGCTCCAACTGATGCTACAATGACGGAAACCTTACGTGTTAAGCAGGAAATTATTAAAAGCACCGAAAATGGCGCAAGACCGTCAAGTGGTAAAAAAAGCCATGAAGATAATAAGTGGTAAAAGTCATGAAGGCCTCATGGCTTTCACCACTGCTAAACCCATACATCGAAAAAAGTAATGAGCTAGCTAGAGACATTCCACAGTGCGACCCTTAAATAATTTACTCAAGTAAAGACAAAATTCCGTTGTTGTTCTATCTTTTTTGAAAATTCTATTTTTTGCCAAGTTCCAACATATTTTATTCATATTTTTTTTGTTAGAAATATATTGGAAAAAGTCAATAAAATCAATCAATCAATCTAGGCATTTATAACGAATTGAAAAATTATGAAGAGCATATGTCTGCACATAATTAGCATATTTTTGCGTCGTTCTTGCATTTTTTGATGATATCTTATGCATTGAAACCTATATTCAGCAACATTTATTCACATTTTGTGCGAAAACGTTTTACATAAGGTTCGACTTACTTACATATAAACTGTTTCAAATTGAATTCGGCCACCCGGTACACACGGCCATGCACTACAGTCGGCCAACCGCTACGGTCGGCCAGCCGCTACAGTCGGCCAGACGGCACAGTCGGCCGCCCGCTACACAATCGAACCGTTAGAGCGAACACGTTATACCAAGTCAAATTATGTACATTGCTATACTTAACTCATGCTGGTCTTTTTTCATTAGATCTTCCTAAGTGAAAGACCAAAAAAAAATCAAACCGTATGTCGAAATCACTTACACAAAGCTTTTACTGTAATCGAAAATCCGTTGAAACTTAGCTGGTACTATGTTCACAAATGTGCTACGTGACACATTAGTAGCAGAAAGTACTATGTTGCTCTTCCGTTTCAAAACCTTGAAGCATCAAGACGAATATACTAAAGGCCTAACAACTTCTTTTTGACTTGAATGCTGTTTTGTTCTTTTCAGAGGTGCTCTTATTCCTCGAACTCTTACTAGAACTTCAATTTTTCTTTCTTTTGTGCATCATCTGCGCTTGTGGTACTTTCTTTCCGATCTTGAAAAACGAAAGTAGATTAGCTTGTCAATTTCAGAAAAGGGGTATGTAAATTACGAAATTTTGGCAAAACATTCAATTTTTTACCCCCTGAGATCACGCAAACCTATTCTTTACAAAATATAATAAAAATTGCAACTTTGTCATACTGTAGCTCAATGGATTTCCGTTTACAGATCGAACGCATATCACAGCAGTTGTAAGCGCATAAAATTACTCTGTGTAGCAACTCTTGAGGACCACTTAATTTTTTACTCCCAACATAAGTGTCCCAAGACTCAGGGGCGTGTCCCCAATACAGCGAAACTCAAAATAGTGAGACTCGAAACAGCGTTTCTCATTATAACGAAATCTCAAAACGGCGATTTTCATCACAGCGAAGTCTCTATGCAGCGATTCTTAAAACAGGGAAGTCTCAAAACAGTGATTCTCAATACAGCGAAATCTCAACATAGCGATTCTCAAAACAGCGACGTCTCAAAAGAGCGATTTTCAAAAGAGCGAATCTCAATACAGCAAATAATAAAAAGTTCTATGCATCAGAGTAAACCCACACATCATTATTATTATAAATATGCAAATTAGGTATATTAAAATCGTTTTTACTAGTTGAGATTTTTTAGTTGCCATCGGTCATCTAAGTTTCACATGCTTCAGTGGCACAGTTGCGGTAGCTATATGCGATGGACCATTTCAAAATCACATGAAAATATCTGTCAGAAAAACATTGTTGCAAAATGTTTGAAAGGAAACAAATTAAAAAAGAACACAAGTACAGAACCTGAAAAAATTGAACCAAAAGGACAAAAAGTGGGTCAAAATAAGGAGCATATAAAGGATAATTCAATAAAGGAAAAAGGAAACAAAAAACATGCATGTAGATATGCTGGTTATAAACAAACCAGAATAAAAAGCTTTAATGTCATGAAAACATGCTATGAAGCCACAATGTGAGAAATATGGCGATTCGTGCCCAAATGTGTGGTCACCAGCATCCACCAGATCAAAATGGAGGACCAAATAGGCCATACACCAAAACGTCAACCCTGCACAATCTCTGTTCTTAGAGTCGCTGAAAGCTGCGCTGACTACGGGTGAAAGCCACTCGGGACAGACCGCATCGACAAAAGCCAAATCTCACTGGTAATCGACATAAATCTGGTTTCGCCATCATATTGCTAAAGAACGCAATCATGATGGGGCGAGAGTTTCACATCATATCCCGAATAATGAAATTAGAATCCCAAAAATTAACTGTTTAGTCGCAAACTCCGCAGGAACTCGAGGAATCGAAGAAGTCATCCCAGGATTACACACAAAGTTGTTTACTTTTAACTTCCGGTACATATCATATACAGGATCAACAAGAACAATATTCTATGCGTGCTTCATTCAAATTTTTGTCTCTTGTTTGCTTGACCGCCGGCTCCACCGTCGAAAGGCCTCTTGAATCCACCACCACCATTGCCACCGAATCCTCCCCCTCTGCCTCTGCTGTTGAATCCGCCTCGATCGCCTAAACTTATGAAAAACATAGAAAAGGTGATTCATGATAGACTGATCGTTTGAATCGAAAACCCTAATTTCTTTACATGTAGCCTGTCACATAGAATAGGTCACATACACGTCATAATAACTCACCAACAAAGACTTCTCTATCGGTATTTCTTTGTTCAAATCTCAATTACTACTAAACGAGAAGCTATTTATTTAAAAAAGCAACGAATTTTAGCTGTAATCGAACATTATACTGCAGCTCGAATGAATTGGAATGAACACTGACACTTAAATTTTTATCATCAGATTCACGTTTACAACAAGTTTATTATTTTAGCATTTTTCTCGACTCGTGTAACTTCCCAAAGCTTCCCTCGTTAATGCAATCGATAGTCTGTTTTATGACACAAATGAATTATCCTCTCAGCAAAATAAATGATGGTGAAACCTTGTGCCAAAAAAGCTGAAATTTGATAAACAAGCTTCATTCATCTATTTATAAGTTAATTTTGTTGAAAATGCAAATTTTCTGTCAATCAGCATAAGATATGAACACATTTGAACTTTTTCTAACTAATTAATAACAAAATTTTGATTAATCATTCGACACGAAAAACGCGTTTTGAGAAAGAAATTTTTTGAGTTCATGAAAGGCGTTCAAATTAAGTTTTAACACTCATCACCTCTACCACCCCTATCGCCGAAACCGCCTCGACCACGGAAGCCGCCACCTCGATCGCCACCGCTAAAACCACCGCGTCCACCGAAACCACCTCGTCCACCGCGATCGCCGAAGCCGCCTCGACCACCACCGAAGCCGCCTCGTCCTCCACCCCCGCGGCCGCCGCGTCCTCCGCCCCTGTCGCCGCCTAAATTGACAGATGCATGAGGTAAGATTTTCGGAGCGGAATCATTTGAGTACTCACCTCCTCGACCACCACGGGCACCGCCGCGTCCTCTACCACCGCCTCTTTGTTGTGCTCCGGGCAAAAATCGTTCAAGCGGCAGAAGTTTGTAAGGATCAATAAAAATCTGATGAAAGATTAATAATTTTTATAATGACAAAAGTGAAAAATAACTTATGAAAATGATTTTTCGTTGAATTGGATCTCCTTGAATTTTTTAGATTTTGTAGAAGTATCGTTCAAAATTTTTTCGTGAGTAAAAATATTAAGACATTTCAGCACTACATAAAAGTTGAAACTATGTGATTCCAGGTACTATTTAGGAAACTCCAGCACGCATTTTGATTTTCGAACCTTTAATTCACATGCTACGAGAACGATAACGGTAGTTCGGGGTAGGGTTCGGCCGGGATCCCTATCCCGAAAAAATGATCGGGATCCGGACTTTCTAGCATTTATTCATGAATGTATATGAAGCTATTCAACAACTGTGAATGATCTCTCAAACATTTCAGTATGGAATTGATAATGAGCTAACCGAATAAGATTCTGTTGATTTTAAAATGAGATCGGGTCATTTGAGAAAAAAATTTATATGTTCACTTCGATACAATAGTGAGTTCCCCAAATCCAATTCAAGAATTGTAAATCCTAAAACAATTTATGTTGGGGAAGTGCTTTTTATTGGATTAGCATGGCTAATTCTAAGGCAAGCAAAATCAGATTATTCTGTAAAGAGCTTGAATATTTCAGTATTCAAATCGGTATTCTGCAAATTTTGACCGAGGACAACTTGGCACAACTGACTAGAAATCAATCACGCTAAAACCAGGTATGAGGAGAATTTTACCAAAGCAGGCGTTCATTCGGGTTCTCAGGTGAAATCTTTCGTTCACAAAAATCAAGGGACGTAATGTTGAAACTAGCTTGTGCGTAATCTACTATAAAAATTTATATTTCTGTCTAAGCAGCATTAATTTGATATGCTAAGAATATAATTGATGCGACTTTGTGGTACCAAGACCGTATAGATGATGCGACCTTGGGGTACTAATGGTGTATGGCAGGCTGCCCCATAGGGAGGGGTATGAAGGGGGTATTACCCCTACCTGAAATCCTAAAATTTATTGCTGGAACCCCCTAATTTCGGGGCAAAATGAAAAAAAACATTTAGCTACACTACCTTCACAAACTTTCAGCTTTACCCATACCTGGAAATTTGACCATGGGGACTTGATGGTTTATGGTAAAACCTAGCTTTTGTTCTATTAACATCTTCCTTTATGACTCAGAGAGTTGGGTCGAAACTACTCGACGGCGGTCGAAATTTTGTTGCTGGTCATAACCATGAACCTAGCTGTCATTTGTTTTCTTCTTGGCTGATGGGAACCTTCCAGCTTACAGTAACGAGAAATCTGCTGCTTAGAATTTCTGATAAAACAGCGATTAGTTTTACATACGATACTTACAGTAAAATCCGACTTAAGAGGAGAGGAGCAGGGTTTTTTTCCGCACGCCTTCATTCGCACCGTGCGGAAATGACCCGAAATATTTTCCGCACATGAAAATTTTTTTCCGTTCGAAGTTTAAATCGTTTGAAAAATGTGTGAAATGAGCGAAAATTATAGATTGCTAAGAAAAGCATGGAAAGTATCTGTTTTTCTAGCCCAAAAACATTATTTTAGATTGATTGAGCAAAATTAATAGTTGCTGCTGTTATTTCTGTGATTAGAGCTAAAGATTTATAGATTTCAATTGATTCAATTTCTAGATTTTGATATTCTAGAACGCTGGAAAATGAGTCTTTTCAACCCTTATCTCTAAAATAAAATGTTCACATCTTCAGTCGAAAATCGTGTAGTTCCCCAATGATAAAATTTGTGTTCACGAAGTTCAGAAAACTTCAAGAGAGAGAAAGATTCCGTGAAGATCAATATTAAATCTCAATTTTCAACAAAATCCGAACCAAATACTGAAGATTACCGATTGATGGATGAGATGAGGAACTTCAAATAATGAAAACTATGTACGCTTAACTTTTCCGGTGCGTAGCACCACAGAATTTTTGAACACAGGAGCTAACTGAAATGTCGGAAAATGTATTTTAGAAATAATTTGTAATACTCTAACTTTAGATTTTCCCAAGAAAAATGATGGTATCAAATAAATGCGTGAGAAATGTGGGAAAAATCAAAAAATTCCTATGAAAATTCCAATTCACACTATAAAGTGACGAGTTTTACTCACTCTAGCAGAGACATAGAAGATTGATGGAAACAATCTAGGATAACTGAGAAATCAAACTAAACTTCTTTAATATCATAAATTATTTTCATTTGAGATTTCGACCATCTAAATTGCACCAAAATGCACCTTCTCATCAATATCAGCAGTAGAAACGCCCAAAAAAATTTCCGTTCTGTGCGGAAAATGCACAAAAATTTTTCCACACAGCCCAAGAAGTCTGCACTGTGCGGAAAAAATCTCGTTTAGGAGTATGGAAGGGCCTATAAATCTTGAAAAAGTGTTTTGTTCGTATATGAACTTTTGATATCAATCTCAATCCTGATTCCGACAGGGATTGACGTCATATCGATTTCAAACAAATCTTATTTGAGAGGTCCCCCGACTCCCGGTTATCTCCTAAACCCCCTACTCGGAAAAATTGGACAAAAAATTTTGTTTTCCAAATTTTTGGGTTTGTTCTCCTACCGGGCCAAATCTCTTACAGGTATGACGAGAACTCTTCTATCGAGGGGTCATTGCATACTATGGATCTGCGACATTCTAGCATGAACCGATAGGATACATGAATATGGGAAAATAAGGACAGGTATCTGAACCACTTGGAAAAATGTCGACTTCTAGGCTAAAAATTGTTGATTTTGATCGATAAAAAGTGAAAAAACGTTAAAGTTCTTGACATTTCGTACCGTAAAAAGCATTTTTATGCTTCTTACGGCCCGAAATGTTTTTTAAAGCACTTCTGACCATGTCCTCCCAAACAGGTCGCTGATTCTCTAGCGCCAGTGAGCCGTTACAGCCGCCTATGCATACCTGTCGATGGGGGAGATTGAGTGAGGGTATGGCCCCCCAGAATTTTCAATCGTGTAGCAGTTGTCGACCTTCTCCCCCAACTTTCGGTCGTCTACAACTATTCTCACTATCAGTTTCAATGCAAAAGTTCATTGGTCACGGTGTTTTGTCTATTGTTTGGTCAGAAAAACTCATTTTTAAGCAATCGCCGACACCCTCCTCAAAACATTGAAAAGTTGACTACTCTCTCCTTAGCTTTTATCCTGTACCCAACTGGCTGGACCACTTACAGATATGCATACCTGTAATTGGGGGGAGAGCGGTGGTTGGGAGGGGGGACACCCACCCCCAACTTGGTCAACCCTATACCCACATCCCCCCAAACTCGGAAAAATTGGGAAAAAAGTGCCCTTTTCGGCTTTTTTAGAAGAAACTTTCGAAATCCCCGCACAACTTGTCGGACCTCATACAGGTATGGGCCAATCTTGGAGGGTCGCTATCACCGATATGGTATATGATGACTCTTGGCGAGGAGAAGGCTTCTCAAAGCACTCTATACGTCCCTCAATTACACGCATTCCAAGTGCTAACTTTTCTACCGGTCTTTATACATGTTATGTTGAACACAGAATGTATTTCTTCGCTCTTTCGCAATATCGCATACTGTTGAGCTATATCAAAAACTACAGTCAATGATTATTTTAAAAACTGATGGAAAATTTAATCAGAAAATTCAGTTATTAATGGCTAAAAGTAGCTGTTATGATCGAATTTTTCGAAGTTAACGCTAGAAAACTTTGTTTCAGATTAATATGTGTTTGAAGAATAGTGAACTAAATTACTACCACATATCGAAAAAATTAGCTTAGAATTTATGGGTCCTGGCTACGAAACTTGGATAGCTCATTGCACCATCGACGCGCTACTAGTCAGCAGTGAGGTAGGTTTTGAAACATGCATTTTCAGCGTGGATTTGTGATGCTCTTCAAAATTATGTCAAAATTTCATGACGTTTGTTCTGATACCCAAATCAGCTAGACACTTGACTAATCCTTTAGTTCATTGCATGGACCTACTCAACGTGTTAACAAGGCCGCTTGTGGCTCTCAAAAAGTCGCTGTAACGTATTTTTAGCGACAAAAAATTGATGTGTTTTGACAATGAAGCACGAGACGGAAACATAAAAAAGTGTTCGAAGAATTATGCTTGTGTGAAATATTGGTACTTGATACAGTATAAAAAACAATGAAAGTTGAAGAGATGCATTGTGTATACAACCGAAGAGGCATAAGAAACTGGCGATGATGAACCGGTAGAGACGGTTGAACCTTGACCCAGTGGGATATCTAGTTCGGGAATGGATTCATCAAATAGTTGTGATGCGTGACCAGGTCACCACAATTTGCTTAAAAGAATAAGAAATTTTGAAATATTTATTTTCTTCAAACGAAGCCATTTTTTTCAAAAAGATTTCGTTTGAAGAAAATATGTTACTGGTCTTTCCTAACTTTTGTTTCCTAGCACTTTGCGCTCATGCCTCAAAATTTAAAAGTTTTCTGAAAATTTTCATGAAGTGCGTTCATTCACTGACTTTTTAAATATTTGCATATAGGACACGGGTAGTCGAAATACCCGAGCAACCCGGGTTACCCTAAAGACCGGGTACTCGGGTCCTAAAATTTTGGAAGTGTGAAGCACTACTAATACAAATTTTTTTGTTTCACTTGCATTGCTATTTTCATTCGATGCCGAGTGACTGGTTTTAACCTTTCAAAATAGAGAATATTGTCTAAAAAATAGTTTTTCAAGTCTCGACAAATCCTATTCATGAACCAAAAATCGACTAATTTCTCAGATTGAAACTTGATAAGGGCGTGGGTTCAAAAAACTGCCTTCAATTGGGATATTCTGCTGGAATCCCATAATATAATGATCCTTGGTCAGGGGAAGCTGTTCTCAGGGCAAGTCACAACCCCAATTACAAGTACATGCTATATCCTATTGGAACAACTTGGCTGTGTATTCCCCAGGAAATACCTACCGCGTTCACGACACTTACCTTATCGTTTTCTTTGAACGAAGAAGCTTTAACGTCGTCCGATAAAATTACAGAGATTGACTAAAAAATATAAGCGTTTAGCGTATAATGCTCCGATTCAATAATATTTGTCTTACGTGATTCCTGAGCGATCCAAAAATCTCATCAATTTTGCCGATTTGTTGTTTATTTTCTAAGAAAACTGGCGCATTAAAATACGGCACTTTTTCCGTCGTACATTTACAAACTAATTGATTTTCGCATGGGTGAGTGAAAACGCCCAACTCTGAAGAAGGAAAAAAGTTCAAGACGTGAAATTTTTGAAGGAAAATAGCTAAAGCTTACCGTACCGACAACTTGTTCGGGGGGACCTAGATCTTGGGGCGGTCCACGTCCGCCACCGAAACCACCTCTACCACCTCCGCCGCGACCTCTTCCGAATCCGCCGCCGCCTCGGTTACCGCCTCGACCACGGAATGACATAATGTAGCAAAATGATTTGACAATTTGATTATTTTAAAATAAACAACACAGAATTAAGAAACACTTTTTGAATTAAGAACTCATTTTTGAGTTTGAAGCGTTTTGCTGAAACGAAAAAGGCAATTAATTTTTTAATGCGATGGACTGTTCTTCCATTCCCACTTTTTCATTTTGATGTATTGGGCTGCGCCCTAACACCTGCATCTGTCTTAATGATGAGGCGGGCTTATATTTTATTATTACAGCGATCTAAATGACACAAAATTTATATTATTTTTCATTACTGACCGGGATTCTAGTTCAAGTCAAAAATTTTTCCTCACATTTCCCCGGAATACATTTCTCGATTTTGCTGAATATGAAATCGTTGGTTTTTCACAATTTTCTCACTGACCTACTTGATACTATTAAGTTTCAGCTAAAAACCCCAAGCAATTGAATTTTAATAATTGATGTTCGTTTGTTTACCATTCGTTTCATTTGGTTTGGTATCCAATCCAAACAGATAGATTTTTTTTCCTAAAAAGGCTTTGAATGTTCCATGCACAAAAAATGTTTGCATGTATTTTCAGCGAAAAAATTGTCCGGGGAAATGAATTTCGATTTTGGCGAGAGAGCTCAATTTTTTCGTATTTCCAAAAAACACCGATTTGGCGAAAAAACAGTAGGTAGGAAATGATGTGACGGGACAGATAAACAAGGGCTTTTTGCACAGGTCAGGTTGCAATGTGCGAATTGGGCCGAAAACTTGGTTGCACACATCAATTTTTGGTTGCTCACTCGAAAATTGATAAATTTATTTAGTTTTATCAGAAAAACGACTAAAGGTTAATTTTCTGGAACTTTGTTTAAATCCGTCAGTTTTAAATGTTTGGAACTAGATTTCGTGAGTTTGAGAAGAAAATGATGAAAATCTCTTCAGACTATGTTATTCAGCGCGTAGAACCGAATAAATTTTCATCTCAAGGCTTCTGAAATGTCGGAAAATGCATCCGAGCTTATTTTTCTGCAACCATCGGTTAGCAACACTAATCACTGTTCTTAACAAAAATTTATAATGCACCGAAAGAAATTGTTTTCAGATGATCTAAAGCATGAGAATGCAGGTTGCAAAGAATTCAGTGGCGGCAGACATTCCATCCTTTAGTCGAAGACAGTCAATTCCGGTGCGTAGCGCCGGCAAAACTTCTCCAATTTCGATGTTCTAAAATGCAGGAAAATACACTTATTTTCCAAAAAAATGTATTAGTTTTTCAGCAAATTCAGTGATTATTCAGTTGCGCAAATACAAAAATTATGTTGACTACATACAACTAAAATTTAAAAAATAAAGCACGTAACCGATACCTGCGAAGGAAGCGGAGGGCGGTCGACAGCTAGCCCCCAGCCGGCTGGGGTAAACATCAAAAATGTTTCGGTGCTTTGCGCCGAAATAATGCTCATTGCTCAGGGGTTTGTTTTGCCCATTTTGGGTCGAAAAATGCATTTTTTGTGCTCTTGCAGACTCCCTCTTCCAGAACTACGGGAAGTCGGCTACTCCTCCCTCACTAACAACTTTTATCATGCACGCAACTGGTTAGACTTCTTACACGTATGACGCGATCAATAGTTTGGATTCCTCAAGCAGAAAGAACATTGTCAATTTTCTGCGCTGATGATGTTTGAATCATATCCCGGAGAAGTTCATGTTCACAAAACACAAAAATATTTCAACAACACTCAAAAAAAGATTTTCAGAAAATAATCCAGAAAAATTTAGATTTTTTTCAATTAGGTAAGATTTAGGAGCTCCTAAAAATTTAGCGGCACCAGCTAAATAAATTGATTTGTATAAAATTAGGAATTTCAGTGAAATTTAGTGTGTTTTCTGCTTCGAATTCCAAAAAATATCGCAGCTTCGCGGAGTTTTATCATCTATATATATCGTGTTTTTGAATATTATTTATATCGTGTTTTTGAATATTATTCTGTGAAACTGTAGTTGGGTATAATAGATGTATGGTACGAAATGTTAATTTCTTGGATATGAAACATTGACTTAAATTTGATTTTTAAGAGTTCAAACGTTGTTATCTGAACATTTCACTCAATTAGACGAAGAGTCGACACAGGAACATGTAGTGCTTCACTACCAACATTCAACAGAATATTTTAAATGAAATTTTAATGCACCTTCAAATAAGACTAATGAAAGCAGCAAATCACCATATAAAATATACCTAATTTGGACTTTAGTGCATCAAACTATATTCAACTTCCGAGTTCATAGATGTGGCTAAATGTTCACAAAAACACGTCATTTTGTCTCGAAATTACGCAACCAGTAATCAATTTTTGGGACTTTAGGCGGGGGTAATACCCCCTCATATCCCTCCCTATGTGGCAGTCTGGAACTGTACCTCAATTTTTTTTCATTTTTCAAAAATCTTCTACATTTTTAAAAACCTTTATGTTACAAAAAGTACAAAACTGATGATAAAGTAATTAAGGATACTGATAATTATGTTAAAGATCTTAGTATTTTTTTAACCAAAAACTTTAAATTTGATGCGCATATGAGCCATATTGTAAAGAACGCTTACTACAGATTAAATCTTATATCCCGTCAATTCGTAAGCAAACATAAATTCTTACTGATTAATGCACACAAAACGTACGCCAGACCTATTCTGGAATATGCAACTATTATCTGGTCACCCCACTCAACTAAGAACATCAGAACCATTGAAAAAGTACGGAAATACTCCACATAAAGAGTTCTCAGCTTCTCTCGAATTTCTTACAATGATCGTTTGACCATACATATTTAAGTTAGAGACATTTGAAAAGAGAAGACGCTTGAATGATTTGGTTATGTTATATATGATAATAAACCATGAAGTAGACCAGTTGATTTCTGCGCCATTACACATACTCAGACCCGATCCAGCCACAATTGAATGTTGAAACAGATATTCCGAGGAGTAATATTAAGAAATACTTTTTTACGAATATTGCTTAGTGCTGTTGCGAATAAAATCCTCATCATCATCAAAAATGAGGAAGAAATAGAAAAAATGCATTCGTGTCAGTCACATTGTGTTGACAAACGACGACACTATTGGTGTTCTACAATGGTTGGAAGCATATTAATGATACTTTTCTGATAATTTCATCTGCTACTGACATTTCTTTGATTCTGATGAGCATATATAATTATTAATTATTCCGGCGCAGAGCGCCGAAATTTTTTTAGGGATTTTACATTCTGGAAGCCTGGAAATTGAATCTTCATAACAATGAGAGATAAATTGGAATCAAATTAATTGACATTAATAACTTTCTTATTCCGGCACCCAGCATCGGAAAATCTTTTCACATTTTGGTATTCTAAAACGCTGGAAAATGAATGTTCACAACAGGGTTTTTAGCACGGTGCTAATGACCGAGACAGAGAGAAATTTTCAAAAACAGTACAAAAAGAAAGTTTGATAAAATTATCAAATTGTGAAAAATCAAAAATCGCAGTTTTCACCAATAGAAACTTCGTCAATATCTCCATTCTGTTTGTCATTTTTGCTAAGTGAGCGACTGTAGCTCGAATCTGAATCAGCTTTGGCTCTATCCTTTTCGACACTACTAATTTGAAAACAGCTGTTTTGACATAAAGACAGCCTTTTTTAGTAACTTTAGGGGCCCTAAAAGTTTGGAAATGGCTCCTAGAATTCTAGGTCTGGGAGCCTTTTTGGCTCCCAAAATCTTGACTGATTGATTTATATCATAGTGAATTGCATAGCCATTTTTATTCAATTTTAGATTTTAGATTTAAAGTGAATGTTTTACAGGCTCTAAAATCATAAAACATCGAAAATTTTCCGGCGATTAGCGCCGGATCTCGTTATATAATTTTTCAAATTAGTCTATTCACTGTTTTTCTACGAATCGAACTTTCTGGGGGAAAAAATTCTCGACAAAGGGAAAAATATGGGGGTTCGATATGGTAAAAATGAATGTTGGTTTTTTTTAGTTTGAATTTATGATCATAAAGGAGGTGATTTTCACAAATTTCAAGTTTAATTTGAATTTTCCAAACTTATGGAAGTATAAACATATTTTTTAGTTTGTAAAATGATATATAAATGTTTTCGAACCTTGTATGTTTATCGAATAAGTTATCGTTGTATTGATTTTCCAGCATCTTAGAGTGTCAAAATCTAAAAAAATTTCGTTGCGTAGCGCCGGAAAGATATAGGAAACAACAGAACAATAAGAACAGACGCTGCGTTTTCAAAACCCTATACTTTTGAGTCAGAAGGAAATGAACTCAAGGGCTATCTTGGAAGAAGGTTTGTGCAAAAATTAACGGAATATCGTGTTTTTGCATAAAAAAATTTTCTTTGCACAAAGATTTCTCGGCCGATCTTTTTACATGTAGAAAGAAGCCCGTAACCGAAAACGCTGGTTGGAAATCAAATTTTGAACAGTAATTTTTTGAAACTCGTATCAACTGATTGAATATCTATATAATTAAATTATATAGTACCTTCTACAGCGTGTTACAAGTCCGTTTTTCGATATTCTGCAATTAAAAAATTTTGGCTCTCAAAATTCCAATATGACCCCTGAAAATGCAGGCCTAGTAGCCATATGGCTCCTGGTTTTTGAGCCAGAAAAAACAGCCTGCATTGGGTACTGAAGTTTACGCAAATCGGTAATAATGAGTCGCAAATAAAATTGTACATTTTCTGAAAAAATCAAACGAGAACCTATATTACAGTTGAAGCGCAAATCCAGATACAATGAAAACATGTTAACTTTTATCCAAACAGAAAGTGACTTTCCTAGGGTTGGCAATAACCAGAGTCTTGAAATTTCGACTTTTTCGGTTTTTAATAGATTTTTGTAGTTCAATTCTTTAGAATGTTTGGCACCACAAAATAACTACGCAAAAACTGTTGGATGCTCCCTATATTATATTAGACTAGTTAAGGACTCTAAAAATGTAAATTAGAAGGATTAATCTTATTGAAAGTGTCATCACATTATGCAATAGAAAATTCCTATTAATAACAATACAGACACAGTAACATCAGGCATATGAGGATGGAATGAGTGAAGAAAAAAAGACAAGTGAAAAGAGAACATGTAAAGAGTTTACTCAAGGAGAAAGAAGATTGACCTCTTGAGTCTGGCTGCAATGTGCAACTTGGGGAAAAATTTTAGTTGCGCAGATAAATTTTTGGTTGCTCACCCTAAAATTAATAAATTAGCTCAATTTTATTGGAATCAAAAGCTAGTTTTCTTGTATTTCATTCGATTTGCGTCGGTCTTAGGCTTTTAAAACCTATTTTTTGAGTTTTGGAGAGAAAATAAAAACGTTGGCATGAGTAACTTGTTCGGCGCGAGCATTTTTTCCTGGATTTTGATACTATTCCGAAAATTTTCCTGGATTTTGATACTATTCTAGAACGCTGGAAATGAATCTTTTCATTTTTTATATCCCAGACAGAATGTTTAATTCTTCAGTGAATTAAATCAATTTTCAGACGGGAAAACTACAACTCAAAAACTTGGGAAGCAATCAAGAATTTCGATTCTTTAACCAGCAGAAATTTCTACTCAATCTCACAAAAGCATAACCGTAAATGGGGGGGGGGGGGCAACTTGGTCGAATCCTAAATCCAACCTCCTCAAACTAAAAATAGGGAAAAAGTACCTTTTTTGGTCTTTTTTAGAAATTTTTCGACCCCCAAATGATTGAACGTCTAAGTCAGAACTTTATAGAGATTGCCAAAATTTCAGAACATAACAGAGAAAAATCTTGCTTTTCGTCAAAAAACAACACAGGATCAAACAGTTATCCATAATACGTTGAAATGACAAGAAAAATCTTTATTGCTGTTACACGGAACAAAATAAAATAAAAAATTCCGTTCCGAATTACAGTATTGCAATATTGGACGTTACATAGGTAACGAAAGCCTTTGCTAGAGTATTTTTATCATGAGAGACGAATGACTTAAAAATCAAAGTGATAATTGAAAGCTATAAACATTAGCTAGGACGACAATTTCAAACCGCGCACTAGAATAATTATATAACTTACAGAAAAATTATAAATGACTTGAAATTTTCGCTCTATTTTATAACGCAGAAGAATGCATCTCCAGATAGGAAACCCTACAACCTAATCGAAAGGGCAGTCAGGCTTTAAGTTGCAGTTTTGTGCAGTGTTGCCAAGTAGTCGTCTCCAAAAACACAAATTTTTCCGCCAAAAAACCTCAATCGTTCCAAAAAAACCCTGGAAACCTCAAAAATTTTTGAAAATCCCTAGAAAACCCCAAATTTTTGAAAGATAGAATAAGTTTAATTCATGGGTAAAAAAATAAATCAAACATAAGTTTACTAAGAATCAGCAACTTTATTCAGCTGCTAGCTGCAGAATTTCATCTTCATCATACCATTCAGCCGATTGCTGCACCAAACTGTTTGAATGATAATACATGCCCGACGGAAATTTTTTCAACATAGGTTTTCTTACAGTAAGAGAGTTACAACTCTCATTCCTTAAAGCCAAGCCCATGTCCGTGCGCAGGATTTTTTCATGAGGAGGGCGGACTAAATTTTTTTTCTGAATAGCCCCAGAAAATGTTGATTTTACGCGATACACTCATTGTAGGCTGCCTTTGTGGGGGGCGGCCGCCCGCCGCCCCCCTTGTGCACGGCCCTGGCCAAGCTATATTGCACACATAGAATAATGTCCAACAATACAGTCAGAAAATTGTGGGTTTCAAACTTCAAAGATCAAACTAGATTAAACATGTATGCTTAACTTTGAAAAGATTCACAAATTTAGTTAGAAGCTCCTTAAATGAAGCCTAAGCCTCAGATTGCAGAGCTTGCACAAATGCAACATAAAATCTCTAACTTGTATAAACCTCCTAATCCTGATTCTAATCCATACTCAGTGTTTTTTCTGCACCCAGCAAAATTTTTTCTATATTTCTCGAAGTCATTTTTTCGCTCAAAAATGCTTACAGATTCCTTATTTAGGTGTTCTTGAACTTTTTCAAACCTTCTGATGTTTTTAGAGCCGTTAATTTATTAAAATTGAGTGGGAAATTGAGATTTTCGAGTTTGATCGAGGTCTAAGATCCACAAGCATTAATCTACAAGCAAACTTTCCAGCAAACTATCCAGGAGCATACTGACTCTGAATTACATCAGAAATCGCCGCTTAAGTCCTCTAGGATGTCAAGTTAGAGCCCGAAAAAATATATTAATCTTTCCGGCGCCAGGCGCGGGAAAAATTTTTTGGGCAATAACATTCTGCGACGCTGGAAAATCAATTTTCCGAACATTTATTTGAAGAATTAGATTCGAATTTTGTGTTCTAAAGTTGTCATTTTTAGAATTATATTATTTGAAAAATTTCAAAACGTGAATTCGTAAACTCTCATGAACTTTATCGAAAAGAAATGAGTAAGAGTAAGAAATTTCCGAAAACTAATTCCATGAAGCTTTTAAATTTATTTCAGGTTAAGAAAGGAATAGTCGCTTCAAAAAGTTCAGAGACTTGACGTATTGATCTTTCTCAAAAAATGTGTCAAGGAAAAAATGTGAATCTTCATTCAATATCAGGATAAAATATTGAAGATTACCCATTGAAACAAACATAAGATAATGCGATTAAATTAATGATGAAAACTATTATATAGATGAAGTGATAAGTGAAGGTAGACATACTAAAAATCGCGCCTGAGCTAGGTAATACATAATAATGATTATGCGCCGGAAAATTTCGAGATTATGATCTTCTAAAATGCACCAAAATGCATCTTTTCTGTATCAGATCCCCAAAATTTTCTTCCCCAGATGGGGAAAGAGCCCAAAATATTTTTCCTCTTCTGAATTTTTTTCCAAAAAAAGAACGATTTGGGGGAAAAACAGTGCCTGCTACAATTGAATAATAGTGAATATAGTAAAAATGCAAATTAAATGTGTAATTAAATGTTAAATTTGAACGAATTTATAGTTTTTTTACAAGACATTTTAAAATCTTAAAATAAGAAAAATAATTGATTTTAAAGGTTCAAAATTAATGACTGACACATTATAGAAGAATATATGTGATCAAACACAGGACTCAAAAAATTCTGCACCAGTGCAGAAATCACCGAAAAAAATTTTGCACGAAGCCTAAAATGTCTGCACTGTGCAGAAAAAACACTGTCCATACTTATAATAAGCCTGCTTAGTTGAAGGTTAAGAGGTAGACTTCAATCCCAACGTGAATTCTCGGTTGAGTGATCAAGAGTAAGAGGATCAGGGTTGGAAAAGATGGGTTTTGAGTTTCTTGGATTTTAATCACCAAATTTTGGATTTTTCGGTTTACGTTTACAAAAACAAAAAACAAAAAGAAAAATAAAAAGAAGAAAAAATAAGTTTACAGAAATTTTTTATTCATTTTGTTATAAACTTGGATTATAAAACTTTTAAATGATTTATTATACTTAAGAGCGTACATATTGGGCCATTTCAAACTTGTTTCTATTTAAAAAGTTGCACTTTTTGAAAACTAAATTTTTAGTGGCTCAACGGCAGAAATAGTCATAAGTTTTTCGTGTTATTTCAAAAGAATTTTAACTGCATTCGATTGAATTGTATGTATCTAATCGTGTTTCAAATAGTTCCTATGACGCTTACAAAGTTTAGTACTGGAACTTATATACACTATACATACCTGTAAGACCTCCGACCAGTTGAGGGCATACATGTAATTGGGGGGGGGAAGTGCTATGGGAACCCCCCACAGAAATCGTCGACCATATGGCTAGCCATTGGGCGACCGCCCCCCCCAGGATTTTCCAATCCTATGGCTAGCCATATAGTAGCCCTAGGGACCCCCATAGTTTTAGTCGGAAAAATACTGAAAAATGTCATTTTTTCTATGAAAAATGTCAATTTTTGAACAAAAAATGGTCAAAAACGTCAATTTTCTTGGCGCTTCGCGCCATAAGTACATATTTTATCATTTTTTAGACAAAAATTACTACTTTTTAAACTGTTTTCGGACATTTTCCATGGAAAAAATCGAATTTTTTTTCCTTCAGGGACCCCTCCCCTCAAAATTTTGGGAATTACTGACCCCTGGCCCCAAAAAAGTGCTCCAACCCCCCCCCCAGACCTCGGAGCTCCGTTACATGTATGGTTGAAGGGGGGAGGTAAATCCGAAATTTTAGGGGGGGTAGGAAAAAGTCGAAATTTTTCCCAAAAAAGGCCAAAAAACATACACTTTTTTGCACATTTTTTTAATTTTTCCCAAACTGGGGGGGGGGGTAAATGATTTTGGGTACAGGGTTGGCCAAGTTGGGGGGGGGGGGGTCCCCCAACCCCCCCCCCCCCCAAGTACAGGTATGACACTATATAGAATATGCACATAGGTAAATTGTACCTTAACCAAAGCCTAAGCCTAAGCCCAATGGTAAGCCTTATTCTGATTGCCCAAGCAACGATCAATTGAACGAAGGTCTCACTAGTCGATGATCAACTCCACTCAACTAAGAACATCAGAGCCATTGAAAAAGTACAGAAATACTTCACGAAAAGGGTTCTCAACTATCCTGAGGTTTTTTATAATGATCGTTTAACTATATTAAAGTTAGAGACACTTGAAAGTAGAAGGCGTTTGAATGATTTGGTTATGTTATATAAGATAATAAACCATGAAGTAGATGTAAAACTGAGTGATTTCTGCACCATTACACATTCTCAGACCCGGTCCTACCACAATAGGAAGTTAAAAACAGATATTCCAAGGACTGATATTAAGCAATACTTCTTTACAAATAGAGTTATTCCTATTTGGAATAAACTTCCTGAATCGATAATAACATCTAGAAATAGTAAAATTTTTCGCTCAAAATTGGATAAGTTCAATTTTGGTTAACTGTAAGAGCTATATGCCTTTTTGACCAAGCAAAGCATATTCTTAAATGTACTGCATATTTATTCCGTATTTAATTAACTTATTCGTTTATTTCATTATATTCTTTTAACATTGCTTAGTGCCGTTGCAAATAAAATCATCATCATTATCATCAAAGATGTCAACAGAGTATTTTTACACTGAACCAGCATGTTTTTCCCCAAAACGTTTATTTTAGGAAAAAAATTTAGGAAAGAAGGGAAAAATTTTTAGCACTATTAGCCAAATGGGGAAAAAGTTTTTATCTAACTTCCCCTAGATTAGCATTTTAAACTTGAATGCACTTTAATGGGGTAAAATAAATACTTTCGGTCGGTCGCTTTGCGGCATTATATAAAATACCAAATAAATTAGCACATATTTTTATGTGCTCAGCCGCGATTCATCAAATTTAAATGTTTTTCAGTGCTATTTATACATTAAATTCATTCAGTTTTATTATTACTTTGGCGAAACATTTTTAGAGTCTTTATTTCCCCACTTAGGGAAAAATTTTTTGGAAAAAAACATGGTGCACCAAAAGTCAAAATTCTGTAATTAAGCCAAAAATATGCTGATTTAATCATAAATTAAATTACACAAACTGGCCACACTATTCCATCAATATTCATTTCAATTTTCATTTTTTCAATTTCACCACGCTTTTTTCTTATTTTATACAGTAATTCGCCGTCAAGCACACAACATTCAAACAAGCGAATTCGTCGAAAAACCCCCAAAACCTCGAAAATAAAAATACAAAACTCCTAGAAAAACCTCAACGCCCTCGAGAAACCCCTAGATTTGGGGAAAAACCCCTAACTTGGCAACACTGTGCAGGGTTTTTTTCACAGGCCAGGTTGCAATGTGCAATTTGAGGAAAAATTTTGGTTGCACAGATAAATTTTTAGTTGCTCACTATAAAATCGATAAATTTGCTTGAATTTATTGGAAAAACCATCGCAAACTAGTTTTCTTGACATTTCATTCGATCCGCGTCGGTTTCAGGCATTTAAATCCCAATTTTTTGAGTTTTGGAGACCAAACGAAAAAGTTAATATGACTAGACTAGAGTGCGCCGAAAATTTTTTCTGGATTTCAGTATTCTGGAACGCTGGAAAATTAATCTTTTCACCTTTGATTTTCCAGACAGAAGGTTTGATTTCTCGGTGAATTTAATGAATTTACAGTGGGACAAACTGAAATCCAAAAACTAGGCAAGCGGCCTTCAACCGCCAAAAATTTTCAGCATTGTCTTACACTCAAAATGTTTTGATCACACAAAATTCAAATTTTTTGTGAAGATCGCAAAAAATTTTGGGGAAATTATCGAGAAAAATGTTGGTTTTCATCAACTTCGTCAAAAAACAATACAGGATCAAACATTTAACCATAATATGATGATAATTAGAACCTTTAAACACTAACTAGAATGACCTTTTCTAACCGCGCACTAGAATAATATAGAAAATTATAAATGAATTGAAACCCGGCGCCAAGCGCCGGAAAATTTTCACTTTTTTCCATTTTAGAACGCATAAAAATGCATCTCCGGACAGAAAACCCAATAACCTTATCAAAAGAGCAGTCAGGTCTCAAGTTGCACTGTGCAACTTGACAGAAAAAATTTGGTTGCTGTGTGCAAAAAAACCCTGACACCGTGTGCCAAAAGGCCCGCAGATGAATCCACTGATATGAATACAGTAAGAACTATCGGAAGTCAATAATCTGCCATTTAAAGTTAGTCACATGCTATTCAACATTTAATGTCACCGTAACGCACAAATAGCAAGGCAATTGCACAATTTTTTACGTTATGGATATTTATGGAAAAACGCGCTCGCTTTGCAGATGTTTCGACAGCTTTGTCCACCTTTTCATAGGCCAAATGATGTGCGTGGCTTTTCCGTAAATAAGAGCTTTCGGAACCTGAAAAGAAAACCTAAACAACAACAAGATCAGTGATAGATCGTTATTGTGGAAAAGGAGCCGTCAAAGGGCATACACTCCACAGGGAGCGGATATCTTTTATATGCGGAAAACGCCAAATTCGTTTTCTTCGATAGTGAATCAAAATCATGAAAAAACATCATGGAGCTCCGTTTCCTTGTGGGCAGAATTGCGCCGTCGCCTCCAAAATGTTAGGAAATGCAGTTCCAGCGAATTTTTGATATCAGATTTCTAATTTCATATTCATCGGCCCGTTACAGCTCCCATTGGAGGATAAAATTGATATATCTACTTCTACTTAGTTAACGGCATTCAAACGATGTGAATATGAATTCTACAACGGTTTGTTAATCCTTAAATGCATGTAGACAATGAAATTAGAAGGCGAATCCTGTTCCATGCTTTGTAGGTCATTCTGAACAAATTAGGAGTCGACTATTCATGCGGACACTCCTTTTCAGGACCGAATCACAGAAGACAGAGCAGCAGTTTCGGAGTAATGCTAGATTAAAACATTTTATCATAGACGGTGGAGAAAGTAAGTTCGTATCATTGAGCAGATAAGGAGGAAACCTGGAGCAAAAATGCGGAAAATGTGTCGAGACTTCCCCCTGAGAGAAAAATATTGAAGAAGTCACTACAAAAGCCATATGCAAAAAATGATCGCCGGACTTTCATCTTGTCCTAACTTACTCCACCGTAGTATCACAGAAAGTGAAAGGAGTGGAAAGCGAGTAACCCCGAAGCAATCTAGAAGTAGTTGTGGGATAAAACAAAGAGAACAAAAAAATCTGGTAGAAAAAGTGGAGCATACACTGCAAGATTGCTCCTGCAACTCTTACTTCGCTGCTCTGCCTTGTGTTATTTAGACCTTAATAGTATACTTGTAGAAAAATATACCTGAAAAAGACACCAAAAACTTTAGCCCGAGTTGCGGCTAACATACTAACAAATAGATTAACCTACCCTTGATCTTCCATGTATATTCCATTAATCTTTCATGTATATTCCATGTATAATTCATAGGAAAATTTAAAAGATGATTCTTTTTCTTTTCATTTCATTTCAGCTAAGATTCTCCATTGATTCATAAATTAGGAATAGTATTATTTTTCGTAAGAAAGTGCATTGTACATGCCTTATTCCAACACACTTTCTGAAAGTGAAATACCCCGAGAGCATATGATTTGCTTGCTTAAGTAATCTCTAATCTCACTTTAAAAGTATGGCTTTGAGTGCTGAGTAGTCTTGCCCCCAAACCCTAGTATTCTCATCATCATTGATCGGTAATCTCGATTTGGAACACAGAACCGACAGAAAAAAATAGTTAATTTCTATGGCTTGCTGTAAACTTACCGGACCAAACATGTTGCTATCTCTCGAAGCTAATAAATTATCGCCTTCAACCCAAATATGACCCGCCGGTATTAGATATGTTTCGCCATTAGTAGCCCTCAATGCAAGAAAACCACCATACAGATGAAATATTGAAAACCCGAAATTCTTCGTGAAATACTATTGAGAAATAATGAGCGATTGATCGATTGAGAAATATTCAAAGAAGTGTCCACTCAAAAGATATTAGGTGACGAACAACTAGTGGGAATTTAGAAGTAAACTATAGTTGTTTTCTCGAAATGCTCCTAAATAATAAAAGTCGAAATCACGTACTTACTCTTTCCTATTTTACTATTTTCTGCCAAATTATATCACAGAACTGAAAATAACGTACCCAACCGACCTGTAAGAATTTTTTTTGGTAACGAATTTTATAGTAAACGCATTACGTATATAAATGATTTTGAGAACAGCATCAATTTTTTATTTAAATTTCTCAAATTTGCTGACAAAAATTAATAACATAGATATTTTTTACAATTTTATTCCAAAAACTATTTGCACTACCTTAATAGTTCTGCTGAGTATACATGCAAATCGGGCAGGGGTTAACTCCCTACATGAGACCCTGGAAGCCCCCTGACATCTGATCGACCGGGGATCCAATTTTACCTCCGGCCGGAGGAACTTTCACCTCCGACTCCGGCTGGTGCTAGAGGCCGGGTGAAGGCGGAGACGTAAGGAAATATAGTGTTACAAATCCTATACCTGAACTTGAGCTCCATCAACGTTTTATTTTTTAAACTATATCACTATTTATTTTCAGAAGGGCTGACTCCATCTTCACAACTTTCATTCCGACTGTTTTCAGCTTTAGATCTTAAGTCAGTGTCCGGAGGCGAGTTTGTTGAAGAAAAATATGCAAAATGAGCGGAAATTGTTGATTGCAAAAATGTGTAAAATCAGAGCACCCCATGGGGGGGGGTATTACCCCCGTCTTAGATTTGAAAATTCATTTACTACCCCCATAAAAACAGCTCACTATACCAAAAAATTTTGGTAGACTTCATCCTCTCCCCAGTAGGTTATACTAATTCGAGGAAAATTGCAGAATGTGTGATTCTGAGGAATTACTCACTGCTCTTTTTGACACATTTACTGAGCAAATGATAATGGGAAAGTATGCAACTTCTGTGCCATATAGCGATTTTTAGGAAAGGACATCAGCACATTAATATATACTACTTGTAGAAAATCATTATAAATATAATTGGGAGATGAAATAATGACTTATGTATTGTGATTAATCAAAAAATCGCCCCTTGGGAAGAAAAACATTATGTTCTTAAAATGCTGCCTCTTCATGCTTTCCTTTCCTTTTCCCCGTTTCTGCGTTGGGTCTTCTGTGCGCATATGGTTACCCAAGCTGTGGCATACTTTCCTGCTATGAGTTGAGACATGTGAGGTCTGTTGACGTGGATCAGGAGTGGTACTTGGTTTGAAACTAGTAATTCATAGTCTAATGGAATTAATAATACTAAAGTCACATTCAGCATCAGGACATTCAAATGGAAGCACTGCTCCAAGCCTAATCAGCTAATCACCCATACTGCTGGTTGAAACAATGTTTCCAAAGGTATGTTGTGCCCGATTCTTGAAATGTGCAGGAATCAGTTGGCACAACAGTCTTCAAAGCGTGACTATTCTGTACGTATAATTAGTGCATTAAAGTTGCATGATTGGGAGCTAGAAAATGGAGTTGAAGTAGTAAATGTTTTTTGACTGTAAATAGCATAAAGTAGGGGCATTATTCATTTATGTAAGTTCTATGTGGTTAGAGTACTACAACTCCCCCCTCCTTGGCAAAAAATTGGGAGCAAAAAAAAAAAAGGTCACCGCATATTTCAAGTACTACCCTCAAAATTCACGATTTTACCCCTACCTAAATTTTCGACCTTGGGGACCTCTGTGTAAAATGATATAAAATTGTAGATCTTGAAACGCATCAGCTTTTCAAGCTCAACGTTTTTTTAAAAATGAGTGAGTAAAATTAATAGTTGTTACTGGCATTTCGGTGATTAGAGCTGAAGATTTATAAATTTTAACTGATTCCACAATTGATTTGATTTATAGATGTGGATATTGTGGAACGCTGGAAAATGAGTCTTTTCAACTCTTATCCTGCCTTTTTCTGAGATCAATAAAAAATCTCAATTTCCAATAAAATTCAAACCTAATACTGAACATTATTAATTGATAAATAAGATGCGAAAGTTTAAATCATGAAAACAATGAACGTTCAACTTTTCCGGTGCATAGTATCAGAGAATTTGTGAGCACAAAAGCTTATGAAATGTTGGAAATGTATTCTATAAATTCAGCTTAATTAAGTGAATATTATTAATTATTGTCATTGCCGACGCGAAGTGCCGGGAAAATTTGAGATTTTGACCTTCTGAATTGCATCAAAATGCGCCTTTTCATCACCGAAAGCAGCAGAAACGTCCAAAAAAATTTCAGTTGTGCGCGGGAAATGCCAAAAAAAATTTTCCCACAGCCAAAAAAGTCCGAACAAGGCGGGAAAAACCCCGGGTCATAGCAACTACTCATTGCTGGGGCATGGCTGATGTGCTTTTTCAGGAATGATTTCTTGGGAATTTGAACACGAGATTTCCATTGTAAACTACTAGTATGGATCGTACACCAATGTTCTTTCAGCTCAGTTTGAGATAAATACCTCATCATAAGTGTGATATAACGACGTCTTTTCATTACATATGTCTCGGGTATCCGTACCCAAAATGAGACCCGAAATCACCCAACTATTTTGTTGGACCTGAAGAAATTGTTACAGTTCTGATTCGCGTCTCATGTATAACACAGTTGTTCAGCTGAAAACAAATACTCATGTTAAAGAATGTGGTGACGCATCAATTAACTATTGAAATATAAAAAGTAACAAATCAACACTTTCTTGCTTAGATCATTGTCAGACTGACTTAGATTAAAAATCTACAGCAACCAAGTTATATTTCACAAATAACCGTTTTTCGGCCGGTTTCCTTGTAATCGTCGTCTTTTCAATATAGAATTTTATCAATAATATTGATCTAAGGATCAAGAACGAAATTATAGAGATGCTTAGTCATTCATATTTCACGGAAGACTATGTATGTATTAGTGACTCAAACCCACTTATTGTGCCTCAACCAAGCGATACGATTTTGAAATGATGTTGTCTCTTCCACATCAATTTTGAGACGCAGTTTCTGAGAAGTTCCATCTTGAATATGGTAAGTTGAAAATTAATCACACCCAAAAAATGAGTATATTGTGTGGTTTAACATACTGCTTCGAAATTTTTCTCTAATTTTGTATTTTACACGTTTTACACTATTTAAAGTGTCTGAAAGGAGGTGGAAAAATCGAAAAGATCATTTGGTCCTCTTTCCGGGCACCTTCTCATCGGATGCTGTATAATCTTTTTTCATCCTTTTTGTAGGCACTTATGTCTAACAGGTGTTAAAATTTCAATCTGATTTGTGTACCGTTTTGGGGGTTGTAGCGGTTGGCACACTTTGCAGAGTCATTCAAATATCTTTTTGAACGTAAAAAAATCCCCAACCAATAAAGTTCAGCGAAAATAGGATTCGTCATTACCTATACAATAAATTAGAAGAGAAAATGTGGCTTGAAGTCTTGTTAAACTTTCATTTATCTAGCTTTGATAATTGCTGAACGACATGCTTCAAATGAAGGGTCAAAAATGTTAATTTTCATAACATTTCAGAAATCGAGTCATTTCATGACGTTTGTTTACAGGAAAACGCAAGAGTTATTCCAATGCACTTTGTTGTATTTAAAAGGCAATCGACTGCCATTTCATTTATCTATCTGGCTAACCTCAAGTGGCGTGAAACGGGGGGGGGGGGGCTTCAATTATAAAGAATTTTCTTACACCTTATAACATAGGCCGGGGTCAGAGAGACGTCATTCACTTTGAAACATTATTCGCAGCTTCGACTTATTCAATTGAATTACCAAAAAAAGAATTTTGGAGGCATATCTTCGGCGACATTCTGTTGCACAACCATTATGAATAGATCGATTAAATTGTACCAGTGATTCGACCCACGTTATTTCCTTTTATTTGTCCAATACGAACTTTTTAAATGTTTCCTGTACATACGTAAGAGGTTCAACCAGTTGGGGGGGGGGGGTAAACCCGCAATTTTTTTGGGAGGGTCGAAAAAGTCGAAAATTTTCACAAAAAAGGCCAAAAAAGGCACCTTTTTGCTAATTTTTTCATGTTCCTGAATCCCGTTGAAAACATATTTAGTGACATTAAACAGGATTTTTCATTCAATTCTCAGGATGTCCACACATCTACAGCTTCTAAAACGGTACACAAACCTGATTTAAATTTTAATACAATGTGTTGGACATCAGTGGCTACAGAAATGAAGAAAAAATTCTGTGGAATCTTATATGTGGTGCCCAAAAAAGCTTCAAATGACTTTTTACTTTTTCGGGTTATTTCGACTTCATTTTTGACACATTAAAATAGCATAAAAAGCGTAGGGTAAAATATTGGAAATTTTTTCATACCATATGTAATAAACATATGTAATGAACATTCAGATATTTACAATTTGAAACAAGCCCAAGAACTGCAAAACTTCCAACATTTGGTATACTGTGGGTATGCGAATCTTGACTTTTGTGCCGAATGAATGCTGTCACAATACTCAGCATGTAAAACCACTCAAAATATCTCATTTTCAGATATTATCAATTTACAAGTTATCACAGGTCAATGGAGCAGTAGGTCGAATCTCTCAGAAATCGTGTCTTAATGATGTCACATAGATTAGCGCGTGGAAAAATATAACGGACCCGGAATTACCCGACTATTTTGCAGGACCCGGACCCGCATTCTTAAAATTTGAACCCAGACCCGAACCCGATATTTTTAAAATTTTGGACCTGGAATATTCAAAATATGCTACCCGATGCTAGAGATGTATCGGGGACTCGGACCCGAAATGAGATCCGAAATTACCTGACTATTTTATTGAACCCGACCCGATATCTTCAAAACTTTGAACCCCATAACATCACTAGTTTTTATTATATGAAGAAATACACAAAAGTAAAAGAATGCCACATAGATTAGCGTTTTGAAAAATATAATGCACCCAGACCCGAAATTACCCGACTATTTCGCTGGACTCGGACCCAGATGCGATATTCTTAAAAACATGGACTCGGACCCAATATTCTTGAAATTTTGGACCCGATATTCCTCTACCAGTTGCATCTCTAATCTTCAACATTTTATTTACTCGAGTTAATTGACTGATGCTAGAAATTTTATCTATCGTACTAATAATATATAACAGAAAATATTGAAATCACGGCTGTATAGACATCTACTAAATTTGACCTAAAAACCTCCGGCATCCGGCCATTTTTATCCACCGTCCAGTCTGGAGGTCGACAAATAAGCCGGATTTTCCGGAGCCGGGGCTTCAGTCGATCACTATCCCTCTGAACGAAAAAAATCATCAAACACCCCCTGAACTTTTTTAGACAATTTTTTAATTGCTTTTTTACTTATTTTGTATGGAAAACATGCTTGTGGAAAAAAATTTTTTGTTTTTCTGCTCAATCACCCTCACTCTCTCGATAAAAAAGTCCGAGGATCCTCAACCCCCGGAAAATGCTTGCCATGCATGTCTGCTGCTGAAGCTACTTCTACATGAATCACTACGTCATTTTCATTTGGAATCAAAATGGAGTGTTGAAATGGTCAGATAAAACTTGGTTTCTGGGCGGTAGTAAATCCTCAAGCTAAAAAAGTCTTTCAAGCTCCTGAAACCGGTCTAGCGGTCAGTCAGGAAAAAATAGCGGTGTACTTACTTAACTCGCTGACCTTCTTGAGCAACAACGCGCTTGATGAACCTTTCAGTTGAATTGGCGGGGTTTCTGAAGAAAAAATTAAGACACGTGATAGATAAACATGTTCTGTTTTATTAAATAAATTTAATTACGATAAATGATATTCGAATTCGAGAACAACGCTTATGAGCACATGAGCACAGAATGAAACATATTTGAATGTTTTGTAACCTTAACATTCCCAGAAAATTCCTGAAACATGCGTTGACCTTTTATTTGAGTCTGCAATGTGTACTTAATTTTCAACTTATGATGTAAAAATTTACGACAGAAAAAGTGTAAATACGAATAGCTCAACAGTGACAGCCGTTACGCATATGAAATTATGATAAAAGTAGGTACAGTAGATAAAGTAAATGCTATACCAAATTGCAACATTTAAGCTTTATCAGTATATCAGTATTTTTCGAAGCTTACTGAACGCTCATATAGCTGGTGGAATAATGTTCGAATTCTAATCCTTGGCTTTTTTATGTTTGATAACAGAAATTTTAGCCTAATCTCCTCGTGGGACATCTATTCAATGTAGCAGATGCGCATTACTCTCACGAACTAATGTCTATTTTCGGCCTCAATATTCCTTTTGATTTCATCCTGAAAATCCCCACGAATGATTCTTTCGTCTTTTCGTAATGCTACCACTATTCCTTGGGCTAATTTTTCTCCATTCCCATCCGCTAAACACATGTTTGGAGTTTTACGAGATTTTCGTCTTCGTTCGAGGTCTTTCCCACGGACTTTCTCAAAAAGGGCCGATTAAGAGATGACGATGACCGTCGGCCACCTGTTCTTTTTCCGAACTGTTATTATTTATTTAAGTGAAAGAGGTTCACTCGAGCAGAGATCTTTCCACCAAAAGTGCACGTGATGGCCTGTATTTGTTTTGTCATGTACAAAAATACCTGTACTTCTACGAATACCGTAAAAAATCGTAATGAATGGATTTAGGGATATTCCCACGGAGGCCTGCTGTATGTTCAGGCTCGCGTGTATACAGTAGTTTTGTGTATGGGGATTTTACTTACAATACCTTCTACGACAGAACGACCAGTAGCCCGAGGACAAAACTGCCATTTAGATGCGTGTATAATTGCGAAAATTACATTAAAACTAGGTAGTAGCCTGGAGACTTTCGCTTTTATGCGCTCGATGTTTCTCGTCTCTCATTTCCTTGTTAATGATCATTCTATCTAGTGTCAAACCAGCGCGTGTCTTAGAGAGAGTGAGTTATCAAGGAAGTAACGTATAAGAAAAGGACTAGGTATTATATTTTTAGAATAGTTCATACTTCGAGAAAGAGTTCTACATTTTTGGGTCTGGAAGTGGATAGATTTGTGTGTACAGATAAGGATTTACACTTTCGTGTCTACAGTATCCACAAGAACGCAAGAAATTGTAAGTCACTTGTAATCGTACTAGTTTTTATGTTAATTTTAATTTTCCTTGTCTATTTTCGAATAATGCCGTTTGAATTTTACAAGATAGCTTTTCAATATTTAAATTTCATTGGTGAAACTTGTGATCAGAAAATAAAATTTAGGAGCATAAATAAAAATTTCGACCAATTCGTTCCCAATGACAAATCTGCTCAACGTGAGTATAGCCTGAAGTCAAGCTCATCAAACTTGTTGTTTAATCTAATCATTGTTGTCTCGGTATAAAGCAGATAGCTACAGTAAACGCGCATCGAGAACGAAACTGGAAACTCAATCCAATCAGAATACCTTGGGGACAATTTTGTATTTATTTTTCGGGCAGTCTTTTTGTGGAATATTCTAGTTTCGACAATCACGCTAGAAAAAAGGCCATTACGCGAAATGAGGAAATCTCTCCTACAACATCTCTCGCTTTTTCATTATCGACATTTTATAAGTGAAAAAGAGCTTCGATGTTTATTGTGCATCTTTCGTTATAGTGCTGGAGTGACGAAAATTGGTTATTTTTCTATCTTTTCCTCCTGCAACGGCAAATCTTTGAGATATCCAGGTTTTTGAAATAATTGTAGACATCGGAATATATACTCGAGGGAGCTGTTAAGAAGGAAATATTTATATATCACTTGATTCCGCGAGGCTATTTTTCCATTTCTTCTCTGCACATTTGACGTACAGTAATACCGGTCGTGGATATAAAAAGATTTAAACATGAAACTGAAAATATACTCGGTTCTCAAAACTTATCTAATTGCAAGTCAGAATTAAAATTGAAAAATCCAAATATAAATTTTAAAAATATTCTTGCTTATCGATTTTTCATATCTTTTAATCTTGTGATCTATTTAAAACAGGTTTCAGCCAGTGACATTTCAATTTTACAGCCATGCTTTAGTTTTTGTGACTTGAAAATCCCGTGGGTCTCAATTTCAGATGATGTTTTACTTTACTTTGATTGTGGTTTCAATAATCTGCGGATCAACAGGGTCGTCCTCAGGCTTTTGGAACCCTGCAAACTGCCCCAAACACTGTCGTTGTTCTTTGGCCAGCTCCGAATGGTTTCTGCAGAATGATCTTCGTACCATCGATTGCTCGAACCGAAATTTGACCGAATTTCCCGCCAATTTGCCGCCAGACGTCCAAATATTACTTTTGAGCAACAACGATTTATCCGATTTGTTCGAGGATAAGCCGATCTATCTGCACGATTTGATCCATTTGGATTTGTCCGATAATAAAATCGAATCTTTGGGATCAGATAGTCAGTTCCGTGAATTTTATAATATGCAAATTTTGGATTTGAATAACAATCGCTTAACTTCATTGGCTGATTATACATTCGCCGGGTTGTTCAACTTGGAACGTCTCGCTTTATCGAACAACTACATACAAAATGGAGTCGGCGATCAAACGTTCCACGGATTATTGAAATTGCAAACTTTAGAAATGTCGGCCAACCGGATCGAATACGTTCAGCCGAATTGGTGGTTAAACGCCAATTTGCATAATTTACGCGAAGTTCGGTTGGACAATAATTTTTTGTCGTTCCTGCAAACGGACGCTTTCGACAATTTACCGAGTTTGAGGCGTCTAGATTTGAACGGCAATAAATTGCAACGCTTGCACAAAAATGTATTCCGAGGTTTACAAAGTTTACAGATTTTGAATTTGGACTACAATCTTCTACCTGAAATACCCAAAGAAGCGCTATCCAAACTCAAAAGAAGCTTAAATTCTTTAAATATGAACCACAATCCGTTGAAATCCTTAAAATCCAACGATTTTACCGATTTTCCGCATTTGAAAGACGTCAGCTTCAATTATATGCCGCGATTAACTTTGGTCGAAAAATCTACCTTTAAAAATTTACCCGAATTATTAATCGTCGACTTGCACGATAACCCGCATTTGAGTTACGTGGACCCTTGGGCGTTTTTGAAAACTCAAGAAATTACTCACTTATTTCTACATAATAACAATTTGTCATCTATTTCACAAACTGTGCTTAAAAATTTACGAAATTTGTCCGAAATGAGTTTCTACGGTAATCCATTAGCATGTGACTGTAATTCGAAATTTTTACGACGAATTTTGGACCAACAATTTTTAAAAATTCGCGACGTCGATCGTATGATTTGCAATTCACCTTTCGAACATAAATTCAAACTTTTTACTTCGTTCAAATCGGACGATTTACCGCAAAAATGCCAACCTCAAATCGCCGCAATTTTGGTTGACGATCGAAAAATAATTTTCGATTGTCGAGCGATCGGCGAACCAAAACCGAAACTTTTTTGGTTATCGCCCGATAACCAAATTTTAGAACAGAAAAACAGCGGCGAAACGTTAATTTTAGAGCGGGACGCTAAATCGGGAAATTATACTTGTTTGGCCGAAAACGATTCGGGACGAGCGACAGCTACGATAGAATTCTTCCGAACGGAAAATAAACCGAGATTGGAATTGATGGCCAGTCACATGACCGATCGTACCGTCCAAATCACATGGAGAATCGATAATGATCTCAATGAATTTGTGTTCGACAATCTAAAACTAATTTTCCGTACTAAAGAAATGTCAGCGTCTTTGGATGAGAATCAAATTCAACCGCTAACCAAATTCCCGTACAGCAATAGCTACCAAATCAAAAATTTGAAACCTGGTACCGCCTACGAAGTTTGCTTGTCTTTGGACAATCGAGAAGAAATTTTTAGCTGCGTAGAATTCCGTACGAAAAATTCTTCAGCAACAACAGAGACAACTATTTTCGACGATAAAGAAAAAATCGGAAATCTGGCCATCATAGTCACCTTGATTGTCATGGTTTTCGTTCTTGTTTGCCTGCTAATCGTGGTCATTATTTTGAAAAAACGCCGACCTACGCTCTACGGTAACATCTGCACATCTCATTTTCACGGGTGCAACTACGTAGCCACGCCGCAAGATTGCAAATCATTTTTGTTCGACAGCGTGCCCCCAACGCCCAGGACGTCGTGCAATGTTTATGTGAATCCGTCTGACAACGGGTCAGCTTTCGGCGCTTTTTACGGATCAAACATAATGTCAATTTGTGACAGCTCCAACAAAAACTGAGATAACGGACAGGAAATCTGAAAATTCCTTCCTAAAATTAGCATATGTCGAATTCTAAACACTAAAAATAAAGGTTATACATCCCGAAAATTTATCTTCTCTACTCGAATATATGTTAATTTTTCTGACAGCCCTTCAGAAAAATAGCCCGTGCCTAATTAAATGTACCGTGTGTCTTATATATCCTAGATGTACATTTTTAATTTCGTGGATTACGTTGTGATATTGTTCGTATTTTCATGCTGCCATTCTAATGTTGAACGCACCTGTTTTTAATAAAATGCAATACTGTCTTCGAACTAATGAAGCTTTTGAACGTGAGAAAACAAATGCATTACCAAAAATTAATATAAAATTGTCATAAAAAAGTTTTGACAAACATATTTCCTCTGAGAATCTTCCTTATAAAACTTACATGAAAGCTACTATATCGCCGTTCTGGACGTCGAAATTTCGAACCGCGAAGCGATTCAAAAATACACAATCATTGTCGATCGTACTGTTGAATGTCGGCTAGAAAATTCCGATTCAGGAGCCATATGTTGAAACATAGTTTCTGCTGGGTAAATGTTACATACCAGCAGAGATGGAGCTCCCCAGGTTTTAACATAAAACAAAGTAGCATTATCGAAACCCTTAACATAGCAACTAGCTGCTGCACAGACTAAGTTTTAGCACACGGCCGCTGAAGAAAACCAGAAAACAGAAAGTTTCATGTAAACTACCAAAGCATCTGGGAAGACAATTTCTCGAAATTAACATTTAGACGCCGAGATTTGAACTAAAAATTCATGAACGAAGCTGTAAACGGCATCTTACTTGCATGCTAGTCTCGACAACCTTGCTTACACACCCGATTTTTGTCCCAAAAAAATGTATGGTGCCCACGCCAACTACAAGAATATTCAATCTGCGAAACACCAATCGAACCGATACCATCACAAACTCGTATATCTGTGACTGAATGAATTTTCTACCAATTTTCTATAAAAAAAACAAGAGTCAGCGATTGAGTAAGCCAAAAATCTTATGAAAATTAACCCAATGACAGGGACAATTGAAATGAGAACTAGACACTTGTTGCCTCCATCACAATGATATATAAACAACAAATTATTGAACGACAATTGAGCTCAAACGTTTGATCAAATCTACATGCATGTCACATATCTCAGGAGCAGCAGTGTTGAGCGAATTTCTACCATCCATACATGTAAAGCAGCTTAAATCTGCTAGGGACCCAATCCATGGATGGGGCACATTTTCTATCATTTGAAAAATATTTTAATAAATAATATTTGCGCTGTAAAAAACTCTATTAAAACCTTCAAGCAAAGCGACGCAAATCATGCACTGATCTCACGTATGTACATGTAGCAGGAGTCACTCATCTCACGTAGGTAGCTTTCTCTTAGACTTTAAAATGACATAAGTCAAAAAGTTTTTGATCAAAATACGAATATTCCATAATTACTCTATGTAAAAATTGAAAGCTTGCCGATACTTGGAATTCCTACCGAAATGGAAATATTTTGGGGATCAGCCGGGTAGGGATGATAGGTATCGTCTGCATGTGGTCAAGGATTAGACCTCCAAGAGCATGTACGATTCCTAACGGCGTCTCTAACAAATGCCTTCCGAGGATTTAAAACATAGTGGACCGGAGTATGCCACAAATTCTGTAGGTAGAACAGTATCCTACACAAAGCACTTGTGGTAGATACCAAAACAATGGCGATGAGATTTTGTTATTCTGTACAACTCGGATTAAAGAAGCCTTTCTGACTGTAGCGCAATAAGTCTAACCACGAAATTTTCACACTTGACGAAAAGATAAATCAGAAATTTATCAAACTGACTCCGGAGAAATTCGAATCATTGATATTTGGTTACAGTTCTTTCAGGAGTAAACTTTTTTGGGCGAAAATGTTCACTAACAGGTAGTTTATAAGCTTGCCGGATGTTATAACATTAAGAAGTTGAGCTGCACCATAACAGCAACGGCATAACATGCAGTTATAGGCTGCAGGTCAGCTGGAACTTGAGTCCCTGATGAAATCGGACCGAGTTCTTCAACAAGATTCTCATAGAACTAATGTCTGCTTTTTAGAATCATATTAGTAAATTGCAAAATGCGAGAAAGTACCGACTTCAAAATCGTGCATACACGAAGCTACTTTATGCTCAGAGGTGTTAAAGGCTATATTTGAGCTCGCAAATTTATAGTTGAATTGTAAGGTAACAACAAACGACACGGAAAATAAATAGTACACTTCAGGTGTAGCGAAAGACGTGAGAAACCGGAACGTTTGGGGACTTATTCGTTGTTAATGCGTACTGAATCGAAATACAGCGAACACATGAAATGCATTAAAATTGGATCGATTTTAGATTTACTTATATTCGAGCAAAGATATACTAAAATTTGATTTTCCACTACAAAAAACTAAGAAATTCTAGATTTTCTCATCTTTGTGAAAATGAAATGACGAAAAACAATCATTTTTTATTCAAACGTCGTATCGTATATTACGGTTAACAGAAATTTAATTAGCGACGATGTGATTAATGAATGTTGAAATCATACGATTTAATAAATGAAGTCGCAACACGTTTATAAAAAGACGCAATTTTCGCCAGCAACTGCTGGGACCTCGCAGAAGAGGCCAACAACTAAAAAACCGCTGTGAAAATTGACGTCGCCCAAGAAAAACGTTGTCACTTGCAGATGAATCTTTCGATCTCACTTCGAAATTAGAAATCAATCTTCGATTTATAAACGATTAATAACGCGACCCTGGTTGGGAGCTAAAAGGTGGCCTAAATCCTGGTTGATTTGCTCCATATCCTAAAAAGTGTCGAATGAAACGAATCAATAAGTCTATCGACGCAAAATTAAATTTGAAAATTGTTGACCAATTACAGCTCTAGATAAGAACATCAACACTGGAGGTTTTCTAAATTTTCAGATCTTACATTTGGAACTTCAGAAAAATCTTCTAACACTAAGTGCTGCACTGTCTATCAAAGAATAATTATATCAAATATTCCGGAACATACCATAGCCCGACATATTCATAGGATTAAAACCATAGCCCGAAGGATTAGATGTTGCAGGGAAACCTGAAAAGGAAACTGATGCTTGTGATTTGATCCAAAATAACACCGAGGATACTTCAATGCCAACGTTTTTTGCAATTGTGAGAAAACATACTTCAAAGGAAATATTTGTATTATAACATTATGAAATTAATTTTCCTATGATATTTCTAAACTTTAAAGACAATATAGGATTCAAGTGAATGCATTTACTAGAGTACTAACTTGGATGCCAGAAGTAACAGCTCGTGTACAAAGTTGGCAATAAACTTATTTCATAAATTTAAACTACCTGATATCTGGAAAAGGTCTCTATATCCACAACATGTGCAAACTTCGTTCGCGATCTATGTACAATTTACCTTAAAATTATAATGCAAGTCAGAAATAACTTACTTTTAGAATATGACTCGACATTCGATACAGCAACTGACGCTAAACTAGCTTTTACACTACCTGCGCCTGTCTGACCCCGATGACTTTTGTTCCACGCAGTATATTTGGGAAAAGTCGCTCGATGTTCTTCCTTAAGGCGAAGAAATATTGCAAGACAAATACTGGGGCCGGTTTCATCAAAGAGACTTAAGCTCCAGCTGAGCGGCAGCTTAAGCTGTAGCTTAAGTCATACACACAAAACATATCGGGATGCAGCTGAGCTGCGCCTTAACGGCAATGTTATAACCTAAAGAGTTAAGCTACATACAGCTCAACCTCAGCTTAACTTTCCTGATATGATTTGTGTGCATGAGTTAAGCTGCAGCTGAGCTACAGCTTAACAGCAATGTTATACCATATAGAGTTAAGCTGTAGCTCAGCTGGAGCTTAAGCCTCTTTGATGAAACCGGCCCTTGGTTTCAAGAAATTTTGCAATGGGAAGGCTTTTATTCTGCTGCAAGACCAATAGAATTTCCGTATTAAAATGTCTTCCAATGAAAAAGTTTTTCCAAGACTTAGGAGAAAAGTACTGTTTTGTATTTCTTGCAGTAGAGAGAAAAAGTTGACACATCACAAGGCGAAAGTCCACAAAAGTTTTCGTTCATCTATTCCCTAGAATTAAGAATAACTGTACGTTTGCCTACATTACCTATGCAGAACATGGGCAGTAACTGAGATATTCCGAAAAATCCACACAAATAATTTTTCTTTACCAATTCGCGAACGATTAGATAGACTAGTAATTTTGGAACACAGTAATATGAATTTTCATTCAACGATTCAAGCCTTTTTCAAAAAATCAAGACAGTGATAGACGAAATAAATTTTAAAAACAGTCCACACTAACTCAGCTCAGCGTGAAAAAATTACCAATGAAACATCTTCGTCTGGGTGCATTATTTTCGTCCCAACGGCTGCCCCCAGCGCAAGGGCCGCATTCGGTGAAGCAGTGCTAAAAGACGTCAACGACTGATGCGGAGGCAAAAATGGTGTCGACATGGCCGGAGGAAAAGTGCCACCAGCGCTATAAGCCGGGAAAGTGGCCGGTAGACTGGGCGGTACTGGCGGTTGGCTAGGCGGTAAAATAGACGACGATGTGGCAGGCATCGGAGGCTTAAAAGACCAAAAATTCAAGTGCCAGTTGACGTTATGTATCTTTAGGCAAAAAGCGTATAAATCGATTGATAAAGTTATCATAAAACTTCCACTGGCGAACATACTGATGCTTTTTCAGTGAATTCTATAGAAACAAATTTTAAAACAAATGAGTGATTTTAGACACAACAAAAGATTTAATCTTAAAAAAATTTCTTTTCTAGAAGTTATTGCCAGAATTATATTTCGTTTCGTTCTTGTTTTGGAATGATTATCTACACTTGAAAAAGAAACTTGGAACTTTAGAATGCTACCTTACCATGGGCGGAACAGGTGGCATCATTGGCATCCCCGGCATCACTGGAGCTGCGTATCGCATACCTTTAACAGAAATAGAATGAACTTCATAAGAAAATAAAAACACAAAATTAGGAAAAATTATTAAGCAACAGACATTGTTTTTCCCCCGACTATCTTTCCACATTCGCTTGATATCTGTAGCGGTAGCGACATTTAACATTATCGTGTTTTAATTAGGTAGTACCTATCATACATGTGCATGGTACCAATTACAGGGCGGGAATGAATCCCAAAATCATTGGGCAGCAAATTTTTTTCCTGAATTTATAAATGCACAGGTTATTTAAGATACCAACATGATGTTCAGTTATTTATACTGACTGACACTTTTACTGTTCAGTGTGAATATCGATTTGTCAGTTAGACAACCACAAAAAACTTGCAACCAATCGTACATGCACACAGGGTATGGACAGGGAATGGATTTACCCTCGCCTAAAAAATTTCGCAGAAGTTTACCATAGAACAAAAATTTGGCACAACTTTACTATAGGCCAAAAATTCGGTAAAGTAAAGTGCAACAAACATTTTGAAAAGATTAGATTACAAAAAAAAGTTCAATTTGAAACACCGTTCATGATTAATGTCAGAAAAAAACTTTGTTAAGTAATTTTGATACAAAAAGCAATAATATTTCATTTTAAAGTAAAAAAATTATCATATATCTGATTTCTGGAAAAAAATCACTGAAGGACTAATTTTGGTCATTTTCTATACCCTTGGACCCTTGACCGTGTGCATGTATGTAACCCCTGATTGTACAGCAGAAGACTGGTCGGCCAAAATCGACTGACAGTAAATCCCTGACCTTAGGCCCAGCCTGGGGATAATCCTCGGGCTGGGCCCGCATGTATGGTACCTATCTACCAAGTAATTATGAAATTTTCGAGACTTAACTTATGAAACAGAGTGTTTATTGACAATGAAAATGCAGGACTGTGCATATAATTAGCAATGATACCGAACCGAACCTACCGTATAAACTCACTCCATCATAGTCATACTCATAAAGGAAAATTTATTCAATACCTAAGTTCAAATTTATTTTGATGCTCTTAGTGAATAATAACGACTATCGATAATTTCTTTATTCAGATGTCTAATAAACTTACAAATTATTTTAATCGACAAGTTGATCGACGTGAGAGTGGTGAAGTACCAGAATCAGAAAATAATGTTTCTATAATGCTTTCACGGGTATAAAGCATTTTCGTGTATTCATAGAATTGTCGGATGATGACAGTGAAGATTATGATACTGATAATTACACAGTGTTGAGCGATATTTTTGATTGATTGAACGAAATTTTACTATATTTGACGACAAATTTTGATATTTGGTCTGAATTCTTGGTTATACTCATACGGTGTCACCAAATAATCTGTCGAAAAAAATTTCCGCATTTGTGGAAAGTCTTCAAATTTTTTTTCCACATTTCAGAATTTTTTTGCACAAAAGGTATCATTTGTGGAAAAAATAATGGCAACAGACAAAAACGAACTTCTCTCTGCAAACTAAAAAATAGAAATAATAAGATGAAGATAATAAAAGTCGAATATCAGACAACCTACCTTTTTTGATTTTATACTCTCTGAATATTTATCTACCCTTCCGAATCAAACAGGATTTGATGAAACGAAAAACTACTCACATATTATCTAAATATTTCTCGACTACAAATATCTCGCTTGACATCTGTTCTTACCGGCCATAGACGATCCACCCATTCCAGGCATCATGGGCATCATTCCTGGCATCATGCTCATGGCGTACTCTAACCTAGCTCTCTTTTCAGCGGGATCTTCAACTAAAAATAGTGCGAATGATACACTACGCTATCGCTTAATTTCCAATACGTACCTTCTTTTCCGAGAACTTCAGTTTCGTGTTTCTTTAAATCGGCCGGCGGTATACCCTCCATGCCGTAAATTTCAATTTCCGTTGAACCCCTGTTGGGCAAAGAATTTGGTATTTTGTCGATTGTTTCTTTATGAACCTAAAAATAAATATCAACATTGAGTGCAAGCCAATTCGAGTATACGTACGGGAAACAAGCAGAGCTAACCGTTTGACAATGAACGGCCAATCCGGGACCAGTGTACAATTTTTTGAAGCACACATGACATTTGAAATGTTTAGCTTTCTGATGCTGGATAAGAATTTTCTCGTCTTCAAAATCTCGATTGCAATACCTACAAAGGAAATTACGGATAACACATAATTTCAACCCTGAAATAGTGATTGCTCTTAAGAAATGAAATAAAATGAATGTGGTTCACATTAATTTTATGTAAAGTTCTAGAGCAACACACTACTTAAAAGATATGAGAATCTTGTTGCAAGATCAGTGTGACAGCCATCTGGTGCATGACAATTGGAGAAGACGTAGAACAAACACAAGAATGAAAGGGACAATTTTATTTTCTATTAACTGTTTAATTTCTGGCTTGCAAGCTAAGTGTGGCTAGCAAGTAAATGTGCAAAATTTCTTGGGAGAGCCGCCCAAGATTATTCATACATTGATATCGAAATTTGCGGAATATGGAAAAATCGAAAAAGTTTCCAAGTTTTGCTTTCTTATATGCCTTCGCATGTAACTGTCGCACGCATTACTTTTGACTGTCAAACTAATCCTTTAATAAGTTTTCTATACACGATTAAACGCGCATGTATTGCATGCCTTTTGGAGATGAGCAGTTTTTACTCTACACCCTACACATGAATTGCTGGACACACTGCACAATAAACAATAAACTCACCAACACCAAGGTTTCACAACTTTCTTCTTCTTGCGGCCCATTATTAAGCTGGGAGGCGAGAATTTAAACAAAGCAAAAAGGAACTCGAGTAACGAAAAAGTCTTGGTTTGCTTAACAAAAGATAAAAATCGAGTTAAAGTTAAAAGTTATCCAAAACAACCAATTATAGAACGAATACAATCGTGACGCCGAACAATTGGCGCAAGTCTCAATCATGCATTGAGAAACATATTGAGTAATTATTATAACAGAAACTAGTGATAGTTACAATCAGGCCCGTACACATGAATTTTTTTCAAAGGGTGGTCCGAAAATTTCAACATAGACGAAACTCGGCTTGGTGAGGTCGTGTAGCTACCGAATGTCATGCTGAAAGGTTCAGCATGGCGCACCTAAGGGCCTCCAGGTGGGGTCTGGAGCGAAGCGAAAGAATAAATCGACTTCTAGCTACTTAAGACTCGAAAAATTTCCGAAAACGGATAATTAAAACAGACAATTTAGACTACTCATGATCAGAATTTATTTTTGGATTGGTAATAAACTTTTATTGTTCGAAAAATTTTCGGGTTTTTACATTCTAAAACGCTGGAAAATGAATTTCCGCAACATTGTAAATTAAAATTATACTAATCTGTAAATTGTAATTTTGTTTCTCATTGTCTTGGAATATATAAATTTTTTAATTTTCATATTCTAAAACGCTGGAAAATGAATCTTTGCAACAGGGATTGATGAAAAGAGAAGCTCTAAATTTACAGTCTAGAATCTTCATCTTTTATAAATGCAATAGTTCAGGTTGAAAAAAATTTGCAACGTGCCAAGCCAGCGAGAGAAAAATTCGGAGGATTGATCAAAAATCTCAATTTTCGTCAAATACTGACTGTTAACGAATAAAAAAGTCAAAGGTTAATTAGAAACTGTCGTAATTAGTAAGTGAAAGCATATACGCTAGCGGCTGCGCCTGATAGATAAATATTACTATTATAAATGATGAGCGGCGCAAAGCGCCGCAAAATTATGCGATTTCGACCTTCTGAAGTTCGCCGAAATGCATGTTTCCAGTTCAAACTGAATTATCAGACAGGCTGAAATTTTCGGTGGATCAGGGGGGGGGATCCCCCCCCTATTCCCTCCTTAGTTACGGGCCAGGTTACAATCATGACATCGACAAGAACAATGCTCAACCTTTGTTTTTCACATTTACAAATGTTTTCTTAGAAATATCTATGTTTGTTGTGCCGACCCTTTCACCGGGAAAGAGGCCTAAATTGTTTCCCTATTTTCCCAAAGCCGTTTTTCTGCGTGAAAATGATTATAGATGCTTTACTTAACCGTTTTTGAGCTTACTGAAATTTTTTAGGTTGTTCACGTTCGAAAGTGCTGGAAAATCAATTTCTCGAGAATATTTTCACCATCATGCAAATTTAAAAATATATTTACTATCACAAGTTTGGCAAACTACAAATCAAAACATAAAATTTTTGAAAATTAAATGTATGATTATCCTAAACTCGAACTCGTCTTTATGTTAGGAAGTGCAATTTCTTAGAGTTGGAAAATATAATGCGTTTCTGTTCACCTAATAATGTAAGATAAAAATATTAATTTTCATTAAATATTAAAACAGAATATTAACCTTTTAAGGTTCAACGTTCCACTTGTGCAACATTTTTATAAAAGCACCCTGTGGATTCAGTTTCAAAGACTGGGAGATTAAATTTTTTGTGTCTATACAGGAAGATGTTGGACTGATAATTGATATAAAAAAATTGTTGTCCCATACATATGATACTGCCTGCATCAGCGCAAATTTGGGGAAAAATGACTATTCCAAGTCATGTATATAATTTTCTTAACAGTGCCATGAATAGATTGTTTTGGGATTTATTAGTGAATGAATCAGAATCTCCACATTTTTCTCTATCTATTGATGTGCAGCACACCTTCAGAAAGCCAATACACAGTGAGTAATAACAGTTTATATCACAATGTTCCACTCCTGGAACGTTGGGATCTTTAAGCTGCCTAACAACAAATGTTGCAATTTTTCGTGGCGAATACCATTTATATGTATGTATATATTTATCAATGTGTATATATTATCAAAGAATGACTCATTTCTTATGTTGTTCCTGCTGTGCATTTTGATGTGCAAGTCCACCATAATTACTTTGATCTGCAGGTGACATATATTTACAACTAAAGTACTGGAAAATTCCAGGATATTCTACAGTATTCTGGTAAATGCTACAAACTGCTACAATATTCTAGTCTATTACGAAGTTACTATATAAAGCCTGGCTTGTGATTCCACTAACTTGGGTGCTAACTGATATAGGTATATACTTGTTCAGGTGTTAATATTGTCATTACTATTTATTGTCCAATTATTTGTGTACATTGCAATTATGCCTGGCTACCATACCTGTACTTGGAGGGGGTTGGGGGACCCCCCCCAACTTTGCCAACCCTGTACCCAAAATCGTCCAACCCCCCCCCCCCAGTTTGGAAAAAATTAAAAAAATTTGCAAAACAGTGTATGTTTTTTGACCTTTTTTGGGAAAAATTTTGACTTTTTCTACCCCCCCCCCAAAATTTCGGATTTACTCCCCCCCCCCAACTGGTCGGAGGTCTTACAGGTGTAAGGGTAACCAAGCTGGGTAGTCCCTAATTACAGGTATGGCACAACTTGAAACTTGGTTGCTGCTGTGTGCAAAAATAAAAAACCCTGGGTGTTTTTTTTTAAAAAACCCATGTTTTTTATCAAAAGTTTTTTCCACAGGAGAACCGAACCCAAAATTTGTTTCCTATTCTTCAAAAATTTCCCAAAGTTTTAAAAACGTTTATATTGGGGCCACGGATGCTTTTTTATGCATTTTAGGAGCATACCAAAGCAATTTGATGTTTTTGGAGTCAGAAACCTGCAAAAATGAGAAAATTCTGGTTCGGTTAGACAAAATGAGCAATGTTCTAAAGGAGCAGAGAAAGCAACGACAGAGTTCTCATGAATTTATCCACTATTATGGTAAAGTGGGGTAACTTTTGCCATGGGATAACTTTGGTCAATGTCACTTGAAACATCGCCGAATTTTTCCACAGTAAGATATGCAAGTACAACTTGGCACACTGATGTCTGAGCAATCAGGTCACGTTACTGAGAAAGGAAATTGGAATCCAAGAAGAAGAAAGAAATTTATTAAATTCGAATAAATACAAGAGTAAATGCGACTAATATAGAAAAGCTCATGGATGTGACAAAAGCACGTGCGAATTGAGCTTTAAAAAACGACTCAATTTAGACCGAAAACAGGGCATATTGTTTGAATGAATGATATCATTGGGTAGGGAATTCCAAACATCAATATTTCGCGAGCAACAATCATGTTTTAAAGTGTTAGAGTTATATTTCGATTTATACAATTTAAATAAGTTAGAGGCGCGATAATTGAATGGACTCAAAGTGAAAAATAAGTCGGGTGGAACAACTTTAAATTTCAAAATTAAGAACATGTAAGATAGGTCGATACACGTACGTCTAAATGTAAGGTGATCAAGGCCAGATTTGTTGAGGCGCTCCTTATAGCTTAAATCTTTATATCCAAAAAGTCTTTTTGTAAACTTTCGTTGAACTTTTTCTACCAATTTAGTATCCCCAACCAGACAAGGATTCCAGAGTGGTGAACCATATTCCAGGATAGGGAGAACATAGGATCTAAAAGCCCCGATTTTTAATTCATTGAAGTTAGAGTGAAAACATTTTAAAATCAAATTTGCCACCCTAGATGCTTTTTTAACCACATAATTACAATGGACAGTTACTGACAATTTTTCATTGAACATAACACCAAAATCCTTCATCTCTAAAACAGTAGGAATCAGAAAATCGTTTATATAATACTCAACGTTGGGGTTATTACTCCCAAGATGCAAAACAAAACATTTTTCCAGAGAAATAGATAATTGCCATTTCAATGACCATTCATAAACTTTGACAAGATCGCCTTGTAGTACTTCAGCATTTTCTGTAGCATTGAATATTTTCACATCATCAGCAAAAAGATAAATTTCACTGCTAATACCATCAGATATATCATTTATGAAAATTAAGAACAAAGTTGGTCCCAATACACTACCCTGAGGAACCCCACTAGTAACCTTAATTGGATTAGAGAAGCAATTGCCAATTTTTACCTGTTGAGTCCTATTAAATAAAAAACCATGTAACCATCTCAATAAAAAACCAGATATGCCATAGGAAGCTAATTTTCCAAACAGTTTTTCATGAGAAACAGTGTCAAATGCTTTCTGAAAATCGATATAAATTGAATCTGTTGCTACTTTTTTATCCAAATTTTTAGCCCATAATGTTTTACAACTTAAAAGCTGTAGGACACAAGATTTTTTCTTTCTAAATCCAAATTGTCTATCATTCAGAAAATTATTTGACTCAAAATAAGCCATCATGTCTACATTTATAATACCTTCCATAACCTTACATGAGACACAACATAAAGAAACTGGTCTATAATTTTCTACCTTTGCTGGGTCTTTTTTTTGAAAATAGGTACCACATTTGATGTTTTCCAAATATCTGGTAATTGTCCAGTTCTAAATGAAATTTCAAAAATTGTTCTCAAAGGTTCTGCCAAAACTAGATATAATTTTTTTCAGGAAAAAGGCCCACAGACCATCAGGACCAAGAGACAGTGTAGGCTTCAAATATTCTAGAGTCAATAGGACTCTTAAGAAATCAAATTTGATTGATTAATCCGAATAAAATTAGGAAATTTGTGTGTCGACAGTTGTCATTTCTTTGCTGAAAATTTCTAAATTGAAAAAAAATTGGGTTTCACTCCTCCGCTGCACACGTAGATTCATCAGCGGAGAAATTAGAACTCATTACAGCGTTGCTACAGTAATAAGGAAATAAAAAAAGTCATGATTAATTACATATATCTCAGCAACAGGGTTGGCAAGGCTTTGGTTTTTTGGTTTTTGGTTTTTTTGGTTTTTTAAAAGAACCAAAAAATTGGAAAATCTCTGGTTTTTTGGTTTTTTTTGGTTTTTTTCCAAAATCATTGGAAAACTGTTTTTTCACATTAGTCGATCTTCTAGACATGTATAAGTGTCTATCTAAATCAACAAAACAATTAAATTAGTTGAATTGACTTCACTACAAAGTAGAAAAAAGTCGTATTTTTATGATACATTTCGTACTCAAAAGATGTAATATAAATCAATCGATATCCTTTGTATCCATCTTGCAAGCACACATTTAGTACATGAGATAACTTTGCTATAATGTGCTCACAAAAAAGTAGATGCTAAATCTTTCGTGGAGTGTACTTCGACCATACGGGGTGACATCCATTGATCCATATCATCATCAAAATGTTATAAAATATGATTGAGTTTAATATCCTGAATTTATTGTAACGGTAAGCTTTTCAATTTTCTTAGCTCGAAATTTCAAAATACAAATGAGACCACAAAAATAAAGTTTTATACAGATCAGTTAAGCATACTGTAGGTTAACAAAGAGAAGAGCTTTTGAGTGGCTCATTTTTATGTGACTTGACGTCGCTACTAAGTAGAAAAAATTGTGCAAAAATATGTATATCTATCCTGCAAGCGAGAATAGTATATATAATAAGACCCATTTGCTGTAGTTATAGCTCGCAGACAGGTTTGAAAAGCAAAAATTTGGAAACATCTGAAATGTCTATGTGTGACCTTCAACTATATTCGTAATATCAATAACATATGTAGTAATCTATCAATTTAAAACCCTCTTATCGAAAACGGTATTGTGTCATTTCAACTTTTCTGTGCATATGTATATATGTGATGCATTGAAACAATTCTGTAATTGATTTCTTTTGAGTTTTGATTACTTACATTGTGTATGGTATATTTCTCTTTATTTGTAATTTTTCTTCTTTTCCTTGAATTTGTCCCTTACATATCGCATGCTCTGTTCCACTTTTACTTTTCTTATGTTCTTCACTAATGGTTCCTTTCTTATGTGCTCACTATTACTGTATTTCTATTGCTATAATAGGGATTTCCTATAGCATAAAATAATGACACTTCCGATAAGATTAATACTTCTAGCTGCCATTTTAAGGCTCCCTAACTAGTCTTAGGTGATACAGAGAGCTTCTAGCAGTTTTTTACATAATTATTTTGATGTACCAAACATACTAAAGAATTAAACCAGAAAAAAACCACTAAAAAACCGTAGAAAAACCAAAAAAACCATAAAAAACCACTAAAAAACCAAAAAGTCGAAATTTCAAAAGTTTGGTTTTTGCCAACCCTGCTCAGCAAAGAAGCAACCAATTTCAACATACGATAGTGAATCTTGGATAATTATTTATTCTCTCCAACATAGCGTTGTAATATTTGAATATCACTTGCGTTCTTTCGTTTCGACATCATGGTTTACTGTAGTCAAAAATTTGAAATTCCATTATGATAGTTACGAAACTTTTCAGAGCGGGTTTTCTCATTTGGCGTGAATCAGATTGCGTTTTACTGAACTCTACCATACGAAACTTAGATTTTCTGGTCGGAAAAAGAATGCTGATCCCAAATCTGATTTTATTTTTTTCCGATGTGTAGTATTTTCAGAGCTATCTGTTCCGCAACACGAAATATTCAATTATCACCTGAATCGACGTGTGCACTCTGAATAACACATGGAGTAGATTTACGAAAACTCTTTTGGTGTTGATATTCATCATTTTCAGCTGAAATTTTGTGATAGAAAAGGTTGACAGTTATGGTACCTCACACCATACCTGTAAGACCTCCGACCAGTTGGGGGGGGGGGGGGGTAAATCCGAAATTTCGGGGGGGGGGGGTAGGAAAAAGTCGAAATTTTTCCCAAAAAAGGCCGAAAAAAACATACACTTTTTTGAAAATTTTTTTAAATGCCTCACACCCGATTATTTGTTTTGTTGCGTTCTTCTATCTGTGATGAGATATAGCCATTCTACTTGTCGAAAGAGTAACTTGAAGAGAAATTATGGAATTTTTAGGGATGGCCGTGGCCACGCCGAAATTTCTCTGACGCCGGTTTTTGGGAGTTTTCATGCACACCCTAAGCTTAAGCCTAAGGAAAATTTTAAAGGTAAGCGGCCACTGCCACCCGAAATTATAATGGTAACCAAAGTTTACCCCCATGGTGGGCAACATTGGTCACAAAGTGAGCTATTTTCGACGATCTACGGTAGGTTAAATCTGCATACTACTCATGAAAGAATGTGTTTAATCGATTTGTCTGACATTTTTGAAATATGCGTGCCGTGAAACATTTTTACGAATTCCCCTTCTATAACAAGTTATACGTTGGAGAAGTCGGATCGACTCGATTTTGGCCAAAGTTAGCCCACTTTACCTTATAAAAATTTATAAAAGAATTGAAACCCGGCGCGAAGCGCCGTGAAATTTTACTTTTTTCCATTTTAGAACGCATACAAATGCATCTCCGGATAGAAAACCCTATAACCTAATTGAAAGAGCAGTCAGGCCTCAAGTTGCACTGTGCAACTTGGCACAAAAAATTTGGTTGCACAATACACACCCCGAAATTCGGTTGCTGTGTGTGCAAGAAAAAAAACCCTTCTTGTGAAACAGACTTTTCCACTACAGTAATCAGCAGACCAGTTCAAATAATCATCATCGCTAACTGGCACGTCGTGCAACAAATTTGACACCCGCCGGACGAGTCTCGAGGGCATCTCGCGACCTACAATAACTTTATTACAAGAGTACAAAAGACAAATCTGATCCACATAACTCATCACATCAGGTAAAATCGCACGAACGCGGCACTCTTGCCGCATGTGCTCAAACTTCAAATGATTGCAAAGAAAAATATTCCATTCAATCCGACGAACGTAATAATCACAGATAATAAATATTAATTGAACGAAAAGTCAAAAATAATTGGTCCTAGAAAAAAGTATTCATTTTCAAAAATTGGGTTCGGTGGCTTGGGACTTTTCGTCATCGCTCGCCTTTTGTTCGGTTATTTTAGCCATATGTGCATGCGGGAATGATTCTCGACTGCCCAAGCTGGCCGAAGACTGCGAAAGTAATTTTTTTTATATGAGGGTAACTAATATAGTTTAAAATCGACAAAATCTGTCTGACAGGGGATGACAATTGAGTCGCACTAATTTTTGTTATCCAAAACCCATATATTTTTGAACGAATGCCAGAAACATCTGTGCACAGTTGCATAGACATCCTCTCCGAGAATGGGATGTTTATGCAATCAACTTCATGAATTTTTCCGACTCAAATTTCGATTTTCCACATTGGATGCGGCTTTCAAAGATCTATAGCCTGTTTTTTATAAAATGCTTCCAGATACAAAAATGACACAAATCAGTACTGTCGTCAAAATCGTTTACATAAAGTTCTTACTGTAAAATTTTTCACTCGAAAAATTGGTAAAGGTTACGTCAGTATGCTTATAAATTTCCAGTCCTACAACATATATTGTTTATCAGAAAATCGAAAAAATCTGAAATACTACTTGCTTTCCACTTTCATTACTTGGAAGCATTTCAAGAAAAACAAACTATATCTAACTACGACAAGACTTCTACGAGTTATTGAGGTCTGAAGGTTCCCTTAGCAAAGTGGAGGGTTATGAGATGAAAATCAGCTCGCACGAACTAAACTTGAAAAACAGGTAGATTCCAGTATGGAGTTTACAAAAATTAAGGAGATGTGCCAGTGGCATCACTCTTCGTAGTTTTTGAGCACCTACCATGCCGCTGTCAAGCGAAGTAGCACTGGAATGTCTGTGAATCTGCGTAGCATCAACTGCAAAAAATTGGAAAATGATGCAAGGTTTTTCGAAAATGCGCATTCAAGATTACCGTCGTAAGACGCCGAATTTCGGTCCGAATTCCTTCTACCTTGAGAAATCAGGAACAAATCAGAATCTTTAAATGTTCCATCTTGTAGTAAATGTTCCACTGGTCTAGCGAGACCTGTTTGCCTCCGAAGTTCCAACTCTATACGTAAAGCTTCCATCTCATCGGTCTAAAAAGCATAGGAAATTTTTAATACCGTATTTACCCTTATTTAGATTACAAAACCATGCTGCAGTAATAATCCATTTATTTTGAAATGGCAGGCGCAGCGAGAGAAAATTTGGCAATCGTATACTTATTACCCTGAGGAAACTCGTTATTGTGACCTTTGTGCTATTTGAAAAAATCATTATCAAGAGCTCAATCATGAAGAAAAAGTTGCCAAAAAGATGAAAAAGTGTCCTGCCATTTTGAATATAACTTTTACTGCGTGTCGGCTGCGTCTGCAACTCTAAAATAAATAAACTTGATAATTCTTACCAAACCTAAAAAAATTGATGACAAGACCAACAACTTTTACCTTCATACAGACATAAAAACAGACACACTATATTGTTCTAAGGTACGATTATTGAATAATCAACATCAAATTAACTGCTCACCTCGAAAATAGATTCTCGTAGATCTTCAATCAATTTTGTCCGATCATCATCGCTTTTGGCATTGAAGTGAAGCCTCTTATTTTCGAGGGTGAAATTGATTTCGACACCATAAGAATAATCTATAAAAATGCAAACCAAAGCATTAAGGTGGGGAGCAGGGTGGATCAACTTGAAAAACTCATACATTGATTTTTGAACGGGCAAACTTGGGCACCAACGAGGCAATGGCTCTCGCGAAAAGTGTAGGTCGAAGTAGATTTTCTACGAGCAAACAATTTGGTCATCTAAAAAATTAGATTTCTATGGGCCATCATAAAACAGTAATCATAAGTTTGATACGAGGTGTAAATTTTGAAAGGAAAATATTCCAATTCATTTTTATGATAAAATTAAGATGACATAGACTTTGTGTGCGTTAATCAATGGATCAACATAAAGTACTTCGAAACCCATCGATCAAGGGAAATTTCAAGTTTTCACCCCATGAACAAACTTTGATTCAAGAATGGCAGAAAAATCAGAGTCCAACGGACACTGCTTAAAAAATTGATCACGTTCCAAACAGAAACTCATCACTGTAACAGATCTACAGAGCTATAGCCTGTTTTTCTCTAAATTCTTGTAGATAATAACAGTGGAAAGCTAAGTACTATACTTTACATTTTCACGACTCTACTGAACTACCTATAATGTAGGACCGAAAATTTGTGAGCCTACTTAACTAACCTGTAAAAAGTTTTTGAGAAAACATTCTATCGCAAAATCTTTGTGTAAACGATTTTGACGACAGTACTAATTTTTGTCACTGCCCAATTTACAAGCATTTTACGAAAACAGATTATTGTTGCGCTCGCTCGGCAAAATTTTAGGAAAAATTATGCAAAATCACAAGAGAAAGATTCAAGACTTACGAGCAGAGTATCATTGAAGAGGAAAACTTCTCGTTGGTGGACATTGTGTGATTGTTTCTTCAACGGATCAATTACTTCGCTCACCCGACAGAAGCATACCAAACGTCGATGCGGTAAAGCCAATGTCTGAAAAATTAAAGTTAGATGAAACAGACGATTGTTCAAGGCATTTCTCAGAAAGTTCATAATATGAGGACTTCCCGAAAAAACGGTTCACCATACAGAAGTCTTTTATTATGTAATATCTAGGAGATATCAGATATTTTTATAAAACGCTTGTAAATTGGAAAATGATAAAAATTAGCACTGTCGTAAAGATCGTTTACACGAAGTTTTTATAATAGAATATTTTTTTCTCAAAAACTGTTAAAATTTCGTCGAGTATGCTCACAAAGTTTCAGTCCCAGATGACATATAGTTCAGTAAGAAATTGTAAAAAGATAAAATAGTACAGCCTTGCTCTCCATTTTGATTATTTACAAGGATTTCAAGAAAAACAGACCATAGATTATTGTTTTCCATCTCGTAACACTACACTTTCGGGGAAAAATAAATTGCCACTGTCTACAGCTCATTTATTGATAAATTTGGAAAAAATTGAACAAAAAATCGAGGAAACGTCGATTAAAAATGGATTAAAAACAAAAATATTTGAACGAATTAATGGTAAGATGATATCACTTTTCTGGTCGGCCTCAGTCACTATCTCATAGGGATGGGCTAGATCTACTTCTCTGACGATAGCGGATCAGGATAAAAAAATCTGGTTAAGTGGATGCGGATCAGATCCGGATTCAAAAAAATTTCGCAAAGTGGATTTGGATCCAGATCTTGAGTGACAGATCCGACCCGATCTAGATAGGATCTGGATCCTGTATAGTATATAATGTATATGCTCATCAATAATTATGTATTATGTCGAATTTGTCTAAAATTGAGTTGTATGAATTTACTTTTTTTGGTGTCAATAAATTATTGATGATTGAGGTGTTAGTTTATTGAAATAGCTCACATGTACTAATTTTCATTCATTAAACTATATTAATGTTTAGACAAATATTGCTTTTATCAAAAAATGGATAGAAATGGAAACTATGTTTTTCAAAAATTATGGATTCAAGTTTTTTTTTATTAGCAGAGTGTGGGACAACTTCACAGTCTCCCCAGATGATGAAGAAAACGCAAAGTGTACTGAATGTGAAATACAGCTACGCAGAAAAGGTCGTGGTATTGGATATCAGAGAAAACATTTGGAGAAGAAACACCCAGCAGTATATAAGCAGTTTGCGGCTAAAGAACGAGAAGATAATGAAAATAAAAGTAATCATCTTTGGACAATTGCTTCATGCAGAAAGTAAAATTAAAATAGCTGATTCAACAACAAATTAAGACAGTTGATGTAACATGTTTTTTGCCGAAAAAATTGTCCTAAAATGATTCAAAATCAGTTTGTCTTGACTTCAGAATAGCAAGAATGCTGGCAATTTGTGATTTGCCCTTCAAATTTGTGGAATCAATTGGATTTCAAGATTTAATGACTGAAGTAATAAAAATTTGTGAGTAGACATTTCAAATATTTAAAATGCTATTATATTTAAATTCAATGTTTTTTTCTGCACAGTGCAGAAAAGCCAAAAAAGTTGCACTGCTGTTTTCTCCTGTTACAATACAATAATACTGAATATAGGAAAAAAGCAAATTAAATGTGTAGTTCATTGATATCAGAAGTGCGACATTTTGAAGTCTTAAAATAAAAAGAATAATTGATTTTAAAAGTTCATAATCAATGACTGACACATTATAGAAGAATATTTGGGATCAAACACATGACAAAAACTCCTACCAGTGCAGAAATCACAAAAAAATATGGACGAAGCCTGAAAAGTCTGCACTGTTGTGCAGAAAAAAACAGTATTTAGATTCCTGCATATGAATTGAAAAAGCGCGAATTTCATTCTTTACATACCGTGACAAACTTCATGCAAAAATTGAAGAGAAAAGCAAGGAAAATGAAAATCATATTTCATTTACAACTGATTGGTCAAATCAAGTAGAAGCCCTTTTCAGGTTGTTTCAAAATAAAGAAATTATGGATTTTTTTGAATGTGTCCTATTTGTTTTTAGCCAGACAGTCCACTTGAAAATAGTACCTATGAAAGGGAAAAGTACGTATTGCATGCATAGCCTCTTGGTTCAGAACGCCGCCTGGTGCACATTTATCCGAAGTATTTGACAAAATGTTGAACAAATGGAGTATAAACAAAAAAATCCTACTTCTTATTGGAGTTTTTGATGAAATCTGATCCAAACTTCTATTGTAGGGACACGTAATAGTCTGTCATTCTGGATATAATATTGTAAAAGCTCTCAACGATTCCAAGTTGAAAAATATCAGTTGTGCAGCTCATCAAATGAACTTGATAGTCACTCGAGGTCAGTAACGATAAACTTGACACAAAAATTGACACAAAACAAAAAACAAAAATGATTTTTATTTCAATTACTATTTTTGTAGCATTTGATTTATGGCAGTTGGTGAAGAATACCACTTCGAACTATCATTAAATTGTTGGTCATTTTCACCATTCAGATAATGATAAGAAAAAATTAACAGAAATTCAGATACGTCTGAATCCTAATCAAACACCTTTGAGGCTTATTCAAGTTAGAAGATTTTTTTTTATTTATTTCACAAGAACTAAGCTCTAATATGTTGCTGTTAGGAAGTTCCCACATGGTGGAATTCAACTCTGACCATGCTTTCAAGAATTCTAGAACTGAAAAAATCATCGGTGCTCTTTGCAGCTGAAGAAGATATTACAGATTGGAATATATCAACATTGATTTTTGAAAAAACAGTTTCTTCCTTGTTGCCCTTACAAAATGCTATTGATAAGGTACGATGATTTTCTCATTTCTGTTTCAAATTCGATTATTTTAAATGGAAACTTTTCAGTTGTGCTCAAGTTCTACAACTGCAACTGATGTTATTTGGACTGTATGCTGGCTCAAAAAACGCTCAAAAATATGGACAATAAAGGAATCAGTTCATTTGTTGAAGCTTTACAGTCGAAATTGATATCAAATTTGGAAATCTTGAAATGGTAGAGTAATTAAGAGATGAAAATAATTTTATAATCTAAGAATATATTTTCAATTTTGAGAATCTAGAATAGCTACTTTCATTGATCCGACATACAAAGACAAATTTTTCGAAAAACCTGGAGTGATGTGAAATATATTTGAAACATTGAAAACTCTAGTTTCAATGATCAAACCCAGATCATAATTCCAATGCCAGCTAAGAGACAAAACTGAAGATCTGTGTCAAATTGGTTCGTTTAATGACTTTAAAGCCAACAGCAGTGACAATGAAGAAGATCAAACTGAACCAGAAGACATAAACATAGCAAACAAAGAATTTTTTTATTTTTCTGCTTGTTGGTATATACTCATTCATAGAATTTAAAGGAAATAGAAATATATTTGAAGAAGATGAAAAGAATTTCACCCGAAGAAGATCCATTGACCTAGTGGCGCCTAAATCAAACTTCATTGCCATTGATAGCCAAAAAATTTGTCTGCTCCAGAAATGAGTGTTCCCTCTGAACCATTATTCAGTGGTGCTGGTTAAATTTACGATCCTACCGGAAATCGTTTGAAGGGCGATACTGCTGAAAAATTGCTGTTTGTTAAGTATAATTTAGCTACCATTGGCCCAAAATTTGTGTGAAACTACAGTTTCTGGTGCCGTGTCGAAATTCTAACAGCAGTTTTTCGAAACTAAAAATGAGTTTTTTCATTCAACAGTGTTTTCGAAGTTAGAAAACCATGCATGGCTTCCGAATTTCAAAAAAAGCTGTTGGTGCTCATTTCCAATCACAACTTGCAGATTCAGTAGACATAAATATAGAAAATGAACACTACATAAAAGCTCAATAGGATGAAATTATAGCAAAGACTAGATTAAAAAGTAAACAGCGATATGGTACAAACACAATAAACATAAAAACATGAATTGTGAATGGAAATAACTCAGCACTTCAGAATACTTGTTATACTCTACAGTACTAGAGTGTAAAAATATTTTCTTGCAAGACCACTTCGAACCTTTTTTGCATGGTGCAAAAAGACTCCTGCAAAAAACTACCAAAAGACTGCGATTATAGGGATTTTATAATAAAATCGTTCAGCTAGCACTTACTGGCTTTTTGCCGACTAAGCATTGTTCCACGCGCAAAACTTGAGTCACGTGATCTGCATCCGATCTGAACTCACTCTGCTTGACACGGTGGTATATATCAGTCAGGAGTTTTGTGTCAATATCCGAATCTGCGTCAATTCCTACAATATGGAAGAATTGAAATCGATGAAGCAATAAGGGTTTGTGTGAACAGTTTTGAATACAGCGATCTTGGTGATTTTTTTAATTTACATGCGTTCTATAAACACTGCTTATGTAAAGACACGCACCTTTCAAGTTTTTCACAAAGTCCTCAACTTTCATTCTTCTACTGGCTTTAACGTTAGGCGAGTGTAAATCCGTGTTGAGCATGATGATGGCGAACGCGAGGACGAAAACGGTATCTTTCTGTTTGAATTTCGATGTGAAATCCAGGTTGCATTGACAATACCGATTGGCAAATACCTAAAAAATGAAAAATGATGAGTTCAAAGATGAAACATTTTTAAAGATAATCATTTGAGAAGAAATTCGATCCAGAAATTTTCGACGATTTTTTGATCTGCCAAACTTTTTACTTCTCGCAAGTTCTTAATCACCCAACTTTTACATCGGTTCTTGTTCAACCTGACACTCTTATTGAGAAAATTAAGCTTCTTAGACAAGGAGCAATAGGTAAAAAATTAAACCCGCCTTAAAATCACATATTTAATGTGACTTGCTGCGTTGGAAACGAAAATGATATTGATTTCGTCTGAAAGTCAAAAATTTTCGGTTTTTCCGATTTTTGACACACACACCTTTCAACTGACGCAGGTTTAGGTGTATCAGACAGAAAGTTCTGTAAATTTACTCAATATTAGGCAAATGAATGGGCTACAATTTTCTGTAGGATTCATTAGTGTAAAGTGCATATTAAGAATACTGCATTGCTCGTAACATGAAATTTTGAGAGCAAAAATTGACATTTTTTTCACAAAAATCATAATATGTGCTGTTAAAGCGCTGAAGCGTCAAGCTGGCAAAAAATACGAAAATTCATGTACTCCTAAGGGGTCGTACGACTTTGAGTATGAATACATCTTATAATTACATCTTCTGTTAATTGCGACTTCTATAGTGGGAAAATCCCGACTTGATACATTTCAAACATGGAGCATTAAAACAAGTTTCGCATGCCAAACATTAGGATAATTCTCATCCTGCATGAAAAACCCAAAGCTGGTAATTCTCGCATTTTTGAGTATTTTTCGGTCTATTTAAGAGCTTTGAGAGTATCAACATAGGCATGAAGCAACCTCATCGTTAAGCATTCACTGCATGCGGAATGCAATGCTATATAATATGGTCTAAAATTTTTTTCTGTTTTACATTTCACACTTTTTTGCAAGTTTTGAAATGTCAAAAATAAAGTGGTAAAAATGGTTAACAAAATAGTTTTTCCACAAGAAACGCCTACATCTACTGCTAAAGCTCAAAATTGACCGAAAACTTCCACATGCAGTGGATAGTTCACAATGTCTCCTGATTGCCTACAAAAAACGACAAAACTTCATGTAGTGCCAGGGGGTAAAACATACGAAAAGCTGCTAACTATTTTAGTCGATAAATTTTGATTTTCAATTTTTTATCAACAAAAGCTGGCTTTTTTCGAAATTTTATGTTTCGGATTAGAGGATAGTAAATCACTAGGAGTGAACATAAATAGAGAAAAAATTACAAACTTATTAAAGCAAATCAGTTTGGAATAAATTATTTTCCATCTGCAAATTCGAGCCATTTGGTACAAGGTCTTAATACCTTCTGTTTCATATTTCTCACACAAGTTGTCTGCTGCAGTAGGTCTTCACGACGGCGAATTGATTTGATTTCCGTGATCAAAAACTCGCAACTTTTTTCACTTTTAAAAATTCATCTTTGGAAAACTGTCAATTTTTGCACATCAGTCTGGACATAATTGCAGCATCAAGCTTTTGTTTTAGACGAATTCCTCCATCAAATTTTCTTGGTCGACACTGCCTCTGCTTTGCTGTGAGAATTACACGTTCTTTGACTTTTGATTGCCTATCCCTCGTCCACAATATTATATAAAAAATAAAGGTTAAAACACTCACTTCTACAATACGCTCAATTTTTTGAGCTTCACCGGGCAAACGAAACTTGGCTTGGAATTTTCGAAGAGCAACGTCAATCTCAAAATTTTTCATATCAACTTCCTCGGCGAAAAATCTGGCGAGAAAAAATTTGTAAAACAAAAAAATTCTATATCAATAAAAAAATTCACCGCAAAACTTGTTGATTAAATGACTTCTGTAAATTTCCCAAATATTCGCCGATCATTTGCCTGCTCAAACCCTTTCGGGTGACTAAAAATTTGGCCACGGCAGTGGGCGAATTCTCCACGAAACCCCATCCGATGAGAAATTCTATGCCGCGATCGGGTTTCCTAGAAACGGAAACATACAGTCATTATCAGATAAAAAACCAAAAATAACAAACATAATATCACTAAAAATACCTAATGCGATTATCCAAATAGTCATATATTTCCATTCCACATCGGTTTCTAAGCAGAATATTTACTTACGACACCATATATAGGTAAATAAATCGACAAAATTAGGATAAGTGCAACAAACTCTAGCAGAATGTGAATCATTTTAACGACATCAAAACCTCTTTTGAATCAGAATCCGTAATCAAATAGTTATGCAATGTGTCAAGTAGACCTCAAATCTCCTATCTATCATTCTTAGAATTCCTTAGAGTCGGTTGCACCAACGACTAATAAACTAATCCAAGAGTTTAATGGTTCAGTTGTCGATTTTTTTCGGTTGCATCAACGCGTACATTACTAAACTACTGACTCAAAGAATAATTGGAAAACGACTAACTGAAAATGTTACGGTTGCATCAAACATCTAGTGGTTCAATGGTCGTTACTGTGAGATTTTCCAGTGTCGAAAAATGACTTCTGATGAAGTATTTCTTGAAAACGTCTACATTGAACACAAAAAAAGAAATCTGTGAAGTGTTCACGATATCTCAGGAAAAATAATACGAGGGAATTTCAACTTTATTTCTGGAAATCCACAACTCAAAACACCACATCTGCATGCCAATCTATCTAAAGTTGGCATTACTGAACAATTGATACTGGACCACTAGAAACGATTACTAAATAACTATAAAACCAAGTACTCTGGTAGTCTTTGACGCAACCAAAAAATGCTGGACTACACTTCTGAAAAGACTAATGATCCCATAGAATGGAGTAACTTCTAATAGTCATAGATGAAACCAAAAAATGTACGACTACTGACGGGACCATACGTGTAACGGGGCCCCGAGGCCTGTGGGGTTGGGCGACTATTTTTGGGGCCGGAGGTCAGTGATTCTTAAAAATTTGGGAGAGGGGTCTCTCAAGAAAAAAAATCGATTTTTTCACAAAAAAAGTCCGAAAAATAGTTCAAAAAATATTTTTTTTCTAAAAAGACCGAAAAAATGTATTCATGGCGTGAAGCGCCAAGAAAATTCACATTTTTCACCATTTTTGTTCAAAAATTGACATTTTTCATCAAAAAATTGACACTCCATCAAAAAATTGACATTTTTCAGTATTTTTTCGACCAAAAGTATGGGGGTCCCTACCGCTACCATATGGCTAGGCATTGGATTGGAAAATCCAGGGGGCGGTCGCCCAATGGCTAGCCATATGATCGACGATTTCTGGGGGGTTCCCATAGCACTCCCCTCCCAATTACATGTATGGACAGTACTACTGAACTACTGCACTACTGATGTTGGTGCAACCGGCCCCTGCAAAATTTAGTTTGGAAGCCAGATTTACACTTTGAGATTTTTAAGCAGGAGGTCTCGATTATAAGAAAGAGAAACAAAAGATTTCTCAATCGAATTTCAAATTTAAAATTTTTTTAAAGCTATGTCTGATCATCACGTTTTTCACATATAGTTTAATGCAGCCTATTTCATATGAAATGGTTCTTAATTCGAAATTGTCCAGGGCAATTAGCTTCATTTAAATCGTTTATACAAAAAACCTTTACTTGTGAAACGGCTAGATTCACAAATTTTCGATTTTATATGCCGCGTAGTAAACTTGAAAATAATGAGAACGTGTGAGAAAATATTTGATTTTCGATCTTATGGTTCATAAGCATTTAAAAAAAGCGAGACTATAATACGGCTAATATTGAAAAACGGACAACAGATGATCACGTATATGTGCAGAGGTCTCAAAAATCAGATCGTCAGAAAGGGGTAAAGGGCGTTGTGTAGCTAACTGTCCACTAAATACACCATATTCCCCAAAATTAGGCACCCGGTAACTAATTTTTAGGACTTCAGGTAGGGGTAATACCCTCTCATATCCCCGATCAGTTGGGGTAAACCAGGGTTTTTTTTGGTTTTTTCTCGACAGGCCATTTGACTCTTAAGGTCAAAATTTCACAGATCAATGGGAATTTTAACTAGCCAAAACTAAAGAGTTTTTAAATGAATGTGGTAGTAAAAAAATAGTTTTTTTTTCAACATATTTAGTCAAAAACACTCTTCAAAATCACAGTAGAGGCCCACATAACAGATCAATCATTGATTACACACAGAATAACAAGGCTCACAAATTAGGTCAGTCATTATTCAAATCAATCATCAGGGTTTTTTCGCACAAGCCAGGCTGATCTGTAACTTGGGGAAAAATTTGGTTGCACATATAAATTCTGAGTTGCTCAATCTAAAACTGATAAATTCTCCTAATGATCGGAAAATGATTAAAAGTTACATCCTTGTATTTCATTCAGTTCACGACAGTTTCAGACTTTTAAAACTGAATTTCCAGAGTTTTGAAGAAAAAATCAAAAGGCTGACTAGAGTAACTTGTTCGGAACTTTCGTGATTTCGAGGCTTCTAAAATGTTGGAAAATTCATTTTTTCAGCACATTCTTCTGAATTTACCGATGATCGATCATGATCTTTTCACCATTGTTTTGGCTAAAGAAGTTAAACATTTTTGCTTCATTTTCAATCTGATATATCTGGAGCCAGTACCAATCATGATTATTTGTCAAAAGTGTTCGAATGATTTGAAGCTTAAAAAAGTGCGATAGGTATTTTACTTCGACATGAATATTGATGACCATTTCCGGCTCTTAGCACCAGAAGAAAATTTTAGATTTTGATATTCTTTAGCGTTGGAAAACGAATATTTTAAATATCTTTTCCCGACATGTGCCAAATTCTTCAGTGAATTCAATGCGTTTTCAGTCTGGCAAACTAAAATTCAAAAATTAGGCAAGTAAAATCTGGATGGCATCTTCAGATAGCAAGAACTTCTGCCATTTTCGCATGCTGATGATGTTTCCATCATTTTTCAAATGCAAAAAGTCATGTTCATGATAGCCGAAAATTCTAAACCACTGCAAAACGATTTTGTAAAAACAATCTACAAAAACTTTGATTTTTGTCAAAATAAGAAACAATTCAAGGTCAAACATTCTCCCATAATAAGCAGATTTTTAAAAGCTACAAGCATAAACTAGGCCGATATTTTCTAGCCGCACAACAGAATGATACCACAAATCATAATTGATTTGAAATCCGGCGCTACGCGCCGGAAAATTTTTGGTATTTTCCATTTCAAAATGCATAAAAATGCGTCTCCGCACAGGAAGCTACTAATCAAAAGGGTCAATAGGCCATAATTCTTACAAGCCAATTCGGCTTGTGCCGCCAAATTTTTAGGAGCCAATCGGAATTTTTAGGAGCCATGGCTCCTAATTGGCCTAAAAAAACCCTGGAGTACACCCAAAATTTTGGCGTCGGGGTCCCAAAATTCAACGAATTTGGTGGGTCCCCAGAAATCCCCCAAAAAATCGAAAAAACCGAAAATTTCGAAAATTTTCACAAAAAGGGTCAAAAAGCTACTTTTTTCTAAAATTTATTCGAGTTAAGAGGGTCCCGACATTTGGGTATAGGGTTAGACTAAGTTGGGGAGGTCCACCCCAATCCCGCCCCCCCCATCAATTATGTTTCTTACGGGGCAGTCCGTACATGTGACTCTACGTCACAGTACATTAAGACATCTGGCCCTAAAGTAATAAAAAAACTCTATCAATACCTACTTATTGAAAAAGTTTAACGCTATCCTATACTGGCGACGCCTCAAAATTTCTTGGCGTTTATCGGACGCCGATGGTCGCTCGCTGCATCGATCACTGCCGCTCGACGTCGAAGGCGTCTGAGTCGCGGTCGTCAACGAATTACTACGATCGGCGTTTTTTGTTGACGAAAATTCCGTCGAAGTGCCAGCCATGTTTGAATGAGATTGCGTAGTCGTCTTCGAGGAATTGCTTATTTCCGGGTTCGACCTTTTTCGAATTTGACGAGGCGACAAAGCGGCGGTGAGCAATCGAGCAAAAGATTCGCGCCTGGGCGATTGCAAAATTTTCGCAGCGGTGGACATTTTTAAGGCAGGGATCTCTTGGAATTTATATGAATTCGAAAAATCTAAAAAAATTCAAGCGTTTGAAAACAGGATGGAACAAACGATTAGAGCAAAAATAGTTGCCGAGTTTTTGCATTCAATGTCAAAATTACTCTGGCTGTGTTTTAAGACACAATTTCTGATAGGTTCTATCTTCCTTTTGATAAGTTGAAAATTCATCATATCTCAAAATCAGTTGTTTAGGGTACCTTTGTGCGCTGAGTTTCATAGTATCTTTTGTTTAGCTTAAAAACGAAAATTCACACGGCTACAGTATGCTAACGTTTGAAAATTGATCTATTTTTGGCATTTTTCAGTGGTCTTGCCAGCCAAGCGATATTTTAGTTTCGGAATGATCCTATTCGATAAATATGTATTCATTTTATAAAGGAGAAGATAGGCTATCTTTTGATGTAATATTAAAAGTAAATAATTGCATATTACACCTTTCAATAGAATTTAAAGTGCCAAAAATGAGCCGTCAACATTAGAAAAATTTTGTTCATGGGCACTCCCGTGCACCCTCCCATCGGATGCCGCAAAATTTTATTTTTTCATTTTATAGCTCATGCATTCTTATTGTATTGATAAAATTTTCATCATGGTTTTTGTACCGTTTGGGAAGCTGCACAGCTCTATAGAAGGTATACTTATAGAAATCACTCAGAAGTCACTACATTTTCCAGGTGGCCTTTGTCTACCTCTTGTGATAAATTTATTATCTGTACTATCCAATGATCAAACAAACAGACTGTAGTATGATGTACTAATTGTTTCACAAACGAACATTTTACATTCTGCAAGAAAGTTTAAGCTGTAAAAAATGGACGTGGCAAAAAAATCCTGTTTAGGTCCGAGCACCTTCACCTATGATGTTGCGGCATTTCATCTTTTCATTCTTTAGTTCATACATTCCTACAGTAGCTGTGAAAGTAACTTCATCATCGTGCACCGTTTTGCCAGCTGTATAGATTTGCATACACTGCACTGTTATTCAAATGAGTTTTTGAATCCAGATAAATGCTCAATCAATAAAGTTCTGGGAACAAAGGATGCGTCTTTAACTGATACATTATGAGAAAAAAATGTGGCTCGAAGTCCTGATAAACTTTCATTGATCTAGGTTTGATGGTTTCTTAATGAAGTGCTTCAAATGAAAAATCGAAAATTTTCATTAAATTTCAGAAAACAAGTGATTGTTTTTTTAAGAAAAACGGCAAGAGGTACTCGGGTATTCTTTGATGTATAACTGCAATCTACTATCATTTGCTCTATTTTCGTCAGGCTGACATCACTTGGTGTGAAACAGGGTGCCTCCAACTGGAGAACACTTTCTCATAATTCAGAACATAGGCCGGGGTCAGACAGCCGACATTTATTTTGTAACATTAAACTTACAGCTTCGATTTTTTTCAGTCAAATTCCTGAAGAGAGGAATTCTTGTTGCATCTTTTCCGAGGCAACATGTTGCACAACTATTGTGAATTGATTCACATCCTTTCTTTTCATTCGTCTGATCTGAACGTTTTCAATGTTTCCTGCATCCCGTTAATCGCATATTTAGTGGCATTAAACAGCATTTTTGTATCTTCAGAATGTGCAGATACCTACAGCTCTCAAAACGGTACATAGATTTGATTGAAAGCTCAACACAATATGCCAGACATTAGTGGCCACAGGAATCAAGAAAAAGATTCTGCGGCATACTATGGGAATGTGCTCAAAAAGGCCCCAAATGACTTTTTAGGTTTATTCTGACATCCGTTTTGAAACTTTAAAATAGAATAAAAAGTTGCAAAGTAAGGGACTAAAATTATTTTTCATACCTGCACATGGAGCGTAGTCTTCTGCATGTAATGAATATTTGGCTTCAGAGTTATGTCTTTTTTGAGCTTAGATATTTCGAAATACGTGTACAGACCGAAGAATTCCAAAAAATGTAAAAATTCCAAACTTTGAAGTACTGTAGCTTCGAATTTTGATTTTCATACGGAATGACTGCTGTCAGGATACTCAGCATGTAGAGCTACCCCAAATATCTTAACTTATCAGAGGTAAATAGAGCAGAAGGTTGAATCTCTCAGAAATCGTGTCTTAATATTTGGTATACGTCCGATATTTTTGAACTGATCGATATGATATTACAGTCAATTTTTATGAAATGCTTGTAAATTAAGAAACGACAAAACTAAGTACTGTCTCAGAACTAGTTTGGTCAAAGCTTTTACAGAGGAAAATGTTACTCAAAAAAGTGTTGAGGGGTTTGTTGAGTGTAGTTTAGCAGATAACTGCGACGATATGAAACAATAATTGCTTTCCAATTGCACGATTTAAAAGCATCCAAAGAAAAACATAATAGATTTTTTGATTTTTTTCATACATCACTTCATGCCGATTTCAAGGAAAATCAGTAAAATTGTAGACAAACACAAATAAAAGATGAAAATTTATATACATAATCACAGTTAGAGGACGAAAAAGACAAAATCTATTTTCTAGTCGAATTATTCCAGTTTGAAGTCTTTGTCGCGAAAGGGTCAACGGAAATCCGTGTTGCAGGCAGAAAACCGAATATTCACTAGAATAACGTATGGATAAGAATATCAAACTATCAGGAAAAGGATTTGCAAAAAACAGAACCAAAGTATTCTAAACCATTTTTTCATCGCAATATGAATTTTCCCACTCCAAAATTATCAGCCGCTCCAGTGAATAACGTTTTTAGTTCAACGTTCATATGCTATGTTCAAGATTGATTTTATGCTAAAAACTGATAACTGAACGATTTGCACTCACAGGTGGTCATCTGAAAGAACTCTACAGAGAAAATAAGGAACCATACATATGAAATAAAAGCACTAGAATTTCAGATAAATCATACCAAAACAAACAAACAAAAACATAAAAATCCATTCAATTCAAACTAGGTACTAGAGTAGAAATTATCCTTTTCAGAAAACAAGTCAGCCTGCAAACATAAACAAAAGTAAAACAAACAAGTTTCGCAGAAACCCGGGCAGCTAAACAGCTGAGCTAACATTAAACATTTCCAGCGTTTACGAAAATCCGGTTAAGCCATAACATAATACGTAGTAAGCAAAAGCAACTTTGGAAAATAAATGTATAAAAGTTCCAGAAACTATATATTATAGGCATTGGAAAAGCTAGAATTTTTTGATAAGCAGACGACAAACTTTATGAACGAATTACTCGGGGGGAGAACTACATACATTCTCGAAATTGAATCAAAATTCAGCTTTACCAAGAGAAAACAAAGTGTCAGAGCGAGAATTAATTTATGAACGCGAATGCGATGTAAGTACCCAATTTCAAAAAATTTAATGGCCTCTCGACCACCATGACACGTGGCGCAAATTCGACTTGATGATTGGAAAGCATTTGCAAAAAAGAGGATGGAGTGAAACTAGAAGCATATCCACCATGAATTATATTGATTGATCAATTACTAAAGCAAAATAGTTCACAGTATGGCTCATATGATGTGAAAATCAGAGATTTTTTATCGGAACCTGGTAGATGTACGAGCAGCTAATGAAGCTTAAGATTTGGCATATAACTGGAACTCCTGAAATTGCATATTAAGTCACAGAACTAACACCTTATTTACTAACAGTAGAGTTTTTTTGATGCATTACAGAAAATTGAGTTACAGCGAAAACCAGACATGCACGGCAATAATTTTTGAGGGGCCGATTTCACTAAAACGTAGCCCGAGCTCGAGATAATCTCGATCACAAAAAATAAAGCTCGGTTCAGCGGTTTCACTAACGTCGAGATCTTCCCGAGCTCGAGATTATCTCAACGTCGGGATCATCTAACGCTCAGGTTCAAGTCCGAGCTCGAGTTGTTGGGTTTTACTAACATTTTTCATTTAATCCTGATTCGGACGTCGGTTTCAGCCACACGCAAAAGTTAATCTTCATATCGAGCAGTGTCAAGTCCGACTTTTTTGTTCTATTTTTACCGTCTAATGTTAAAAATGAATTTTTTGCGGTACCGATTGATAAATCGACATATTAAACGTGAGCAAAATTTTCAGGAAGGACGAATCAGTTAGATTTTTTGAGTGATGCCGAACTATAAGATCGTTATTTTTTTCAACTTGATCCCAACGTACAAATCATGAAAGAATCAGCAAGAGGAAATGTACAACGAATATTTCACATTTATGGTCACACTTGGCACATTTTTATTTTGCCCCGTCCGGCCGCTAGTTTTTTATGCAGTACGAGCATATGCATTCATGTCCTACATTTTTCCACTTTATTTTATAAACAAACATCCCTTTGTTTTTTCTTCAGTTCCGCAGTTTTTGTGACATATGTCTTAACATGAATGATAGTCCACATTTTACGTGTTTTTATTGTTATGGTCGAGATTATCCGGAGCTCAGGATTAAACATCAGGTTCAGCTAATTCCGAGCTCGAACTTTTTAGCAAAAGCCATAAAGGATGAAACAGACGTTGTGCTCAGCCGAAACTCAGTTTCTAGCATTTAATACCGACGTCGAGATGATCCTCAGTTTCTGTTAGTGAAACCGACCCCATGAGACTTTCCATGGGGAGGACTCAGTGAGGAAAAGAAACAAAGCATTGTTATCATATGTAATACCCGGAAAATTATCAAAAAATCATTCTTCAGAAAAGTTCGGTAAGAGGTACCTGACGACTTTTTTCAGACGAGGCGGGGGTATCGGAGTCTAATGTACCGGGGTTTGCCATCTACCCCCTATGTGCGTCTAGTCAAAACCCATGAACTATGAGACTGTAAAAATTCAATTTAAAATATGAATTCTGTAGTTAAGAACAGTGAGTTTTACTAAACAAATCGTTTTGAATAAATATCTCGACTTCGTGTTAATGTGCCATTTGTCGATTTTCTGCATGAGGCAATCATGTCTGCCGGAATCAAATCGTTAGTCAACACCAGCTTGATTGTCTAGGAGGATAATTATTTGAAATGCGTTAAATAAAGAGACTTCAAAACATTTCGAATTAATAAATTTCCGGAAGCAACTAATAGAATTCGTCAAGGAAATAAAGTCAGAAGGCTAGAAATTAATGAACCCAGCAGATTTATTACTCAAGTGATAAATTCTGTGGAAATGTATATATGTTTATAGCTCTATCACATGGCCTGTAATTGATAAGCCTCGTCGAAGGAAAAGAATTTTTGCCGATTCTTCGTCTAGCTAGGAATATTACGTGAATTTCTCTAAGTTCCGAGTCGGAAAAGTTGCTAGGAAAACTGAGGAATTTATCTTTCGTCACCTGATGACGTTTGCTTTTTGTTAAAAAATTCCAGGTCATACACAACAAATTTACGATAAAAGTAAAGAAAAACAGAACCCTTATCCTTGTTCCGAAGGAATGCGGATATGATACGAAAACTTCCTCAGAAATTTATTTCTTCATATTGAGAGAAATAAATTGGAATGACGGAAATAATCTGAAAAAGATTCGGTGAACAAGAGAATAATTTAGAATTTCAAAAAGGAACTGTTCGAGGTCAAAATTCGAGACTTATGACCAGTTACGATGTTGTTAAACGTTGATTTTCAGGTCAAGAAATAGAGCAATCCGCATCAAAAGTGCTATATGGCTCAGTAATTGAAATAAACATGGATTCAATTACTCTTTCAAGATTAGAGTAACTGAATCGATATTTTTGTGCATATGAGCAACTCGATAAATAGCAAACTCTGTCCTAAATATGTACGAAAAATCAAAAAACCAAAAGTTACTCCCTAAACCACTAAATTATAATTAACACTAAAACTACAATAAAAAGCGTCCACCTATAACCTTGACACAGGTTGTAAGAGTTCAGTGAAACAGAAAACGGGTTATCTGACTCGTAAAAACGGTGAAAACTAACTCGTCGTATCCTGGACGTTAAAATCGGTTACTGCAGCATTTGAGCTACCATTAAATCCAGTTGTCGCCGGCGACAGATCGTCTCGCATACTATTGACCGGATTTTCAACAACGTCGTTTCCATTTTCGTAATTAATAATACTGCCGCTACTATCATTGTAGACAATATCGAACTGCATTTGCTTACGTCCACTCGAATCAATATCATTTTCGGGCGTATTATCCAAACTCATTTGCATGTCCGAACCGCAAAATATATGGGGCGACGAGCAATTTTCCGAACTAATTCTGACATAGGATACGTATCTGTTATCCATCATCATTGTAGAAGATTCTTGTTTCGTAGCCGGCACCACGTAGGGAAAAATACTATCATTCGTTGGGGAAGTGGAATAAAAATTAACTCTTTTATCGCGTTCGATGTTACTGTAAGTTTTGCTGCTGTTGTTGATTGCACCGAATACGTTTTGCAAACTTTTCGTTTGGTAACAATTTTTCACGGTTGGCGAAGAAGATTGGAGGACTTCTACTAGCAAATTTTGCACGCCGCTACGCCTTTTGCTGCAAACTCGTTCGAAATTCCGCTCTAAGGCGTATTTTCTGCAAAAAAAACAAAATATTATCATACAAAAAAAAAATCGCGTGAACATTCACTTATCTTTTCAGAAAGGTATTCAAAAAATGGCATAGCCTCATTATCTCAGCGGCACAAAATGTCAAAGACCTGGAGCAAATTAATAAACATTTATGGAAATTGAATCGTTGATATTGGTGCTAATAAGTAAATTAATAATTTGAATAAAGACATTCTTTACAAGTCAAAATTCTAGAGATCAAAAAACTGCACCTAAAATTCTATTTCAAGATCTACATTTTATAGAAACTTTACCGGTTGCCGTTTGTAGAGCACTTGTCAATTTTTGGTACCTCGCCTGCAAAGAAAGTTTGTGTTCAACTGCATATGACTCATGTTATCCATATCGTAGAAGTTATCGCAAAATTATACGCATTCTGAAGTGATGTAATGTTCGTCGGATAAAATCCGGATATCCGTCCGGACATGAAAAAATATCCGGATATCCGGACATCCGAACCTTTTATGGAAAATTTTTAACACAGATGACGAATAAAAATATGAAAGTCAGAGCATCAAATATATTTGTTAAACAGGCGATAGTGAATCGAACTGATTTTTAGATGACATAAACGCGAAGTGATCGAGTAAAAAAGTTGAGAGCTTATGATAGACACGTTATGCTTTTATTGACAAACATGCATTTTTTCTTTCTATATATTCGGTTAATCCTCTCCTGTGGTTGACATTTTCTGTTTGTTTCTTAGATTTTTATCCTGATTTCCTTCGTCTGACTGCATTAACGATACCATTTTTCAGGTGAAACTCAAAGAATTTATACCTACTAGTCATTCTTTTTTCAGTGTTTGTCTTCGCGCTTCGGAATTTATCCAACCCCACTCGAAAACAGTGAGCTGTGTAGGTAATAAATTTTCAGCACACTCAGTTCAAAACGTAAATAATTTCCTATTATGTTGTCTCGTGTAATTCTTGGATGGTAATTAAAATTTGTTAGTAAGAAACTGAAAAGAGCAAAAGGATCAGTGATTTCAAGTTTGTCCATCACATTATACGAATATCATGACAAAATAAAATAAAACAATGTGCTTCTGGAACCGTCCCGCAAAGCATTCAGCAGTATTCGGATCCTACCTTAGTCAGGCTTACCAACATTACAAAATGCATTCGAAATTTGATAAATCAGAAATCATCAAAGTACCTAATTTAAAAATCAATGAAAAAAATTACATCACTATTGTGTGCGCAGAAATCAAATTATTTCATGATTCGCTCAATTACTGAAGCTTTTCAGAAAAGAGACTGCAGAGGTCATGTTTTTTCTTTAGGCAAATAATTGTTGGATTTCGAGCATAAACGTATATCTTACCACAGAAAAGCAGAATTTATTGCCTAAATTCCAGGAATTTTGTCAACTACATCAAGTTTTCTGAGAGCTGCTGAAAAACAAATCCATTCAACGTCATGCTAAACTGAGTTATAAATAAAGCTGATCCATAAGTGTCTTCATTCTACCATTGGTGATTGTCGCGGATCAACTATCGAAAAAAGTAATCCGTTATTATTAGTCAGGAAAAATCATTCAAAGTCTCATTACTCAAAACGACAGAGAAGAGTTGCCATTTCTCTTCGAATTTATATATATTGGCGAATAGGTTCATGTTGGCATATTTGCGAGCTTATAGACCGCGAAGAAACCCACCCGAAGCATAGAAATTTGATCCACTTGAGCGAAATCATGTAGCATTTCACTCAGTCAGGCAGTATTTTGCTTGGAATGTGGGAACCAACTGGGAGCATTGTATTACATAACACAGTACAGTTAAAATTTTCTGACACAATAACACGATGCGACGAATCACTTCATATCAGCTACGTTATACATCAAGCGTCCGGGTGTCCAAAACTTCCAAAGAAAATCCGTAACTTTTACTGCATTTTCAGGCTCGATGGTCACCCCGATAATACTAAACTGCATACTGTTATTAGACCAAATATCGTCTAAAATTTTAATATGAATTCGGAATTACAAAAAGATACATGTATTTTCGTTTCTTTTTGACTTCTTAATTTTTAAATTATGATTTTAATACTGACCCAATACAAGAACTGCTGCAGAATTTAACGTTGCACTCGACAAAGAATCGGAAACATCGACTTGTTTCTACTGCGGAAAAATGTGATCTTTTCCCAATGTTTCAAGAATCTTTCTAATTCTATCGTGAAGATCAGACAAGGTGGCTTCGATTCAATCAAATCATTACCGTACATGCACAGCATAGAAATTCCGTTGGGGGTCAGCCAGTACAGGGGGTGGGATAGATTTTTTTCGTTCGTGATAACCAAAAGAAAGGTCTTCTAACAACCAAGCAGCATATTCATCAACCTATATTAGTCAAATATGTGAAATTATTTGCTAGGACAGCATTTTTTAAAATTACCTCTTAGGAATCAGGTATGCTTTGTTCAGGAAGATCGTTCAACTACAGTATCATTTTCATTCTTATAACGAATTTATCTTCTCCTACTGAGGATCAATACCTCCCAAACCCTTCCCACGTGCATCTATGGACATCACTCAAACCTTTACTGCAGATTAAGATTCGAATTTGTACGTCTAGTATTATTTACTCCACTTTTTGCTATGTAGTTTGCTACGAGATTCCCTAAGCTCCTCCTAGAAGAGAAGATCAGCATTGATTCAAATTCAGCCATTGTATCTTTTCGGGTACCTAATAATTTTTATATGTAGTGCCGGTCATACATGCACGGCATAGAAATTGTGCTGGGGGTCAGCCAGGACAGGGGGTTGAATACAAATTTTTTGTCGTTCTTGATAACGAAAAAGGATCTTAGCTGGCTTTTAACATCCAATCAGCATATTCCTCAACTTATATTAGTCAGATATGTGAAATTATTTGCTTAGACTGCAGTTTTTAAGTTATTGATGTTACTTTTTTGGGATCAAGTATGCTTTGTTTAGAAAAACTGTTAAACTACAGCATTATTCCCATTTTTATGACGACTTTCTCTTCTCTCTTGCTCATTTTCCTTCGTCATCTTCTCGATCATTGCTGGGGTCCGCAGAAATCTGCTGGGGCTCAAAACACCCAACCCTCCTCCACGTGGAGGTATGGTGCCGGTTCAGAAATTCATTGGACAATTTCTGTCATTAGCTTGTTTTAACCACTTAGTCACCGACTTAATGTCCTCATTTTTCATTGAACACCAACTTTTAAAATTAGCCCAAATAAATTGTTGAATTCATGAATAACTAAAATCTAAACAACTCACCTACTAGACTGTATCCTGACCTTATGTTCTCGCTTGGATAAGTTTGATGAATAGAATACAATAGGAACTTTTTCAGTCGAGTATTGGAATTTTAAAGAAAAATTAGTCGCTTCGCTCGAATGAATAACAACTGAAATTTGGTGGATGTGCCTTAAAAAAATTGATGAATCCAGAAATATTATCTTAGCCTCCTAAACTAATTTCGTTACTGAACTTCATCAACTACTAAAGTAACATAAAAATCCGTTATGTGATTAGCAGTAATATCATGGTGGCTGAATGGATAGTCCGAGTACTAAAATGCCTGTAGGGAATCGATTCAGTGGCTAAAATAACGCAGCGGTCTCATCAGCAAAAATCCGTGAATCATGATTAAAATTAAATTTATTCAAAAATGGCTAACCTATAGGCCCTTTGGATAACAATAGCCGCTTTTCTCGCATTTTCATATCCACCGTATCTTTTGCACCAAATTTCCAACTGTTTTTGCAACAAATCGCACGACATTTCGTATACTCGTTGCGCCTTTTTGTACAAATGTTGTTGCATGCGATGATCGCGCCACGACGAAAATTGATCGGTTTCGTTTTTGTTAGCCTCATTTGCATAATAAATATATTGATTCAAATACTCAACGTCCATTTTCGATCTGATCGACGTTTTTTTCAACAATTTAAAATAATCGGCCGGATTCTCGTGGTCGGAGGCAGTATTTTGAAAATGCACGTCATTCGTCGACGGTCCGACGGTTATATTTATCGTTTTTTTCGAAGCCGTCGTCTTCCGTCGGGGTAAACTACAGTAATTGGCGTAATCGACGGCCGGCGAAGCGGCACGATAATCGGCCGACGACATTGCAGACGTCGAAAAGCCGCAATATCGACAATGATTCGGATTTTCGGCTTTATTGTCGTATAATTTCGGCCAGAAAAAGGTTCTTTCGGCCAAAATATCGACCAAAACTACTGTTCTAGTAGTAGACGGCGGTTGATGGTCGTCTAATTGCCTTATCGATTTTCCCTTTTTCTCCTCTCTTCGGCTCCACCTGCAATAGAAATTTGAGTGGTTAAGCGCGGGCCGGGAAAAAAAGGCAAACACGTACAGTGTACGCATCTACTAAACGACAGATGTAAGCTACTGTAAGCTAAAAGCTTATTAATTCCGTAGTGAGACCCTTCTTAATCTGGAACGGAAGTGACTAAGAACTCTCCGAATGACAAACCGTGGTGGTAAAATGGGAAAACAATCATATGGGGGAGGTGAAATAGAAGAAATTTATGACACTTTCTTCAATACAGACAAGTATGAGTTGAGCTTACAGAGGACAGGCTTCCCTATATGAGACTTCTTAGCTTCCATTGAAAAATTTTCAGGAGAAAGGATTTTTGACAAAGAAGGCAATTGAACTAATATTTTTGTTAATTTTCTGATGAAAAATCTACGGTTAAAGCTTTGTGTAAATGATTTTGAGGGCAACGTACTTAATCTTGTCATTTTTTAAATTAGAAGCATTGCATAAAAACCAGATAATACGTATAATATAGGGAATGACCACCAAAACTCCGGTTTCCACCACCACGCATATGTCTTGAATTTTTGAAAAAATATTCAATGTACATAATCTTACGCGAATTTTTGAAAAATTTTTAAGTTCTCTGACCGTTATACCCAGCCTGCAGTTCTGTTCGTGAAAACGTAATTACAGAATTAGAAAAATTCTATAATGAAACCCATGTTTCGCTGATGTTGAAATGGAAAATATGAGTTCGGTGACATAATACACAATGCTTTAGAAGCGACTATGGAATAATTTTACTGAAGTTCCAGAAATCATCTACGAAATAGCTGATGCAGAAGGTATTGTAAAGAAATTTTGAATTTTCACATGTCGTGCTGACTTGTTTGGAGATTTCAAATTAGTGAGAAGTTTTTTGTGGGAAATGCGGTTAAGGAATGATCAAATTTTGGTCATGACTTGATAATATTGGAAAATCTTCATATTGACCAGGGGCGTGAAGAAGTCACTGCACGCACTCAATCATATTTGTTTTTTGAAAGTCATAGACATGGACAGGAATGAAACCCACAAATTTTGATGAATTTTCTTCGCATAAACACTCAAAAAGACGGAAAACTATCCCAAGTATGTACATTATTACTATTCTAATCGACTATGACTAATTATGGGTCATAAAAATGGTGTCCACATACTGTATCGTACGACGTCTGCAAAAATTTCAAAATTTAGAATTTTCATAAAGTTATGCGTAGAATGACTGATGATGGAATAGACAAATAGTAGATAACATGACCGATTTTCAGGACAATAAACTAGTTTGACTTTGAAAATGTCCAAAGAAAAAAGTTCTAAACTAAACGCAAACAGAAACTATGTGCACGCGTCGAAAAACCGAAGAGAGGATTTTTTTGCGAGAGAGAATTGTAAATGGCAGCCGAACGTTCGTTCACAGGCACTACTTGAAACTAGTTGTGAATGGGCGTTGATGAAAAATGTCAAAAAATATTGTTCATTCTTTACTGATTGTGGTTTTGAGCCTATAGAGCGAAATTATGTCCACAAGAAATGATCTGGATAAGACATGATCATCTGCTCAAAGAACTACCGAAATAACCCATTATCTGTCCCATGTCCAAAGAGAAAAAGTTTCGTTGACGATCTTTCAAACTCGCTCCATGAATTATCAAACTCGAATGTTGAAAAATTTCAAAATTTTCCACTTTATTTAAAAATTTTACGATCGCAAAATGTCAGTCAGACGATCACCCAACAATGATATTCATGACAGTTCAAGGACACTAACCAAAGGACGATCAAGAGAATCAGTTACAAAACTGATTTTTTTATAGAATGTGCCTTAAATATATTTTATCCTGCGAATGGAGTCCGGGGCTGTATGGTTGAACTTAGCTTGTGCTCAATTTACCATAAAGAATTTATTTTCATTCTAGTTAGCAGTTAATGTTTATCTGTTAAGTATGTTAAGAGTCTAAATGATGCTACATTGTAACATTGAAACATGTGAGCATATGGTAAAACCTCACTCGTGCTCTGGTAACATTTACCCTAGAAGTATGCGCTTAGCAGCTGCTACCCTTTAACATATAGCCACTGGAGCCATATATTAAAAGATAGTTGCTGATAGTAATGCTACCAGAATTGATGCTACTAGAGCACGAACTAGGTTTTATCCCACTCCCATAGATTTTAACATATACAAAGTAGCATTTGGCATACTAACAAGCTGCCATTAGGACAAAAATAGACATTTTCTAAGGTAGATTGAGCACAAACTAAGTTTTAAGACACGACTCCTGGAGCCATATTTTAAAAGGTACGAGTAATAACCGCTACGTAGATGCCACTAGTGTAGATGCTATCAATGCATGTGCTAGGTTTAATCATACTCCACCAGGTTTTAACATTTACAAAATTGCATCATCTAAACTCTTAGCAAATCAGCTAGCTGCTACTAGGACAAAAATATATATTTTCGAGTGTATATAAAGTACAAGCTGGATTTTACATACGGCCCCTGATCATACGTGTAGTTGGGGGGAAGTACTATAGGACCCCCAAAAATCGTCGGCCATAAGGCTAGCCATGGGGCGACCCCCGCCCAGGATTTTCCAATCCTATGGCTGGCCATATGGTAGTCGTAGGGAACCCCATACTTTTGACCGAAAACATACTGAAAAATGCTCATTTTTGATGAAAAATGTCAATTTTTGAACAAAAAATGGTTCAAAACGCGAATTTTCTCGGCGCTTCGCTCATGGATACATTTTTTATTGTTTTTTAGACAAAAATTAATATTTTTTGAATCGTCTTTCGGACTTTTCTTGTGAAAAAAATCGAATTTTTTCTCATTCAGAGACCTCTCCCCCAAAATTTTGGGGAATTAGTGATCCGCAAAAGAATCGTCCGCCCCCCCCCCAGACCTCGTGGCCCCGTTACATGTGTGCCCCAATTGCGAACCAAGTAAGGAACGCACTTAACGCACTCAAGACGGATACTTCGTGCGAGATAGTTACTGATTGGATAAATTTTCGTCTTTCTCTTGCTTCTTCACACGGAGTGTAGTAAACAATAAGGTTTTATAGCAACAAACTTTAGATAACATATTTGGTTCCGCCCTAAGATTATTGTCAACAAGAAAATCCCAGGGAACCGGCCATATTTTTTGTAAAAATTTAATCTCTTAAAGGCTCTGTCATACTTCGCCGCGCGCTACCGCGCGGCGCCGGTTGTTGTATTCATACTAAAAAGCGGCGCCGGCCGGCGCCGCGCTGTACCACCTTTGAAGTATGAATAGATTTTTGTAATTTTTGCGGCGCCGCCATCATTTTACGACTCAAGTGAAAAATATGATTCCAATTCTGACACTTGTCAAATTATTTTACCAAATTGATTACTTAATTTTCAATGAAGATTTACCAAGAAGTTGATCACTCAATTTGCAATGAAGACATTAATGTGTAAAAATTATGAATATGCAAAGTAGGTGTAAACATGTTCCTACAGCAAGTGTACTCGCACATTTCGATTGTGTCTTTATTCCCCCGACGTCCCTTTTCGGCAAATATCCCGATTGTCCGAAAGTTCATATTCCCCGTAGGTCCCGATTCCCCGAATAATGAATAAATTTCCTATTTCCCCGAAAAATGCATTAGCCCCTATTCCCTGAACGTCCCGATTTCCCGAATACTAGGGAAAGGATGGATCCACTTTGAATCTGGGTCCTAGCCAGCAGGTCCGACCGGACCCAGATCAGATCTGGATCCTGTATATAGCACATATCTGAATTAAAAATTTGTGTATGTACAGGGTGAGCCAAAAAAAAGGCGACCGGTACTGACTTTTATAGCTTCCGAACCGGTGAAGCTTTTTTAGTGCGGTTTCCTGTCATCGAAAGATAAAACATTTGGTATAAAGACTGCAAAGTTTCGGTCAGATTTCTTGAATTTTGACTGACTAAAATCAAATTTAATATTAAATTAAAATCACGTCGATTTTTTTTGATAATGAATATTTAAAAATTTACAGAATTAACATGTTTCACAGCAGAAAAGCACAGTAGATCCAATCATAAGAACCTATAACAGCTTGAAACTACAAGAGAGCCGCTTTAGTGTGTCCTAATTTCTGTTTCACCAATAATTTTAATCGTTTTTTCGATCTGGTCAATGACAGAGTTGATTTTGCTTCAATTTTGCTTTTTTTCCAATTTCATAACAAAAGCTCTTGATTTTGGCGAAATTTTGATCATATTGAAATAAGAAGTTGCTGACTTAAAATTACGCGTAACTTACAAATCTGGGTGATTTTCAAAGTATTGTTGAGTGTAAACAGCTTTACAAAACTTTTTTTCACAATAGGACAACTTTTACTTTCATTTCACAACTTTTACTTTTCAAAAAATCATCACTTTTACTAGATTTCTGTTTGTAAAGTAACCATCAATGCTGGGAGCATAAACTTTAGGCCTTGTAACAAAGACAAACAGGGCATTCTGATGCAGCAATCGGCATTATAAAACCTTCATCCGTTCAAAAGTTATGGAAGTCAGCACCGGTCGCTTTTTTTTGGCTCACCCTGTAGATTCAATTTTTCAAAATCAATTTATATAAAATTGATATTTCTCAGCAGTTCAAGAGCTATCAATCGTTGGAATGAGAAGTAAATTGAAGCAAGAGCACAAAATCTTTAGACTAGGCTTTTCTGCAAGCTTCTATCAGCACCGTGCAGGAATGATAGATTTTTATTTTTCTTTTGCGCTTTTTATTTTTCGATTTTTTCGTATTTTTCATCTTTTTCGCATTTTTCGTATTCCGCATTTGTCGAGACAGGCAATACACATTTTTTGAGAAGAGCAAAATCCAAAAGAAAAAAACGGCGCCGTAAGTCGCCGCGCGCTACCGCGCGGCAAAGTATAGCAAGCCACCGCGCGGCGCCGCGCGGCACCGGCCGGCGCCGCTTGTTAGTATGAATAGGCCAACCGGCGCCGCGCGGTACCTCGCGGCGAAGTATGACAAGGCCTTAAGGCCCTGCTGTACTTCGCCGGCTGGAGCCGGCCGTCACTGTTAGAAGTATAGCAGCTCATAGCCGGCGCCCGTTTCGAGCTGCTATACTTCGTCTTTTTGATGACGGCCGGCGCCGGTTGTCAATTTCGATTCAATCAAAATTTCTGAACCGGCGCCAGCCGGCGCATATGTTATAACATATGAATTATGGTGCGAAAAATGCATCTTGGTGTTTTATCATTTTTTTCGCAGGTTTGCAGTAGGTATCTCACGGCCGGCACCGGATGAAGTATAGCAGCAAAAATTTGCAACCGGTGACGGCCGTCGCCGGCCGGCGCCGGTTTAAAAATATTTCATCCTGCGCCGGCCGTCGAAGTATAGTAGGGCCTTTATAGTTAATTCAGTCAGAAATATAGAATTATGTTCTTGGATTTATCTGAGCAGGGTCTATCGATTACTGCATAAAAATGAAAAAATTATGAGTGCTCGATGCCAAACAGAGAAATTCTAAAATTTTACCTAGTATCAGTCTTTTCCCTTAATTTGTAGATGAGATCGAACTCCACACATACATGCAGTATTGGGCTCTCACCCGAAGTTAAATGTTCAAAATAAACGGGTATAAAGGTTAATCAAATCAAGGTATTTATAGGAAATAATTCGTACTATACTCAATTTATGTTGAAATGATGGATGCAACGATCCCTTGAAAGTAAGCTCAACACGGAAAAATTAGTAAAGCTTATTACTGTAATGAACGAAGAAAATTTCTCATTCACGAGCGGTAAACAGAACAAGTGAAAATTTTTTCGCATAATATCGTTAAATGGTTAAAATTTCTCGAGTGACACTCGGGTCTCGGACACGATCCTATCAAAATCAAAGGTGGACAACTATGGGGTTTTTCTGATTTTGACCCTCCTATTGTCATGACGAAATTCAGCGTTTCTGCAGTATAAAGCTTTTAACTCCATTAACATTTTGTATCAAGTTCAACATATTCCTTTAGGCCCGTGTGCCAGAAGGTGGAGTAGCCTACTCCATGGAATAAACGATGGATTATTTCCTGGATTATCTCCAATTGGCATTCCAGAAGGAGGAGTAAAGAGAAGAAATGAGTAGAATAAATCGGTATGCCAAAAAGCGGAATAGGCTAATTCACGGATTAAACGGCGAGTAATCAGTGGATTATCTTTTTCCGGTATGCCAGAAAGAAGAGTAGAGCAAACAGTGGAGTAAAAAACGGTTTTTCTCGTCTTTTTCTAAACCTGCATCGAGCAGGTGCATTCAGTGGAGTAAGACTAATTTACAGCACTATAACTATGGAAGTTGTTGATTCCATCAATTTTCTGAGAAATTTGGATGAGGAAAACAAGCATACAAACAAAATTCCATGAGTTCTTTTTCGAAGATCAGATCCATTCGAAATGTATAGCGATTTCAACTTCCAACTACAATATCAATTTAATAAACCGAAAGTGGGAATTTTGATAGGAAAACTACGACCTTGTTTTTTGTTGCTCATCTCACAAGTTTCATATATGCAGATTAGCAAAATGCGACGCAACAAAGTGGTCTTGCAGAAAAACCGACAAAATCGATAAAGTGGTCTTGCGGGGGAAAATAATAAATTCGATAAACCTAAACCGACGATGAACAGCAGAAATCCATTGTGAAAAATGTGACGACTTTCATGTGTTTTTGCCACTACTCCACTGTTTAATCCACTGATTACGAACTCCGCCACTAATCCATTTTCTGGAACCCAAAAAGAAAATCCATGGAGTAGCCTAATCCGAGGAGTAGCTAGTCGGTGGATTAGCTTACTCCAGGGAGTGGCTACTCCTCGGATTAGCCCACTCCGTGGAGTATTTTGCTCCACCTTCTGGCATACGGGCCTTAGTTATCGCCGCATCGATCATTTCGAAATAAATGGAGTATTGTATTAAATATCAGGCGATGTTATTCTTTAGAGTTGAACATTTCGGAAACATTTATCTACCTAATTGAGAGCCCAAAAGTGCTGCACTACAATAGGCAGAACACACCTCAAGTTCCAATTTCATCAAAGAGACTTCAGCCCTAGCAGATCTGCAGGTTACGGCAATGGTTAAGTAAGAGACTTGAGGCCGTAAATTTTTTGACCATCCTGTGAAGTTCGATGGTCTGTTTGAAAATCAAAAGGTCCATGAAAATAACTAGGAAATTTACTTTTACCTTTTGCCATTCAAAAACAGTCCGAATTGTATCAATCGATCGACCAAAATCAGAAGAATAACAAATGTGTAATGCATCACATTGATTCTTTGAAAGAATTCCAAATCAGACAAATTTCTGAATCTCGCTTCATATAGCAAATAATAAATGACTTCAAAACTAATAGCCGTCAAATATGTTTTGATCATAATAGTCAATTCTCTACGAATTCGTCTTTCTAGCTCTGCAGAACTAAAGCACATGAAAAAGAATGTCAACAAAAACTTTTGTTTTGTTTGAACATTTTTCTGTTCGAGAGCAATAAATCGATCCCTATACTCCAATAAAAATAGACTTTTTATGATGTAGTCGCCTCCCGATACAGGTTGCGCAAATCAGCAAACATAAAATGAAGATAAAAACTATACAAAAAGAAAACAAAGTAAGTACGATAACATGAAAAATTACAGTTACGCCAAGGTTATCTGCTACAGTACGAGTAGAAGTTTTTCAGTCAATTGAGTCGTTAAAAGTAACGTCGGCAATCATAATTTTAGCAGCACTTGAAATATTCCGTGTTATATATACATTTTATGGAGAAAAAGTTGTTTTATTTTTTGCAAATTTTTCATACCATCCTACCACGTTTGACCCTGAAATTCCACAAACGCCCCAAGAACAAATTTTTGTGAGATAAATTAGTCGCAAAAATTTACAGTCCATTCGAACGAGTGAATGAATTGTACTTTCGATATTTCTGTCTGAACTGGTTACGAAGCTAGACGATTTGTAATAAATCTAAATGAGGTTTTACTACTTGATTATGTGGAAATTCACATTATCCTAATAGAATTAATTTGGTATGTAAAACCACCAGTTTTAAACGCAATTTGTTGTGTCGAAGACTTTATCAGTAAATGATTGAAATGGTGGCCTAAATGAGACAGGCGTGGTTTGTACACAGTACATAAAATTGAAGTGAAAGGCAAATATCTTAATTTATGACCGAACTTACAGAACAGATACATCACTATCAGTTGATGAATCATAGGCCCGTATGCCAGAAGGTGGATTAGCCTACTCCATAAGGTAAACGGCGAAGTATTTCTTGGAGTATCTACAGTAGGCATTCTAGAAAGAGGAGTAAAGAGGAGTAGAGCAGAAAAAGTCATTATACGGTAAAGCGGAGTAGGCTACTCCACGGATTAAACAGCGGAGTAATAGGCGGGGTATCTTTTTTCGGTATGCCAGAAAGAACAGTAGAGCAAACGTGGAGTAGAAAATAATTTTTCTTGCACCTGCACCGGCCAGGAGTATTCGACAGAATAAAGGATCTTTCATACTTCACTTCGAGAGGGCCTTAAGACTGATATATAGTGCTATAACTATGGAAGGCGTCGATTTCATTGATTTTTTGGTAATTCGGACGAGGAAAATAAAAGGAAAGCAACAAAGTGGTCTTGCATAAAAAACGATAGTCGACGTGGGCATGCATAGAAAAAGTCGTTAAACACACGAAAAACAGCGGGAATTCACTGTGAAAAATGTGACGACTTTTTTCTTGAGCAGTGCGCGAGGAGGACTCCTCGAGGGTGATTTAGTGCAAATAGTGCTTATGTGCTCCTCGAGGATGCTCTCCGCTTCTGGCAAATAGAACAGCGCCGAGAGGAGAAAAATTGTTAGTTCATTTCCGGATTTTTCCATTTGACTTCGCTCTGCTTCCATCAGTTTATCAAACTTTTCTAGTCCTATTTGCACCGGAAATTTCACTTCATTTGATACAAAAACTATAAAGACATTGGGCGTGTATTTGGTGGTTTGACGTCATCCCCCCGCCCTCGCCTCTGGTCAGACCCAGCGTTCGCATGTTGTTACCCCTCGCAACCGAAAAAATGAGTCACTTTTTTGGGCGATTGTTCAAAATTTTGGCGATAATTGGGGTTTTGAAGGATTTTCGAAGATTTTTAAAAATGTACACGCCTCGAGTGCATACATGCATGTGCGGAGGGTTGGGAGGTTTTGACCCCCAGCAGATTCTTGCTGACCCCCACCAGTAATGATCGAGAAGATGACGAAGGAAATTGAGCAAGTGAGACGGGAAAGTCGTCATAGAAATGGGAATGATGCTGTAGTTGAACAATTTTTCTAAACAGATACTTGAAGTCCAAAAGAGTAACATCAAAACTTTAAAAAGTGCAGTCCAGGCAAATAATTTCATGTATCTGACTAATATAGAATGAAGAATATGCTGCTTGGATGCTAGAAGACCTATCTAAGATCTTTTTTTGTTAAAGAATAAAAAAATTTCGTATTACACCCCCTGTCCTGGCTGATCCTCAGCAGAATTTCTATGCTGTGCATGTATGCTCGAATGTAACATCAATGTCGAATAATTTTGACCAGAAAATGTAAATTTATGACCATAAAAATCGCGTTTGCTTGAGAACTGATAAAAATTACTAATTATACAGCAGAGCACTAAAAAATTTCGACATTTTCATTAATATTGACGAAAAATTTACACTTTTTGACCTAAGCGACCATTTTTAACACTCTATTGACATTTTTGATCCGTCGGGTGGGGGGGATAGCGTTGAGAACCGCCAGGGTGACACCACATGAGCTAGAAATACGGTTGGGTGAAAGAAATGCAGGGACCCCCGATTGAATCCTAAATTGTGTGATAAAAAAAATTTATGTTAGATAACTAAGCTAATTAAAATTGGTGAAAATCACAATTTTTTGGCACTAATTGGTGCTAAAATCAGTCATTTTAAAATGGGGTTAAATTAAGTGTATCAACCGGTTTTTCACATTTTCCGTCTTCAGGTTCAATTATAATCAGGAATTTAGACATAAATAAAACATATTTGCTGATGTTTCCCATAAACCATCAGCCGAAAGTTCACAGATTTGCATGCATCGCTTAATTTTTCGGTCTTTTTAATTATCCGTCATAATTCTAAAAACTGGGTTCAAAAGCGCTTTTTTGGTAAGCTGACCAAAATTCAGGGGGTCCTCGAGTGTTAAGTTAATGTCAAAAATTGTTTCCGAAAAAAGCAAACTCAAAAAATCGCGGGCTCGTTTAGAAAACTTGTAAAAATTGCTGATTCTAGCGCGAATCGCCGAAAAATTTCGACATTTGTAGTAATTTTAACGAAAAACTGACAATTCTTGACCTGTAGACTATCATTTTTACGACTTTATTGAAATTTTCGACCTGGCGTGGGGATAGCACTGGGACCCGTCGAAGTGGCATCAAATAAGCTAAAAATAGGATGCGGTGGACGGCGGACGGTTTTTAGGGTACTTACCCCCAACTTGTCACACAAAGTATGCCGGGCACACGCGAGCGGAGAGCAAAAAAATAGAACATTTTCTATATTTTTTCTTGTTCCCCGGATTGTACTCCAGTATCCTCGAGCAGCCTATACGTTTGCCGAAAGAGCACGTTCATATTTAATTTATCCTCGAGGGTTCTGAAGCGCATGCTCGCCAGAGCTGCATTCACACTCTGCTCGAGGAAGGAAGCCATGAAACGTAGTATACTCCTGCATTCTGATTGGCTGCTTTTTAGTTATTCTCAACGAGCGGGCCTCCTCGAGTGAAGTATAAACACACCTTGACTCTGCTCACAACTAAGCAAAAAACCGATCTGCGCACCGGTCCCCTACAATGATCCTGATGCTTCAAAGCAGGAAATTCATGAAATACAAAAAAATAAATTTGGATGACGAGCACAATCGCAGAATGATTTGCATGCAAGAGAAACATGCTCTAAGGAAAAAAGCAATTAGATCACCGAATTTTGGCCTCAGAAGCGAAAGCAAATTATTATTTAACTGAGTTCAATTTATCTCAGGCTGCCTCAATTAGTATTCAGGAGTCATCAACAACAAGGGCAAAATATACGCAATAGTCCTAAAACCTCAGATCAGTGTCAGCCGGATCAGTTTTCCAGTCGCTGGATTCCCATCTAGAGAGAGAAATGCTGGCCTATCCAGTATATCATCATTGTTCGATGACTTATATTCCTAATATCTGAATATCTGATTTGAATTACTTTCTATCAGGTGAAAAACTATTATGTCCATTTGTTGCATTTTTGAGTTTTGCGTGCAACATTGTTATAAGTTTATATAAAGTTTTTTTATAAAATCGGTCCCGCAAGCGAATCACTTAATTTTTGGATGGATCATTACGTCTGATCAAATGACGAGGACTAATTTGATTTTCAGCAGCAATGTCATCCAAGAAATCAAGCAGACCAAGCCTCCATTTTTGAAAATTTTACATTCAACAGTGCTACTCCGAGATTTACTCCAACCTCTAGTAGGAGTAGAATCTCAGAGTAAGTTGTTTATTATTTTCTTCTGGATTTATTCCAGCAATGACGTTTTTCTCATTTGCAGATTTACTCCTCAGGGTAAGCTACTCCTCCTTCAGCAATTAAAAGGCCTTTAATCTTTACTGCAGGAGTAGCTACTCCGAAAGGAGCCATACTCCATGTTACTCTCTGTACAGCAATTCGAGCCTAAGAAGGCCTAACTGAGAATGAATTATCCAGTAATTTGTTTATCATATGCTTTTTGCGTCACTACGCATCACATGATAAAATTGCCAATTACGGCTGAAAAAGATTGTACGTATTGCCGTCTTCGAAAAAATGGAACAAAAAGAACGTTTCGAGGGGTGAGGTGGAGCAATTTCCGCAACTTTTTGGATGAAGAGACGATAAAATGATACACTAAAAATGTAAAGAAAACAAGACGATCGGAAAGACAAAGAGTCGAAAAGCCAGGGAATACGAATGTTGAAATAAATCATCAAGAATTCACATCAAATGCAATCAAAATCTTGACAGTTACGACTCACAGTTAATCACTAATAGTTAAATAGGTCTTTCGAACCATAAAATCTAGAAAAAATTTGATTTAGATATAGATTTTTCTATTTCTTTTATAGGTTAAATAATTCGGCGACATAGGTAAATTAGCCGTTCAGGACATCAGCACAGTCCAGTATTTGAGTTTCTTTGTGATTTCCAGGTCAATGGAGGAGGCTCCGGGCATCAAATAAAATCTCAGTGTAGCCTCAAATTCAATGCTTCTCTAAAGTAGTCACCATGCATCAAAAGTTTAGGTTCACTGCAAATATAAACAATGGATTCGATCAATTATTCTGTTTGCATGGCCATTGTAATTGTGATTGACGATGTTGACTTACATTCTGCGCATGGGGCTTTTTCTAAATTTTGACAACCTTCGCCCGAAAAATTTTATAAAGTAGAAGTGCTTCGTTCCGATTGGGGAAACCAGTTTTGCTGACCTAAAAGGATTAATGATTATTATTGATAACGCCCACTAATTTCTGGGCCGAACCCAGCTTTTTGAGTTTTACATTGTTTTCATTGTCTTCGTGTGTTTCACATTTATTGTACATATTTGTAAATTTTGACGATGACAAACTGCAATCTATATTTTTAAAAATGAGACTTGAACCGTTAGGTTTTCTTAACAGCGCCTATTGTTTAGAAACGATTTTTCATTTATATCTTATTTTGGAGACCGTTTTATTTTAGTGTCTGTCTTGACTTGGCGCCCAGGGAGAAAGAAATGATTGACAAATAAAATTTATTAAAAATGAAATTATAAAAGAACAAAAGAACATTTATGATGATATAATTAAAGCAAATTAGAAGGTGGATAGAGAGCATGGAAAACTTTCAATAAAAATGGCGAATAAAAATACGCAGAAAATGGATTCATTGGACAAGAGTGTAAAACCAAAGCAAACACATTTGAAAATGAAAAATATGAAGATATCAGGTAAAAAATGGATAGCTAACGATAAACATTTTTTGCTTTCATTATTTGAAATTTTTTTCCTTTCTTCTACTTTAAGATTTTCTTAGCCTATTGTCGATAGTTTCTGTCAGTTTCTTGTTCTGATTTCCCCATCCGACATCCGACTATAATGAGTAACTGTAAATTTGCCTCGCTTTTTCTACCATCATAAATTCGATCAGTTTCATATGCATTTATGTAGTATTTCACATGAATATGAACCATTACCCAACAAGAAATTTCCCGTTTCTTAGTTGAAACGATCAACTTTAATTTCAGTATGACTTTTTTCGGTTTTTGCATTTGTAGACTATCACGGGAATTTGAATCGAATAGAAGTAGAAAAGCGGGCCATTGTAGATTATTTTTTTCAGCATCTTTAATTCAAACTGTAATTTTATAATCATGCTCTCTCGAACATATTGTTGTATTTTACCCAAAACTTGTCAATAAAAAAATCAGCGTAATCAAAGAATCAGTGATTTCATGCTGAAGCTTATCCATGACAGAGCATAATCTTTTCTGTTTTGCTTTCATATTTAACATTTCAGTAGGTCCTTTCTTTGAACTAATTATTGTGTTTCATTGTTTGGTATATTTTCTTGAATTTTCTGACTAGGCTTTGAAATTTATTTGCCAATTTTTCTTTTGTCGCATAGGCGCCATGTTAAGACGGGTGCCAAAGTAAGACACGAGCTATGTTGCGACACAATCGAAAAAGCCTGCAATGTACGCAGACATCTTTCTCCCTCAAGTTATGGTCAAATCTGTTGCAGTGAACTTGACGAAAAAAGTGACCGCGTAAAGGCGGATTCATACTTCATCCGGCATCTGAAAAAGTCTATTTTTAGATTTTTCATCCGGCAAATCGTCCGGCAATCCGGCACCGGATGACGTCATATTTTCCTTTTCCCACGCTGCCGTCTCATTTCTTTGCGGGAAGACTGGAATTTTGCTGGGGAAGACTGGAATTTTGCTGGATGGGAAGAGTAGAAACAGTTTGTACTTTTCCGGATGTCGGAAAGCATATTTTGTATGTAATTTCAATAGAACCACGTGTTTAATTGGTTTTTGCATATACAATGTATGTGGGAGATATCGATTTTTTAGTTGAGGCAAAATTTTGTGTTTTTAATCATGACGTTCTTTTAATTTTTGATTGTTGAATATTTTGAATGTTTTTTTTCCGTTCCTGAAAGCATTAAAAAAATTCTAGATCAAGACTATCTTGTTCGTCTGACATCATCAACTAATAATTCCGAGTCAACTTGGAAAATAATATTATGTACATTTTTCATACGCCATTTCTCTTGAAACAAAATATTGAACAGATTTCAAAGTATTTAAACATAGTAAAATCAAGAATAAATTGTCATCCGGCCTTTCCGGCGCCGGAAGAAGTATGAATTGCCATCCCATCCGGCAACTTGCCGGATGCCGGAAGCCAAATTGCCGGATGCCGGAAGCTAAAAATAACTTGCTGGACGCCAGATGCCGGATGAAGTATGAATCCGCCTTAAGCAAGTATCTGTCATTTTTTGCATCTTTTCATCGTTTTTCATCATATTTTTGCGCTCCATCCAAGTCTCATCTAGAAAAAAATTACCACAGCACAAAAACCGGTTCCGATTTTAAAACAAAAGTCGTACTAAAAAAATCCATGTTAACAACATAAATTTAAATGGGTAATGTTACTACACCAGTTTTGTAGCCATTTAGTTTTGCGAAATTTTCGTAATGGTCCCTTTGTTGTAGTTTCATCTCACATTATTGAATTATGCCATTCATAATACGTCAAAGAGGGGCATCCTATAATGTAACGAAACCGAAAGGCGACACTATTGTAGAATCCCTAGATGACAGTTTCAAAAAAGTACAAATCGACGGTATTCGACAGCTTTATAACGCTACGACCGGTCATTTGAAATTAATTTGGTTAATTTTGATTTTAATTTTCGGTGGAATCATGATCTACGAAATTTATAAGACTATAGGCGACTACATCGACAATCCTGTGAAAACGAGCTTTACCATAAAGATGGTCGAAGAGGTGAGACTGCCTCAAATTTACATGTGCCCTTCCTTCACCGTAAGCCAAGATTTTTGGCGCGAAAATTCTAGCCGAGTAGAATTGGCCTACCGATTGGACAAAATTTTGAACATTTGGAAGAATAGAAAACTTCCCGATTCGCCAGTTGACTACGGAGACTTGGGGCACTTGAACGGCGCCAGCCTAAAATCTATTTGGGACGACATGGGCTACGAAAAGGCCAGTATTTTCTACCAATGCTCTTTTCGCGAAATGTTCTCCGTCAAAGTATCCTGCCCATCCATCTACGTGCCGACATTGGATACTTCCAAGGGCACCGTCTGCTACACTATCGACGCCCAGGATTACAGGGAAGTTCTGCAAAATAACGGTTTAACAGTGGTGTCAATTATCGACGATTTATCGTTCGTTAGAAATTCTATAAAATTCAAAGACGGTGGTAGTCTAGAAACACCGAAATTCAATGGAGTTTCGGTTTCGGTACATGACAAAATCGATCCGACCAATTTTCACAACGAAATTTTGATCCCCAACGGCCAATATTGCAAAATTTACTTGTGGAGGCAGGAAGTGAAATTTTTGAACGATGATCCGAATCAAAATTGCGAATCGAACCTTGAATTCAAAATTTTGAACGCCCTTTATTCTAAACAAAGTTGCCGACTGGATTGTTTTTTGGCCAAGTTTTTGGATATATGTTCTTGTTTGCCATTGTTAGACGAAATCTATATAAAAGAGAATATTTCGACTAAATACGAATCTTGCACTGTGTACCAATTGATCAAATGCTATTGGACATCGCCGGAAAAATTCCACCAATCGAATAATTGCAGCCGGAAATGCCGCCAAGCGTGTCATTTCGGTCAGTTCGACATTCGGATAAGTTGCATGCCCTTGAACCCTTACTCCATGCAGGATCACCCAGATGTAAAACGAGGACTGATGAACATGTCCGACTTGATCAGGAAAATCACAATTTGGGGCATCAGTTACAGCAGGCACGAGTTCAAACAGTACAGTTCGTCATGGTCCATGTCGCTTGATGATGTGATAAGTAACATAGGCGGACAGGTGAACCTGTGGTTGGGCATGACTATGTTTACTATGATACAAATACCGTCCATCATTCTATTCATCGTTGGCACGTTCGTGTATAACAGATGTCGCAGGAGAAATTGAATGCGGAACTTATCCGAGTAAAATTAGGTGTGTTACAGTACGTAAGAATAGAGAACTTTAGCTCTCAAGTGCTGTGAAAGCTTCAAAATCACCGCAAACCTAGTTATAAATCTCAACAGGGAAAATAACTTATTTCAAAGAACAAGATTTGAAATTAATATTAAAAGTTTCGTTTTTTGAACATGATAAAGATATTGGAAAGTTTAGGTCAATTATTTGAAGTCGTAAATTTCGTTTCTGACGGAAATGGAACCGCTAAAATAAGAAATATTAGAGGTAGTACACAATTCTTTTGAACTCGATACTCACGGTCAAGCATATCATCGAACGCAGTTTCCTGTCTTGTAATTCATATTTATCCACATCATTGATCAGTACCATTCTCCACGGTGATCATTTCTTTTTCACCGCTGGCGTCACCAATTAATTTGTCCGGTAACGGACATTCACGCAAATAACAAAGAACCTGCGTACACGGGAACCGTTTTTCTCTAGTTGAGTGTAGCAGGTAGGAGAACAACTTGCTAAAAAAATTTCGGCAGATGCGATGCACGGGTTATGCCACCTTATCCTGACAGTCCCTTTACCCCGACTGCGGTGCAGATCAAAAGTAAAACACAAAAAGCTAGTTTTGAAGTTAGAATAGGAAGTACAAACAACATTTGACAGTAAGAATCAATGCTAATTATTGCATGGAAATTGGTGGGGTTTCGCGTGCTATTTTATTAATTGAATTCGTCCGCGTTACGTGCTAAGGCTGATGGTTGGACATAGCCGCAGCCTTCATTGGACCACAAAGCGGGTTGTGTCCAATTTCAGCAGGTTGCCCATCACTCGATTATTTTCAACATTTACGCGACCTTTTTCATTTCCGAACATACATGCACATGTGGGGTAGGAGATAAACACTGCAAGCTAAAACCCCGGGTACCTCGCCTGACCCGAAAATATGGTCAAACGCCCCCTGAACTTTTTCCAAGACAATTTTTTTAATGATTTTTGCGCATATTTTATATGAAAAACATACTCATGGGACTTCTTTTTCTTTTTTGCTCACCCACGCCCACCCACCGACGATAAAAAGTTCGAGGACCCTTCCCTCCTGGAAAATTCTTGCCGCCGCATATCTGGCTCCGAGCTTCATGCAATTCCAGCATTCATAACCATCCATTATTGAACCATGAGCTATAGCCAATTTATTTTGATATGACAGACGCAACGGAGCGACAAAATGATGTTCAACTCGTAAAGATAACAATCCTATTACTGTAATCAATACAAAAACTTTCTCGTCGGTCAGCAAAAAACGGACCGACTGAGGATTTTCTCGAATAACCATGTTGAATGCACTTAGGTGTCGGTAAAAGCTCCAATTAAAAAAAATAGTAAGAAGTTTATAAACTGATTGTGGCCTTTTTTGTCCTGGACAGCATAAGGTCATTAACTCCGTACGTTTGTGTGTCAAATTGAATCTACCTTTCATATTATCGCTGCATCTACCAAATCAAAGTCAATAGACTATAATCGAACAGACTTCTTTAGGAATAAATGGAATTTATTTGAACAATTGTTACTTTCAGCTTTTAATAAGCTCCACAGTATTAAAACTGATGCTTATTTGGAATAAAGGGACAGTCAGGGGGTAGCAGGAATTTTGATGTGTAATTGTTTTAGCATTAGGGGTAATGGAAAAGTCGAGGTAACGGCAATAGTGACGTGATTGTTTCAGCATCGCTCGGGGTAACCACACAGTCCAAGTAACGAGATAGTCGGGGTAACAGGACCCAATCGACGCAGGTTTATTGTATGCTCACGAATTTCTACGGATTATTTTTCATATCGATCCTCGAAGCTTATATGGAAAGAAATTGATGTTTTTTAGAAAATATTTGGAAGGAAAAATATGTATGGCCCCGTTACCACGAAGATTCGATTGCAGAACTTTTTTACACAAAAATTGTTTAAGGTTAGCTGAGTTGATTGAAAATTTACAAAAATATATAACAGTACTTGCTTTCCAGTTTCATTTTTAGAAGAATTTTACGAAAAGTATACTACAGAATAAAATAAAATATGCCAATCGTAAGTCTTTGAATTTGAATATTCTAAACAGGATGAATTTACCTAGTGAATAAAAGTTACTAGGGTATTCACAGAAGAATCATGAATTCTACATGACAATCTTCGAAATCTTTGACAAAATAGTATTACAACTTTAATAGGGAAACAGTTTCACTTAGAATTCGAATCTAAAGACTAACCCACCTAAAGAACTCGACTTTGTCTGTGAAAAATCATTTTTTCGGCAATTAGTAAGGTCAGTAAAATAGCCGGGGGACTAGAAATTCACACAACAAAAATTTCGTACCCGGGTACCCCTTTATTCATTACCCACGTACCCGAATTACCCAGGTATACCCGGGTACATGTTAAAATGAGTTGTAATGTTAATGTACATATATAATATTAGACAGATACACTGTGAAAATAGAATGATGCATTACACACACTCTGTAGTCCCTACTACATAGTATTTTTCAACACTTGTGTTGAAACACTGGTTGTGTTGTTGTATACAATAGGCTGCATAGGTAGGTATATTGTGAATATAATGCTAGAGATGATGATTGATACACATCATCGACGCACCTACGCTGCAAAATACTACACATCACATCACGATAGCTCAATATTATTAATGAGACAAAGCAAAATTTGCATACCTCCAGGTTTTTTTTGACCTATGAGTCACAAGCCAAGTGGCTTGTTGACCTTAAATTTTACAAGCCATTCCAAATTTTTGCAGGCCAATTTTGTAATATTAGTATACGTGAATAAATTCCAATGTTAGGTTATTCTTTAAAGAAATGTTATATATTGAGCATCACGGCAATCGATCAAAAAACAGATGTCATTCAACATTAGTAGTAAGGCCGGACTGTATAGGTTGTACGGTTAAGGATACTCCTATCTTTTGTGTACGACCTATAATTTGTCATTTTTGGTCGATTTATAGGTCCTACAGTAAACATATATGGTCGACTTTTGGCCGATTTATAGGTCCTAGAGTAAACATATACGGTCAATTTCTTCGTCGATTTATAGGTCGTACGGTTAAATATACAGGCTTTAGAGTTACCGTAATAGTAGAATTACGGTAATTTTCGATTATGGTAATAGTGGAATTAGGGTAGTAGGTGTGTTACTGTAGATGAAAAAGGAAAATTGATGAACGGAAAATGAAAAAGGAAAACTAAAATGAACAAAAATTAAAAAAAGAGATCGTGTGTAAAAACGGCTTCCCCACTGGGAAGAGGAAGCCCTTCAAAAATTTGCGCCCCGGACCCCCTTTGTCAAAAGGGCGCCACCTGCAGGCATAAATATGTTTCGGAGGTCCCATTTCTGAACGATCGTTCAAGTCAATAAATGTCAGAACGGTCAAATTGGTCAGTAATGGTCTGTTCAATGAGTAAAATCTCGAGAGAGTCAATACATGATGAAACATTATCCTTACCGGTGCATGCGTATAAAGTTTGATGTTCTGCCAAAAATGACCAAGAAGGTCTTTTATAAAAAATGACCAGAGCGAGCTGGCCATAAAAAGCATGTAGACAAATAAGGTCTTTTATAGAAAATGACCAGAACGAGCAGGTCGTAAAAAGCGTGCAGAAAATTTGGAGAGTTGACGTATGGTTAAGCATACAGATTCAGGAGTTATCGTAATAGTGTAATTACGGTAATTTTTCTATTATGGTAATAGAGGAATTAGAGTAATAGATGTGTTACTGTAGATGAAAAAAGGAAAACTGAAATGAACAAAAAATGAAACAGAAATAAAAAGCGATCGTGTGTAAAAATGGCTTCCCCCATGGGCAAAAGAAGCCTTTCAAAAATTTGCGCCCCTGGACCCCCTTTGATAAAAGGGCGCCACCTGCAGGTGTAAATATGCTCGGAGACCCGATTCCTGAATGATCGTTCAAGTCAATCTCAAACGGTCAAATTGGTCAGTAAAGGTCTGTCTAATGATAAAATCTCGGGAGAGTCAATACACGATGAAACATTATCCTTACGAGTGCATGTGTATAAAGTTTGATTGACTGCCAAAAATGATCAAGAAGGTCTTTTATAAAAAATAACCAGAACAAGTTGGTCATAAAAAGTGTGTAGAAAATTTGGAGAGTTGAAAAATTTTTACATATCAAAAAGAAAAAAATTTTTTAATTTGATGCAACATTCTACTTCGTTGTAAAAATCATTTAATCCAACCATAAGGAAATGTACAAAAATTACGTTTCAAAATACGTTTATCATATACTATACGAAATTTTTTCAAAGTTTTACGAGTAACAACTTTACGATCTTGCTGATGCTCTATACCGAGACTATGTACATCTACTTCTTCTTTTCCATTGTTTTTTACAAAAGCAAAAACCATTCGACGAAGCGAATAAAAATTAACTTTTTTGGTAGTATCTGATGACAAAGTGATACCGCGGACTTTGATTACGTGACAGTATTGGTCTGTAGATGGACTGTACAACCTGTAGGCGTAATTTTTAGGACCTCCACTGACAAATTCGGTAATGTAAGATCCAGAACCATATTCATGTAACTTGTCAGTCATTTCACCAAGACACCAACCAGTGGGTACCTGATATGGTTGTTTGTCAACTGCTGACAGGTAAATAATACTATCCGTGTCAAAATACAATACTCGACTTTTTAATCGCTCAATCTAAGAATATAACTTTAGTTGAGCTTGAGCCATTGTATAAGCTGCAATAAAAGCGTTAGTATTTCACATGACTTCCGCAAAATCATCATATTGACAATATGTTGTTGACACCAATTGTTCATTGATTAGTCTAACATTCTTAATAATGTTGGCCATATTCATCACAAGTTCAAAATATTCTTTGGGTGCATTGTGGATAACAGTCTTATCCATATTGTTTCCTTGACCAAACTAAAAAACATGAAAATAATTAAATAAAATACAAAAAAACTATGCAAAGTTACTTTTCCCCAGAAAGAATTTAGCATTAATTTCGCCAAAGCCCTCTTTCCAGGATTTTTTAAAATTTTCGAAGAATCCAATGAAATATTCTCATGATTGTAGACCTCCATTTCGTATTCACGTTTTTGCTCATCTGTCTGAGCTTTAGCAGGGTAGCCTTCACTTTCCTATAAAAATTACAATCAAATTCTGTCACATTTACATAATATAAAACTTACTAGTTTCATTTTCATAAAGGTATTGACGTATTGAGTAAATAAACCACCAGTAGGGTTTTTGGTTGGATGATATTGCTCAATATTATCATAATGCCAAACCTCAAAAATCTTGAGGATCTGAAACAAAAATAATATACATAGAAAAAGAACCATCACAGTAACAATATACCTTATATCCCTTCTCTAAGGCTTTATATAATTCTATCGTAACCCATGTACCATCTAATGCTCTGTCTTGGTCGTTATGCTCGCATGTGGTCTTTTGTGAATCATGCGTGCAAGTTTTGCATAAAGGAAACAATAATTTACCACCATGTCCATACGGTAAAACAGGATGTAAGAGTTTGGGAGGTGGTAAAACTGTACACTTGATTAACCCCTCATAAGGCTGGGATGTTGAGCTGACCTCTTCAAAATTTTCAGTAAAGATTTTTGGATGGCCTGTAGGGTATTTCCCATATTTGTTGACAAATGGTTATAAACTGCATACATCTACATAATTGATCTTTTCTGCAGGTGTACCATCTTCATTGTACTTAATTTTATGATACAGTTTTACAGCATTAGTGCGACCGCCAAAGAAAGCTAAAACAAGAAAACTTTTGACAAAAAAAAAAGAACAATTCAAGATTTTACCTTCTCAAGGATTTATAGGTTCAGGTATTTTGACTGTATCAAAAAATGTTTTCATTTCGTGATCTGAGTGAAGTTGTTGTAAGAGTTCGCATTCCCACATTTCGACTACGCTATAACTGAGTGATTGAAGTTCCATAGCCCGATTAAAAGTGCGTTCATATGCCTCGGCTGCTTTTGTATTATTATCGGCTGTTAATTGATATCTATTTTTCATACATTTAGGGCAACCATGCCAATAACAACCGTAAAATTCATAAATCGTGGTGTCTTAATGGGCAAACATATAGATATTAAAATTTCAAAAATTTAAACAAAATTACCTGATAAACCATCAACTTTGTATCTTCCAATTTGAACTTCACCACCGTTAAGTTTATGTTGAATATACAGTTTTCATTTTTATGGGCTAACCATTTCAGCCATTTTAAGGCTATAACAGACTGTCTTTCTTCTTTACCGTAACCTTTGTACGGTATTACACCAATAGTATCTGGCTTCAAAAATAAACGTCGGAAAACTAAGTTGCAAGCACTAGCAATGGTTATTGAATTTTCAAAAGGATCGACATTGGTTTCTTCCATAAAAATATCGCGAAATTTCATACAACATTGTCGTAAAACTTGCACATCGCTACAACAGTAGTCAAGTAACTCATTATCAAAATTAAAATGACAACCCTAAACAATGATGCATTTAAATGCAAAACTTTATACTTTTGCAAACTTACTGCTTCAAGCTTTCCATTATACCACTCAAGAAATGTGGCACAAGCCGCATGTTTCATAGCATTGTAACCCTACATGTCGGGTGATGGATATGAGCCAATATATCCGTAGTTTCTTTTCTATTAAAGAAATGAGGGAAATATCCTTTACATATTTCACTTATTCCAAATGTTTTCAGTAAAGCCCCCAAAGGCATTGGAAGAAAGTTCCGAGAATCAATAATTTTTATCGACCCTACTTTGATACACATCAACTCTAAACCTAAAATAAATAAATAGATGAAAATGAAAATGAAAAACTATAAACAATTTACTAATTCACCCTTATTAATGATATGTAGTTTATGATGTCCATTATGATACAAAAACTCCATTATAAATTGTTCATCGAATTCCCGAGAATTATGCGCTATTGCTCTAATGTTTTTCATACCTTTTGCAAAAAGGTATTCGCAGAAATCATTTAGACATGTAGAGCCTTTGAAAATACGCTCGCATTGACCGCATGTATCGCAGCGAAAATTTCCCTCCTTTTGACAACACTGATCGCATATAGTATGGACAACACATAAATTTGGTTCATGTTCGAACACATCCCCTAATTTGGTTTGTTGTAGAATTTTTTCCTGCGTAGTCTCAAAATCATAAAAAACAAATTTTTGATTAACAGGACACTTATCAGTAATTCCTGTTTCATTATCATCTAGACACTCATCCTCATCAACATTTGTTTTAAATATATCTTCTTCCTCTTCAATTTGTTCGCTACCAACAGGTTGCATAAAACATAAATGCCCTAAAATTAAAAATTTTCATATAAAATAAAATAAAATAAAATAATTATAGCGTATCTAATACCTTTTTTAGGTACGCTTTTATTGCATGTTTTGCATTCAAAATAACCGCAACTATGAGGTTTAGAATGTGCTCGTCGAATCAGTGTATCACATTGTTCGCACACTTTGAAACGATTGCAAATAGATACCCCTGTTTTTTGACGTTTCAATTGACCTCTTTGAGTAAAAACAAACTAGTGTTGAGCAAAACACTCATCGTTTTTAAAATATCGCAGACAATCTTTGCATTTTCGAGCATTAAATTGATTACATGGGGGGTGTATTGTAACACAGAGGACAAACGTTTCTGCATCTGTGTTCCATTTTGTTATTGTAGGCCAGATCGCAATGAGGACAAAAGTAGCCGCGGTCAAAAAATCCAGGCATCTTTGTAATGATGGAGTAATGGTTATCACAGTGGTAAATATTCAAAACATGTGTTGCTTCAGGTAATTAAAACTCTAAATACGTACACAATAACAGAAAAATAAAAAAACTCTAACCTCTAAATATCAAATCTTTAAAGCATTCTTTGCTAAAAACTTTGATTTGATAATTGGGTAATAAAACAGCTTGCAGTTGTTCCCACTGATGAAAACCGCAAGCTCCTTGATGATTAGCTAATCCTGTCAAGGTCATCAGTTCTTTAGCAACCTTTGTTTGCAGCAGATGTGACTTGTCAGACTTTCGAATACTTTCCCATTTGCGCTCAGCATTCCTATCTTTTTTATGAATGTAAGCTCTAGCAACAACTAGAGCTCTAGCAAAACATAAATCATCTGTGTTGTTGATTTGAATAATACAGCGTTTATCTTTTAGAAAATCATTATGTTTTAAACATTGATGAGCATTGTGAATACCTTTAATTAAAATAAATAAATAAATAAAAATAAAATGTTACATAAGTAATTTTAATTAGCTTACCGCTACCCTCAGGTGGTGTTACAACAATCGTACGAATTGTAGATTGACGACTATCAATTTGTATTTGCTCATTTGATTGAAGAGCAGCATTAAGAGTGTTTACAATCAAATCTCCAGTTAAAGCATGTTTTGGTCTAAAAGGTATCAAAACACGACCTTTCGTCAAATCTGGATGGTCAAAGGAAAACCCTATAAACGCATTATCAGCGACATTCTCAGAAATTTGCTCTACTATACATTGAAACGTTGGCACTATTTGAGCATTTAAATCATCCATATGTTCAGTATTATGAAAGTTCACAGAGTACTCGCAACCTTCGGTATTAAAATGCCTAATATTTATGGTACTGGGTTGACCTAGTTCGAAAAAATCATCCGCAACAAAAGATGCACTCTTACACCTCCACTACCCCCAACACCACCACCACCGCCACCAATTTGAGCTGCTTGTAAATTTCTTCCTCATCAGAACTGTAAGGCGTATAACTTTTGTATTGATCATCTTCATCATCATAATCTAAAACGGTTCCTTCTTCTTCTTCTTCTTCTTCTTCCAAAATATTATTATCAAGTGTTTCTTCTTCTTCTTTCTCAGAGGTGATATTCTCTGAAGACTCATTCACGATCGTTTCACCGTCTTCATCAGAAGTAATATCTTCTAAAATTTTCATAGGCATGTCATCTTCATCCGAAGTAATATCTTCTAAAATTTCTATACGCATGTCGTCTTCGTCCGAAGTAATATCCTCGTAAATATGTTTCATTATAAAAATTATCCAAACTAGAAAATATAAAAACTATAGACTAGAAAAATAGAAAACAACCTATTCATCAAAACTTATACAGTAATAATAGAAATTTTTTATAAATTAGCAAAAACTATTAATTTTATGGTAGAGATTTAATTATTGTTTATGAGGTTATTGTAACGTGCCCATATCATTTCTTTAGCTTATTTTATTAGCATATAACCAGATAAAACCAGTTGAAAACCTGTTTTACTGTACAACCCTAGTATTTTTGTTTTGATTCTTGGAGCTATAAAATAACTGTAATAGCTGCTTATAACCCTGTTGCACCATCTTTTCTTTTTATGTGGGAAAGCTTTAAAGAGCCTTATAACTCATGCGCACGTGGCTATATTGCTTCTATAGCTTTGACCTTGATAATTACTATAACACATAAAACACATATATTTTTCTAGCTTTGATCTCAAAGGTTACCATAGCACATAAACACATTTTATTTTATTTTTGTAGAACATAGCTCCTCCTCTCATATACTCCTCAGAATAGTAGAATACTGTAGGATATATGTCTTGAATATTTATTATGCTTATAACTCCTCCTCTTACATCTATAAGCTATATATCCTGGTTATTTTATTATAGTTATAACCAGAGCGCCCCATGGGGAGGGGTATGAGGGGGGTATTACCCTACTTAAAGTCCTTAAGATCGATCACTGGCTGCCTAATTTTGAGACAAAATGACGTGTTCAGTGAACATTTAGCTACACGGCCCTCGCAAATTTTCAATTTTACCCCTACCTGAAAAATCTGACCTTGGGGACCTCTGGTTATAACTTCCTTTTACTCTAAAATTTTGAACACTTTATACATTTATCTGTTTTGTTGCTACAAAAACTACTCGCTTCTTTTCTCTCTCTCTCTCTTTGGTATATTTCTTCAAGAATTTTCGAAAATGGAACACCAGTTCATGTTAGACGAATACATGGCATTATTTGTAGTGGTTGAAGGTAGATACGTGTCAATTTATTTTTGTAACATCGACCCTAAAACAAAAGAGACATATGGTCGCGGATTCAAGCTCATTTTACCACAATACGATAAACTAGGTCGCAATGTCAATATTATTGAAAAGACATTTTCACATGGAGGTCAATGCGGCATCAACCTTGGTTATAAGATATTGGTCGAGATCGACGGGGTTACAGTACGATTTAACAATTTGTTTAATGGAATGACATGGTGTTTATCTAAAGAAGTGAGCTGATATATGAATTCTTTCTTTCTTTCTTTTAAAATATATAATGTTTTATTCTTTAGCAATTTTGGCGCTGGACCAATATGATACATGAGATAGCACCAGCTATTTCAAACGAGTACAACGCTTTAGCAGCAAATCACCAATTAGCCATAAAATGCAAAACAAACAAAAATGACGAAATAGCTGGAAAAGATGGTTCTACCCCAAAAATTGTTAAAGAAGAAGAAGGGGTTCATGCTACAAAATTTGCCGGAGAACAAAGCAATACTCGTGAAGATCAAAAGGAAGCTAGCATTCAAACATGGTTTATTAACGATCTCTTCATCAATTGTTTCAATGATCCCGACTACGATTTAACGTCGGATACCAATTCATTGGATGCCGAAACCAGGCGTATTTGTGAGTTACGTGTTCCGGGTTTAGATATTCCATGGTTTTTTGATGAGCAAGTAGTAAAAGGTGAAAAATTATTTATAGTTATATGTGCTGAACTAGTTATACAAGACATCTTTAATGGGTGTATTTTTGATTGTTATTGCGCGAAAGAGGTAGGAATTGTTGAGGATCATCAGTGTCGAGCTCGTAATTCCATATATAATATCGCAATTACACCAACAGTTAATCGTTTATATGAAAAGATGGGACTTATCATTGAGTGTTTTGAATATGTTATAGGCGAAGTTCAAGGTTATTACTGTCTTCGCGCTTTTAAACAGATGATTGACATATTTAGATGTATACCACTTACAAGTACTGGTCGTAAAATTCTTAAGGATACTGTAGCTTGTTTTATTGATGAAGGTTATCATTATGATTTTGATGATGCTGTTGTTATCAAAACACTACGCGATTTTATTAACAGTAAATGGTAAAAGTTTTGCTTACATTCATTCATTCATTCATTACAGTTTGTATGTTTTAATTAGCTATAGTTTGCTTGCTTGCTTATGTAATTGCTTACGTATTTACTTGCTATATAATTTCATACATACATACATTGCGCGTATATTTTGCATACAGTAATGCTATTCTATTTTATATAATCATCTATCTTTATATTTTACATGTGCACTGTTTTATATTGTAATTTTGATAATTATATAACATGTTGTTTTAAAAAAATAATAAAATCATTTTAAAAATTGTTCAAGTAAAAAAGTGGTTGGTTTTTGTTGTTGTCAAAGAGAGATGTCAAATGATGATGATGATGAAAAGTTTTATATATGGAAACATCCATTTAACTGTATAGTTTCTGCTCCAACAAAATCAGGAAAAACACAATTTGTTAAAAAACTTGTAATTTTTGTTAAAGAAATGCTTTACCCTGCTCCTGTGAAAATTTATTGGTGTTATTCGGAATGGCAAGAAGCTTACGAAGAATTAGTTCAGAAATGTTCTTATGTAGAATTTATTCAAGGTTCGCCTGATTTGAATGAACTTCAGAAAAGTAAAGATACACCTAAATTATTAATTATGGATGATATGATGCTAGAGATGAAGAATGAACAAAGTTTAACTCAACTTTTTACTGAAGGATCGCATCATTGGAATATATCAATTATACATATAGTTCAGAATGCCTTTTTTGATGGAATGCGTAGGAGTAGGATAAACACGCAATATTTAATTCTTTTAAAAAACCCAAGCGATAGATTACAAGTCCGCACACTGGCTCGACAGATTTTTCCAACTACTTCAAATTATTTCATAGAGGCGTATGAGGATGCTACTAGTAAACCATACGGTTATTTATTAATAGATCTTACACAGACATGTCCTGAAAAATATCGACTTATATCTAATATATTTCCTGACAATGATCACATGATTTTGTATACACCTAAATGATTCACCATTTTTACAAAAAAACTTTATACAAGTTAGTCGGATCCTATTATTTTAGCGATATGATATACAGTAAATACATTTTTTTAATACTCTCGCTGTGATTCTTTTCATAGCTGTTTTTATTGTATGGGTACAATACCCTTTTCAATTTTATGAAAATGAAGAACCTGTAAATGTTAAAGATTTTACGATACCAAACACAAAAAATGTTACAGATCAGAAATTATTACGGGAAAATTATAAATTACATATAACACCCTTACTACGTTATGTAGAAAAAATTTTACATTGTCCTCGGAATGACGGACAATTTATGCAATTACGAGCATGTTTCAAAATATATATTTTCAATCCTGTCGTATTTTCTTGTTGTAGTCGAAGCAGTAAATTTCAAAACTTGTACATCAATGGAAGTAGATTACGATATATTGATATGATAGCTTTATTACATAATCAGAAAAAAATATTATACCCTTCATCAGTCTAGTCGAGAATTTTGAAGAGGTTGGTCATTTTTCTATAATTCGTTTGTTTTGTGACAATTACGATGTCAGCTGCATTTGAAGTTTTTGTCAGAATGGTGCAAAATAAAGTAAAAGGTGAAAATTTTATATCTCTTCTTCTTTAACTATTTATTAAACTATAGTATTTTTATTTAAGGTAAAATACTAAACAACAAACAGAAATGCGAAATAGCTGATTTGTTTTGGACTCGTTTCTCACCCGAAGCCAAGATTTTTTACAAAGACATAGCTAAGGCGTGCAACCATTTTACGGCGTGAAGTTGGTTTACCCATGGGACGTAAAAAAGTTACACAATTTTGGTGTTTTGCTAGATTATTACTGACGGAGTTGGATATGATCGAAACTTGTGCTATTTTTGTAGAAGATCTTTTTTTAAAACTAGATACAGCTCATAAACTATTTTTTATGAATATGAATAACTTGTGTGCTTTTTCTATATGTGAAGAGTTGAATATTGTCATACAAAATGAAGCTTCATTACTATCTTAATGTAATACAATAAATATTTCAATGTTTACTCATCATTTGGTCATTATTGTAAAATTTTTCTGTCCTGTATGGTCTGTTTTGTATGGCTTCTAGATTAAACAAATATATTCCCGAGCTCAATGTGTTGAAAAATTCAAATTGTGTTCAAAGACCTGCTTTTCTTCAACATTCTTCCCCTGATTTGATCTGTTGTATATGTGAAATTTGTTTGAACATTTTGAACGGTAATATTCCTATTAATTCAAACTTAAAAAAGAAATTGGCGAAACATAAATTATTGCTCAGAGGTTTAGCTACAAGACACGAAAAAAACAAGAAAAAAGATTTACATAATAAACATGTAAGAATTGTTCAAAGTGGTGGAGCATTTTTACCTCTTGTATTACCCGTTTTATTATCTACATTAGCAAGTTTTGTTACAGAGAAATTATTATAGAATGAAATTTGCTAATAAATTTGCTCTTATACCTCAGGAGGTTGTGAATAAGTTGAATAACTCTCAGGCTTCTTCTTCGACGACGAGTTCAAATGAAAAGACAGGTATAGCTAAGCAAGTTGACATGTATCGTAACGAGCTAGAGCGCATTTTGAAAGATAATATGTTAACGCCCAAACAACAATACAAAATGTACTTGCAACTATTTTCACAATATTTAACTTTTGAACATGAAAAGGCTCAACCTTCTGCAGTGATTTTAAAACAAAAAGTTATTGATAAAAAAGAAGATGAGAATGATAGTGATGATTTGAAACAAAAAGAAAAAAATTGGCTGAACGATGAAAAGTTACTTAGTGGTATTCCTAAACAGTTTAAATGCTCAGCATCCTTATTATTGGAACATGTGCGACGTAACCCTAATATAAATGTTAATAAGCATGGTGAAGTATTAATTGATGGAAAATTAATTGAAGGATCCTATATTATTGATTTATTACATGATTTGTCTCGTAAACGTTCAAAAATTATGCAAAGGCTTGGAGTAGATGAGTTTGTTAATGCTTTGAAAAAATATAATGTACCTTTAGAGGCTATAGGAAACCCATTACGTAAAATTTTATTCACTTTACCTTGAAAACTCTCCTACCATACACCTCGGGAAGAATCAGATGATCAGACAGTTAGTAGTGTCAAACGGTTGAATAAACCAGTTCTGAAAGGTGTTGATTTATTTTCAAGTGGCGCCGAGGAAGATATCAAAGACGATTCATTCTTTAATAAAGGAAACTCGACAGAAAAGAAGATACGACGCAAAGTTAGAGCACTTAGACGGTATACTCCTTTGTACTAGAGCGATGAACACCTTACTTTCGAAATTATACAAAAATTTACATGGAAATCCTACAGCTTTTTCTAGTGTTGAAAAATTATATGCTGAAGCTAGAAAACACCGTAAAAATATTACACGTAAAAATGTTAAAGATTGGCTTTCAAAACAAGATAGTTATACTTTACATAAACAAGTCAACAAAAAATTTTCACGTAATCCTATTTATGTTACAGCTATGGATCAGCAATGGGAAATTGATTTGGCAGATATGTCTTCTTTAGCAGATTTTAACAATGGATACAAATTTATGCTTACACATGTATAGATGTATTAAGTAAATACGCATGGGTTGAACCATTAAAATCCAAACATTAAAAGAATGTTTGTGATGCTTTTCAAAATATTTTAAAAAGAGGTCCAATCCCTTGGAGAGTGCGCAGCGATAAAGGAAAAGAATTTGTCAACAAAGATTTCCGAAAATTATTGAAAACTAATGATATACATTTTTTTACTTCTCAAAACGAAGACATTAAATGCTCAATAGTGGAACGGTTTAATAGAACTTTAAAAACTAAAATATTTAAGTATTTTACATAGTTTACTACTTATAAATGGATTGATATTTTACCCTCAGTTGTTTCCAACTACAATCACTCTGTTCATAGATCGATTGAGGAAAAACCTATTAATGTAGATTATTCTAACGAAAAAATTATATGGCAAAGAAGTTTATACACTAGAAAGTCTAAGATTGATATAGGAGATTACGTGCGAATTAGTAAACATAGAGGTGTATTTGACAAAGGTTATTTAACTCAATGGAGTGAAGAAGTTTTCAAAGTAATGCATATTGTGAAGACCCGAAATCATATACTTTATACAATTCAAGATCTGGAAGGTGAAGATATAGAAGGACGTTTTTATGAAAAAGAACTACAGAAAATTGATTTTAATCCTAATATCAAAGAATACAAAATTGAAAAGGTTTTGAAGACTAAACATTTACCAGATGGTCAGAATAGAGTACTTGTGAAGTGGTGGGGTTATCCTGAAAAATTCAACAGCTGGATTTTAGAAAAGGATATACAAAACGACGACGACGATTAAGATGAACAACTTTGAATTGACATATTATGTTCAACAAGATGCGCTATTATCAGAAAATTTTTTAGGGGTTTTTGCTTGTGATACTCTGCCGAAGATAGTTAAAAGACCTGCGGCTTTAATTGCAAACACCGATACATCTTTTCAAAAAGGAAGTCATTGGATAGCTATGTATTTTGATAATGCTAACTCTGTATATTATTTTGATTCTTATGGTTTACCACCAGTTATTCCTGCTTTTATAAATCATATTAACAAATATGCTTTAATAATATATACAAATAAGAAACATTTACAAAATTTTAATAGTAGGGTTTGTGGTATATATACTTTATATTTTTTGTATTATAAAATGCGACATGTTCCTATGTATAAAATGTTTAAAAGTTTCAGTAACACAAATTTTGTTTATAATGATAAATTGATTTGTAAGTTTTTTCATTGTCAATTTTCTGTAAAAGGTCACTTGCGAAATAAATTATGTACACGTTTGTAAAAAGTTAACTTCTTCTATATGTATTTATATATATAAATTTTACTTCACTTTGATAGCTCCGCCTCCTTTATATTTTTGTATAATTTTATTGGTTACTTTAGTAGCTCCGCCTTTTTATAAATTTATAACTGAGTGTTTAGGTGTTAAATAAAAATTTTTTATTTTGAAATGGATAATAGTAATAGTATGCATTCAGAAACGTCTTGCATTAGCATTTGGGAGTTTTTTAGAAAACATCTACCTCGAAACGAAGTGGTTTTCTTCAGCCAGGTTATACTAATATACATTGTAGTCATTACAGCTATAATAAATTTATCTCTCTACAATAATAATACACAATTGTGGGTTGGTCTTTTGTGCGCTTGTATAGGATATTTATTACCTAGCCCCGTACGGACAGTATTACAGTCATCTAATTCATTGAAGACCGTACCTATAGCAACAGCAAACAACATTATAAATAATGACAACCTTTGAAGATCAATTTTATATCACATTACCTAGTAAGAGCAAAAATGGAAACAAGCCCTCTGATTTTTCAGCCTATCTACCTTACCGTTTCAAACTAGATGGAAGCTGGGAGGTAGGGCTAAGTGAAATAATATACCCCTATAGTTGGGCTACATTTACCAATCATGGTGGAGATAATGTAATAACGTTAATTACGGACGGTGTTGGAAATAAGGTCAAAAAAATTAAAGTAATAGTTTTTGAAAAACATTACTCTACCATATCTGAATTAATTGAAGAGTTGAATGCAAAAGTTGGAGCAGCTATTGTCGGAACTAATATGGAAATCATGTTTTCATACGATGAACATAGTAGAGGATTAGTTAATTTGAAAATAAAAAGTGGTACAATCTTACGTTAAATCGATATAAGCAAACGGTTAATGGAGCTTCTCGGCTTTAGTGCTACCAATACTGAGGCCTATGCAACTGCTGATGATTTTTTAAATAGAGCTGTGAATATTAACTTATATACTGTTGGAGAGAAACCTCCAAAAAATTCTAACACACATATTCCACCATCCAAAGCTGTTTTTCTTGCCGAGCCTGGAACTAATCATTTATACATGTTAGGCATTCAACCACCAAATTTGAATGATTTACAGAATTTTTATGTTTACTGTAATATTATTGAAAATCAGATTGTTGGAAATACTTCAGCACCGCTTTTATGTATAGTAAATGTTCAGGGAAAATACAAAGATAATGTGAGTCGATTATATGAAACACCTCACTATATACCAATTCAATTGAAAGAAATTACAGTACTCGAGATTCATATAAAAAACAGTATGAATGAGCTTATACCCTTTCAGTTTGGGAATGTTATAGTTAAATTACATTTTCGGCGACGTACTCCTTTATTCCTATAAACATAGTATCAAATTTTTATTTACTCATTCATTCATTTGCATTTGGACACATTGTCGTCAGGTTGAATTTTCGCAAACGCTCTTAATTAATTAATTCATTTAGTTGTTGTTCCTTTTAATTTTCAAAGCAAAATATGCATACCGTATTTATTCCTGAAACCGTTGATTACTGGATCAAAATTTATCAACATAGTATTCAAGATAATCAATTTCAATTAGGTGGTACCTTAGAAGGTTTTCGAGCAGCATACCCATATTATTATAGACATCAAGGAGCTGGAGTTGGTAATTTTTTTAAGAGTTTGTGGCGTCTAGCTATGCCTTTGTTAAAATCTCCAGGAAAGCATGCACTTGCTGCAGGTTCCAAAATTGCAGGCGATGTTGTAGAAGGTCCTTCTTTTAAAGAAAGTGTTGCTGAGCATGGACGAAACGCAGCTGGTAGCTTATTACACGAAACGGGCGAGCGCATTCATAAAGGAAAAGGTTTAGGGAAGCGTACACATATAAATTCTACGATACATATAAAAAGCAATAAAAAGTTAAATGATGGTCAGCGTCAACAACATCAACATCAAAAACAACATAAACGTAAACACCTGAAACGACGTTCCTCATTCTTAAAAAAGACTCCACGTAGAGTAGTCGGTTTCAAGGATATCTATTCAAAATGAGTAAATTTATTGATACTGCCTCGTCTCCTAGTAGTAAAATGGAGTTAAATTTATTTACCGTACCTCCAACACAAGTTGCTATTCATAGAAGTTTTTGGTCTGAAATTCAGTTACAAAATCCTTGTACTAACGAAGGACCTTACGAGTTTGTTATTTCACCTGATTCATATATGTTGGACTTATCAAAAAATTTTATATATTTTACTATTCGAATTACGAAAGCTAATGGCACTGCTTGCACTTTAACAGCAGACGCCAACAACAATATCAGTGGTAACATTGTGGCGCCAATTAATTTGATCAGCAAAACATTTTTTAAACAGATCAAGATGTACTTAAATGGAAAATTAATATCTGACAGGTAAGTTTTATAATTAAATGTATGTTTACGTTTTTTAATTTTAACATTTTAACATTTCAGTGGGGATAGATACGCTTACAGATCTTATTTGGAAACGGAATTGAACTATGGTCATGATGCTAAGTCGACACATGTTGCAGCTGCTGGTTATGCTTTTAAAAATGGCGATGTTCTTGATATAAAGAAAAACAAGGGTGCTTTGGAAAGAGTTCAGATGTTCAAAAACAGTGCAGTTGTTGAATTAATGGCTCCTCTACATGCCGATCTATTTATGCAAGAACGTTTCCTATTGAATCAATGTACTTTGAAAATTGATTTATACAGACATAGAGATGATTTTTGCTTGCAAAAATTTATATCTACTGACAACGAAGCTTATAAAATCGAGGTTAAAAGCATGTCTTTATTTATTAAAAAAGTTGAAGTTGCGGATAATATCAATCTAGCTATTGAATCCATGTTACAAAATACAGCTGCAAAATACCCTATTCATCGATGTCATGTTACAAGTCTATACATAACAAGTAGTCGTCACTCAGCTCCTCTGAACTCATTGTTCACAGGTCCTTTACCTCGTCCTCTCGTTGTGGGGCTCGTTGATGGTTCGGCTGCTACGGGTGATTATTATCAAAGCCCCTTTAATTTTAAGCATTTCAGATTAAACGAAATTAAGATAACAAGTGGTACTACAACATTACCTACAATGCCGTATATGTTAAATTTTAAAGAAAACAAATATTTGGGCACTTTTATACAATTATTTGAGGGTGTAGGAATTGGTACAGATAACAAGGGTAATGAAATTACTCGAAATTCTTTTACAACGCATAACACGGTTTTTGTTTTTGATTTGACTCCTTGCGGTATGGATGGTAATTTTTGGGAACTCGTACATAAAGGAACCACCAGTTTACAGATGAATTTTGGTGAGGATATACCAAATGGCGGTATTGAAGCACTTATATATGCAGAATTTGACTCTCTCGTAATGATTGATAAAAATCGTGAAACCTTTACGGATTATAGTATTTAAATATGTTATATTTATATGTACATTTCATCTCATTTTTTATAATAATAAAAATCACTTATAGTTGTTGTTGTTGTTTATACAACCCTTCTCCTTAGCTATTGTTTAGAAATATTCTTTTAATTAATTCCTAATTATAAATTAACTTCCTTTTATTACTCCTTCTTTCCTTTATTTTCTCCTTTAGTTCTACAGTACTATGTAATTATCTTGTACGTTCTTTTTACCCTAAGACCTGTTGAAAGCTATATAATACAGCAACAATTCTCAATAATAGCACCACTATACTTTATGCAATGTTGTGCATATTCTCTGCATATCGTTTACTCATACATCTCTAACTATCTGACTACAGTAAACCCTTTTTTATATTCCAAAAGTTGACGCACACACAGCACACACACACACACCCATAGTAGAACTCTAAAGAAATTACCTCTACTATTAAACGCAATAAATAAAAAATTTTATTAATTTTAATTCAATTCAATTTATTTGAAACAAAATATATATATATACAAAATTTAAAACAAAATAGAATAAATTATACATATATTCAAAATTTAAAACAAAATAAAATATAGATATATATATATACAAATTTTACCTAAAAATAAAAACATTTTCAAAAGTTTCAAAAATTTTGCAAAAATTTTTACTTACATAGATACTATATACATACGCAGCCACTGCCGCCGCTGCCGTCGCAGACCTTGCTAAAGGTTTCACGCGTATCCACTAAAATTTTTACAAAATTTAATAATTATTTTAGTTAAACAAAAATTTTTTACTCTAATATATCATTTTAACTGCTAAGTAATAGGTACAAGATCTATCAATAGTCTCTATTTTATCATAAATCTTCTAGAATATTCTAGAAATGTTCTTTGGTAAGTTTTAGACAACTCAGCTATATACCATACATTAATATACATGAATTAAAAATCTGTGAGATACTACAGCTAGCACAATTTAACCTACACATATTCATCTTGAAATATTGTAGTAAAAGCTTATAATAATTTTACTCTCATTAAATATAAAATTTATATATCTACGACGTGGTTTAACTATAACATCAGAACTTACGAGAAATGCGGTAACGCCAGTCCTATCCTCTCCTCGTCGTAGCGATTGTTGGTGTTTCCCCATTCAGCCCTCGCACCTCGGGGGACGATATTCCACAGGTGCGAGGCTAAGTGGCCGTCAGTCAGCGAAGGGTTTTGGAACATCCGGCGTAGACCTTTCATAAAACCCCAAAAGGGTTTCTGTCTAGCCGGATATTCAACCCCTCGCTGGCTTTTCCACCAGCTCTTGAAGTCCGCCGACGCCTCCTCCCAAAAGATGGATGCCCATGCATCAATGTCGCAATGTCCGCCATCGTTAAAAACGGCTCTAAATTAATAATATTATAAAAAAGCATCCATATTAATTTTTAAATCAAAATATTTGTAAATTCATCATACCATAAGCCTCGTAGGCCGCTCTTAACGCCGAAATAAAGGTAACGAATAGGGCCTCCATTGGTACTCTCAGGTGTCGCGCAGGTACAAAAATAAGAATGATTCTTCTTCTTCTATTTTTTCTATTTATACCTCTTTACCCTCATTAAACCTTTTCTGGTTTTTTCTGCTTTTTGGTTGAATCTTTTCGGTTTTTCTTTGAAGGTTCTCGACTCTAGGTTACTCTAGAAAACTATCAAAATAACAATAATCACCACCTTAATTGTTTTGGTATTGCATCTCTTTAAAGGCTTTAGGCTCTAGGTTATTCTAGAAAACTATCAAAATAACAATAATCACCACCTTAATTATTTTGGTAAAGCGTCTCTTGCTACCGTGTTTTATAGAACCTTTGACCTTTTCTAGCATTTATAATTGGTTTTACGATCTAAATGGTTTCAGCTGTCTAACCTTTCTATGTTTGCTCTGGAAAACACTCTGTATACAAAATCGTATCTACCAGCATAAATAATCCAATATAATGTATTAATTTTCTATACGTAGAGTAACGTTCATGTATAGCTACCCTTGATGATTTAGTTCTTTTCTTTTCTTCTTTTTCTTTTCTTTTCTTCAAATATTTTTGTGGTATCAATTACTTTTTTACATCTAGAATATTTTTCATCTCAAGTGTTCACTTTTCTACGTGCGCTTTATGCCCCACTCTTTTGGGTCATTTTTCTATAAAAGAATTTGGTCATTTACGACCTTATAAGTATAAACCCGTAGGAATAATGTTTCAAGTTTTAAAGACTCTTACAGTTTTTATATGTGTAATTGAGCATTCTGATCTAAAAGACCGTTCTAATTTGGACGATCGTTCAGTATGCAGGGCTTCCGATTAGCTATTCTGTGAACCTGCAGATGGCGCACCTCTTATTTTGGAGCCCGAGGGTGCTTTTTTGAACGACTTCCTCCGTGGGTGGAGGGGGTCAATTTTATAAATGCTTTCTTTCTTTTTTGTTTTCCATTTTTTGTTCACGTTATCATTATTTTTGTATTTAGACTACAGTATTTTGGCGATAAACAAAAATAAAATAGTGTTTCAAAAGTTTTATAATAATAAGCTAGAATGTTGCATTGAATTAAAAATTTTTTGATATGTAAAGATTTTTAACTCCTCAAATTTTCTACACGCTTTTTACAACCGGCTCATTCTGGTCATTTTCTATAAAAGACCTTATTTGTTTACATGTTTTTTTATGGCCAGCTCACTCTGGTCATTTTCTATAAAAGACCTTATTTGTCCACATGCATTTTATGGCCAGCTCGCCCTGGTCATTTTTATAAAAGACCTTCTTGGTCATTTTTTGCAGAACATCAAACTTTATACGCATGCACCCGTAAGGATAATGTTTCATCATGTTTTGACTCTCTCGAGATTTTACTCATTAAACAGACCATTACTGACCAATTTGACTGTTCTGACATTCATTGACTTGAATGATTGTTCAGAAATGGGACTTCCGAAACATATTTACGCCTACAGGTGGCGCCCTTTTGACAAAGGGGGTCCAGGGCGCAAATTTCTGAAGGGCTTCCTCTTCCCAGAGGGGAAGCCATTTTTACACACGATCTCTTTTTATTTATTTTTAATTTTTGTTCATTTTAGTTTTCCTTTTTCACTTTCCGTTCATAAATTCTCCTTTTTCATCTACAGTAACACACCTATTACCCTAATTCCACTATTACCATAATCGAAAATTACCGTAATTCTACTATTACGGTAACTCTAAAGCCTGTATACTTAACCGTACGACCTATAAATCGACGAAGAAATTGACCGTATATGTTTACTATACGACCTATAAATCCACCAAAAGTCGACCGTATATGTTTACTGTATGACCTATAAATCGACCAAAAATGACAAATTATAGGTCGTACACAAAAGATAGGAGTATCCTTAACCATACGACCTATAAGGTCCGGCCTTACTACTAACATTTATTCAATAACGTATTAGAGCCGTTACTTCATTAAAATTCAGGAAACATTTGAAATTTTTGAGTTTGATCGAAGTCTAATCTACAAGTATTGTGGAAAAAATTTTCCAGCGAACTATCCAAGAACATAATGACTTTGAATTACATGAGAAATCGACAGTTAAGTCGTCTATGATGACAAGTGAGAGCCCAAAAAAGCTATTAATCTTTCCTGCCTGAAACGCTGGAAAATTTTTTTGGGTATTGACATTCTGCGATACTGGAAAATCAATTTTCCAACCACTTGTTTGAAGAATTAGTTTCGAATTTCCTGTTCAAAGGTCGTAATTTCTGGAATTTCATGTTTGAAAAATTTTAAAATCATTAATTTATTCACACACTCTAATGAACTTGGCCAAATAGATACGAGCAAGAAGAGTAGAAGTTTCCGAAAACTACTTCTATGAAGCTTTTGGATTGATTTTACGTTGAGAAAGGAATAACCACTTCAAAAAGTTTACAGACTTGACGTATTGATCTTTCTCAAAAAATGTGTCAAGGGAAAAATGTGAATCTTCATTAAATATCAAGATGAAATATTGAAGATTACCAATTAAAACATGAGATAATACGTTTAAGATGATTAAAACTATTAAAGATTAAATGATAAATGGAGGTAGACATGTTAGAAGCAGCGCCTGAGCTAGGAAATAAATAATAATGCTCATTTGTTATAACCGGAGCCAAGCGCCGGAAAATTTTGAGATTATGACCTTCTAAAATGCACCAAAATGCATCTTTTCTGTATCCGATATGATCAAACACATGACTCAAAAAATTCTGACAAGCCATTTTCGCTTGTTGGACTAAAATTCTACAAGCCATTTTGTCAGTCCAACAAGCCATGGCTTGTAAAAGGCTAAAAAAACTATGCATACACCTCTACTCTCAAGTCTACATATTATACGTGATACAAAAAGGGTACCTGAATTACCAGTGTAATTCGGGTACCCGGTGTGAAGCTCTACGGGGGACAAACACTATTTCTGGAAACCCTAAATCGCCACAAGATCATATCTGCAATAACTGCATCCTCCAAAATGTGGAAGAAAGCCCAAAAATAATCCGATGAAACTTATTCCTATGTCCATAGACGACCCATTCTAGAAAAAAATTTATTGCACAAAAAAACAAAATTTGGACGTGAAAAGCATAGAAAAATAAAAATGAAGATGAAAAGTGGAATATTCATGTTTTTAGTAGTTTTTATCGATTAGATCGAAAAGAAGTCATCACAGATTGAAATTTTTGAAACAGCGATTTTTTACTATGAATCGATGAATTGACATCGTCGACGCCGCTGGCGACAATAGAAGAAATTTTCATCGACGAAAAATTCGCCATTTTTGTAGGGACAGCGTCCGCTGACGACGTCATGCTAACGTTCCGATAGGCTTTCTTGTAATCGCTAGTAGCGTTCAATTTGATATTATTCTTCAGATTTCTGGCCAATTCGTTCAGATCTAACGAACGGCCGCGGAATCGTCTTATTTTTTGTCTAGGCGATTTGGCGCTTTTCAAAAACGAAACGTATAAGATAGCTTGGTCTGGAAAATTTTTCGAACAAAATAGCGTCAATAATTACAATCTGCAGACGTTATATTACTGATGAAGGAAAGTTTAGAATCTATGGACTGTAAATGATTTCTAATCAAAGCCGACTTCAAGTTTTACAGGAAAAATTTACAGTTCTTGATTTGGAATTCATAAATTTGAAATTATTGGTGACAAAAGATAACAAAACATTCAATATGTCGGGAGTGATTGCTGCGCACTATTGTGAGAAACTTACCTTTTTCATCTTCGACTTTTACATTCGTCACTTGCATGTACGGAATTCGAAGAATAAATGACACTTGACCACCAACTAAAGATTGTCTAAGGTTGCGCCAAACTTTCTTCTTTACTGCTCCTCGAATTTCGATCAAATCCTGCTGTAATTCTAAGAACGAGAAAATATTGCTATTTCCTCTTTTCAGTAATAAAATGAGCAAAAATTACCAAACATAACGCTAACTTCGCTCGATTTTCTAATCATAAAAAGTTGATACGATTGTAAAATTATAAATGACAAAATAGAATCCAAAGCTGATTCGGAGGAAATAGTCAAAAAGTCGATTTTTGACGCATCGGGTCTGACGCCTTAAAATAATGATAAAAATAACGTTTCTTGAAAAATGAGCATGATCAAATCAGCATTGAGTTATGCAAAGTTTTTCTGGTGCACGCTATTTGACTTATAAAGTTGTAGAAATTCTGCATGTAACAGCTGCAGTAAAACCCAATAATTGACAAACTGTTCCCTAATTGGAGCTTTTAACATGCGTAATTCTGGAAGGATGTGGATAGAAGCATACATGTAACGGAGCTCGGAGGTTTGGGGGAATGGGTTTTTACGAGCGTTATTAAAGGTATAATCCAAAATTTAGGGAGAGGGTCATTAGAAAAAAAGTAGTGAATTTTTGAATGAAATTTCAGAAATAATTCTTCAAAATATGTTCCCGTTGTCTGAAAATCAGTAAAAACTCTCTAAAGTTGGCGTTTGATTGATGCTTCTGACTATTTTTGTGCGAAAATGACCATTTTGTACTACAAAATAAGATTTTTCATCCTAAAAATGGAGGTCCCTTACTCTATCTCTATAATGACCATACAACTGACGAAATTTGGGAGACAGGTGTCCACATGGTCGACGATTACTTGAGAATAATTGTCTAAGGCACTTACCTTCAAACGCATGCATAGATAGAAGTAAACTTACTGTTTTGACGGATGAGAAAAAAATTCTTGGTACGAGCCCAGCTTATCGGTTTATCTAAAGATAGCCAAATTCCACATTCGTCTAGCTTTTCTAATTGATATTGTATATCTAAAAACAACTTGAACATATTCTGCCTGTCATGTTCCGAACTATTAGTATTGCAGCATACTCACCCATAGAAGTGACGCCCAAGATTCTTTGATCCGACTTGAATTTTTCCAACGCCATGTCTCTTACTGTAATGAGACAATCGTCCTGATCGACGGGGAATGTGTACACTTGCCCAGTTACGGTATGTCTGCAAATATTTCCTCTTCAAAATTCTTCCGATGTGCACTCACATAGGCAGTCTAATAAACAATGCATTCCGGTAATGTTAAAATCGTGAGGAATTACATGCTTTCATCAAAGAATCGAACATAAGCATTCGATACCTCCACAGAAAGTCTAAGGTCTGGTCAGGATGTCGATCCCAACCAGAATTGGCCAATCCCGATCCCAAAAAAATGGTCAGGATCGGGATTTTTCGGGACATGTTTCAAGAAAATGTATTCAGTTATAACGCATTTCACTTCAATATCTGTGAATGATCTCTCAAATATTTCAGTATGAAATGACTGATTATATGTTTGTGATGGTGAGCTAACTGAATCCGATTCTGATGATTTTCAGGTGAAATCTTCCGTTTGCAAATTGCAAGGGGCGTATGTTACAACTAGTTAGCGCCTACTCTGCCCAAAAGATGTCATTTTTACCTAAGTAGCAGATGCTGAGAGTCTAGATGAAGCGACTTTGTGATACTAAGACTTAAGGGGGGGATGGGTGTATAGTAGAACTTGACTTGTGCTGTAGTAGCACCTATATCCAGCTTACTGTCATTTAACATTCTCAGGAGTCGGTTCGAAATCACTCGACAGTAGTAAAAATTTTTTTGTTGAAACATGACCTTTGCCGTCATTTGTTTTTCCTCTTAGCTGACGAGACTCTCCAGCCTACAGTAACAATAAATCTACTGCTAAAATTTCTGAAACAATAATGATTAGTTTCAAAACGATAGTTCCGGAAAAATCCGACTTGAGAGTGTTTAAGAACCCATAAGTTTCGAGTAATAATCTTTTGTTTTATATAAAATTTTGATTTCAGTTCCGATCCCAAGCGATATTAACTTAATTTCAACGCTTATTCCGACAAAATCGGATCCCGATAGAACCCCAAGCAAGTCATAATCTTACTTACACATTTACTGCCAACGCAGATGCCAAGTTTTTCTCCACCAAAGCCATAGTCGGAAAAAGGAATCGCGAAACGTTTTCAGCGGGGCTCCTAGGCGGCAACGCCGAATCTACTTGTCCGTCGTCTTCGGCCACGCGCAGATCGTAATAGCGAACATCCGGGCTGAAAATTCATTCCGTAGAGGATTACTATTCGACATCAGAATCTACTTCGAAAATCAAAGTTCATCGGTTAAGCGTGAGAGCGAAATGATGTGATATTTTTCGAAATGATTTTCAGACATCTGCATATTTAATATTCATTTCTTTTTCAGATCACTTTTGCATGTTATTTGTGGATAGAATCAAAATATTCTGAATTATACAAGACTCACCGCAAATCAGGTTTATAACCATTTTTCGTATAATGAAAACAAGTCAGTCCGATCAAATCGCGAACTCTGGCATCGGTTGAAATACAAATAGGTAAACGAACGATGTCCGATTCGCTGTGACTGTGCAAAAAAATTTTCAACTGTTTTCCTCCAATAGTGCCCTATAATGTTGATAAAGTGCAAACTGAGGTATAGAAAGAAGAAAAAATATGCATAAAGAAAAGAAAAACTAAGAACGAAAGACTGACTTGAGCATCATATTCTGAATATTGTTGAAAAGGATTGACCGCAGAATTCCGACTAAAATCAATAATTTGCGACACTAAAGAACATTTAGGCTTCGATAAATTGTCGACCTTTCTATTAGAAAATACATCAAACCCAAAATCAGTTCGTTCGTTGGTCTCGGAGACTGCCATCGTAATTTTCTTGGCGTTTTTACAAGTGACAATCGAAATTTTGCTCCGATTACGCCTCAGCTGACGTAAAGATTCTAATCTTTTCGATACTTCTGATTTTGTTCTCTTTCCAAGGTCTGGAGAACGAAAATTGCTGCAATTTATTTGAATAATAGTATCAAACTTGAATGAAAGCTTCGACACAAAAAGGGTCCAAAATCACAAATGGTGGAAATCGCGATTTCAGTGACTACAATTCGGCAGCAGCAAACAAATGATTTTGGAACGTGTTTACACTGAAACTAATCTTGAAAAAATAAGTTGATGCCTAAAATTAATCTCATTCTTATTCATACATACGCAGCATAGAAATTCTGCTGGGGTCAGCCAGAACAGGAGACGGGATAGAATTCTTTTCCGTTATTGATAACGAAAAAAGGTCTTTTAACGTCCAAGGAGCATATTCTTCAACCTATGTTAGTCAAATATGTGAAATTATTTACTTGGACAGCACTCTTTGAAATTCTAATTGTTACTTCTGCGGAATCAAGTATGCTTTGTATAGAAAGATTGTTAAGCTCATCATTTTCATTTTGGTGACGATTTTCTCTTCTCTCTAGCTCATTTTCCTCCGACATCTTCCCAATCATTGCTGGGGGTCAAATCTGCTGGCGGTCCTCAAGAATCTGCTGAGGATCAATCAAAATCTACTGGGGGTCAATAGTCCCAACACCCCCCACGTGCATGTATGCTCTTATTTTGGAATCGAGGGAGCATTAATTTGAAACTTAGGAATTCATGTGTTTAAGATTTCAAAACAATTAATGATTCCAGTTGGATGGCAATTTCAAGCAGGGTTTTTTAGGTCAATTAATTAAAAGCCGCAAAAATTCTGATTGGCTCCTAAATATTCAGCGGCACAAGCCAAATTGGCCTGTAAAAATTTAGGAATTTTAGTGTAACTTAAAAGTGTTTTCAGCTTCAAATTTAAAAAGGGTGGCTTCGCGGAATTATATCATCTGTATACAACTTATTCGAAAATTTAGGAATTTTAGTGTAATTTATTGGTATTTTCAGCTTCGGATTTCAGAAAAATACCGCTTCGAGGAATTATACCATCTGCATATACCTTTTGTTTTTGAATATTATTCAGTGATGCTGTAGTTGTGCATAGGAGATGTGTTGCAAGAAATTTTAGTTTATACAACAATGAGAGCTTTAAGCCCGGTTCACACGGCGATATTCCATTCGACATACATGTTGCAACATATATGCTTTTTCCAAAAATGTCGTGACATTAAGATGTTCACACGTGCGACCTATATGTGCGACATATGATATGACATACACTGCGACATTTTTCACCTCAGTATTATTTTTCGGTGTCGAAAAGGTAGTCTGTTGCTATTTTTGGCCTTTTCCCACTTTTGGACGACGAGTTTTTTTTGCGCCTGTCACGATTACACGCACCAAGCACACAAATAGTACCAAATATCGCACTGTATGTCAGCTAAAATAGCCGGCTGATCGAAAAAGCAAACTATATGTCGGGTGTATGTCGCTTATATGTCGGGCTTATGTCGTGCCCGTTCACACCTGACGATTTTACTTAACATACGTATGTCGCGTACCTGTCGCGACATGTATGTTGGGTATATGTTGCGCAAAATGTCGCCGTGTGAACCGACCTTTAGGCATTTTAGACATAAAACATTAATTTGATTTTGATTTCTAAGAGTTTAAACTATCCAAAACTATATTGAACCATTGCATTCGGTCAAATCAGCAAGAAACGAAATGATTGAATAATGATGATTGATCTAATGTGTGAGCCCTATTATCCTGTGTGTGATTGAAAACGTATTCAAAATAATTGATCTTTTATGTAGGCTTTTACTGTGATTTTGAAGAGTGTTTTTGAATAATTTGTTGAAAAAACGTTGTTTTTTACTACCAAATTCGTTTATAAACTTTTGGGCTTGTTGAAATTCGGATTGGCCAGTAAAATTTTGACCCTAGTAGCCAATTGGCCTGTGGAATAAGAATGAAAAAACCCTGATTTTAAGTAACAGGAACCTGTTCTAACTACATAATAACTATGGGTATGAGCTCCATTGAAGCACAAAAATCATGAATAGGCAGCCAGGATTTAATTAATAGTCTGCTTCTTTACAAAGATTGTGAATTAAAAAATGACGAAAATAAGTACTAACCGTTCACGCGTGCTTCCACTTGATTTTTTAGCCACAAATTTTCAGGAGTTGTTGAGATGACCCATAAATTTCCAGCTCCATACGACAAATGGTTTGACAAGAAAAAGCAAAAATGTGAAATACAGAGTGATCAGCAGTTTCACAAAAGGAAATTCGGAAAGGGCACCTTATCATCAATTCACACAGCAGAAACACCCAGAACTTGTCGATCAAAAATTTCCGTTCTGTGCGGGAAATTACCAAAAAAATTTTCCGCACGACAAACCAGAACGCTGCACCGTGCGGAAAAGAAAGCCCGATACTGTGTAGGGTAACTAGACTGTTATTTTAAAAACAAGTGATCCATTGTGATGCTGTGACGGTCTAACTAAAAAAGTAGCATTTTTTGTTTAAGAAGCGCCTCCAAACGGATAAATACCAATTCGAAAAGAATTTCGACAAAATGACGATGAAATATCTTCTAATGTTAACCGAAAATCCCGGTTATTTCCCGGCTTTACCGGTTCAAAAAAATACTCGGTTCGGTTTATTTCCTGTTCCTCACCATCGTGGAAATAGCACTTGCATCCAATTTTATTTTTTACAATCATTTCAAGAAAATACCGTTCCTAGTAAAGAGTTCCTTAGAAGCTGGCGGAAAACATCAAAACGAAGATAACATGAAAAAACCTCACCAATTTTGATATCGAGTGAATGCGCCACCACGTCGTTATAGGCAGAAAATTCGTCATCCTCGTCGGAAAAATGGTCATTGTTCAAATTATTCTCGACTTTCGACGATTGTTGTTCTTTCAAATTTTTGTTGATCCAACCGGGTCTTTCCACGACGTCCGGCCGTTTTAAGACTAATTCGCAAACGCCCGTATCGTCGCCGATGATGAACGAATGGCGCAAATAGTTGAGCAACAATTTTTTGTTATCCCAATTAGCCATTGGATGTTTCAGTGCTCGGATTTATAGAGAATTTGACGGTAAGATATCTGGCAGCGAGTAGAATGGATAATCATGATTTTCGTAATGTTTGCGGCATGAAAAATTAAAAAGGACTAGATATTGGGGCTCGCGATGCTCGCAGTTTTAAAGAGATACCGTTATAACATCCCATGTTATAATATATTCTATGTTATGGTATATCCCATGTTATAACATATATTATGTTATAGTATATCCCACATTAGCCCGTTCCACGTTATAACGTATCCTATGTTATAACGTATCGCATGTTATAACGTATCGCATGTTATAACATATCCCATGTTAAAACATATCCTGTGTGTTATAACATATCCCATGTTATAGCATATCCTACATTATAACATAGCATAGGACCATGTTATAATATAGGACTATGTTATAACATATCAGTATGCTATAACATGTCCAAAAGAAAAAAAATTTTTAGTTATAACAGGGATATGTTGAAACAACATGCTATATACTTATAATGTTGTGCACACACACACACACACACACACCCACAAGCAGACACTCGAATTTTTATATTTTAGAAGATATCAAATATTATATAGCCAATAAAATCAAGATCAACTGATTTGCTTATTCTAGTAATCCGAATATCAAAATCATGGAACATTTTGGATCTGGGAGGAGACATATTTGTATAGAATTTATTGAATTTTTACGCGGTATTCTAACATGATGACTATATATTTCAGGGCTCATCGTGACTACTCTATGTATAGAGAAGGATTTTTTGGTAAGCTTCTAATACAATACAGATGCGGAAGGTTGAACTAGGACAGAAATTAAGTTTTTCAAACGAACAGAACCCATACACCGCAAATTCGACATTAATCGATAGATAACGTCATAAATTCCTTTTAGACGAATTAAAATCTTGAATACTTATAGCTATTTTAGACGAATCCCTCCTATTTTTGTTGCTGCTACCGATTTATGACGAATCTATCCATGTTCTTCACTAATTTGAATAATATCTACAAAAACAAACAGCCAATTTCTTGCTGCAACTAAAACATTACTGTAGGTCAACCTTAGAAAATGGATATAAACTTCAAGAGTTTAATTTTAAGAAAAATAATTTGATTTTCTACCATTTTAACATGATTGGTTTCACAAAATATACATTTTCAACTTTCATCTAAAAAAGCTGACTTTGAGACGAAAGTTATCTTTTGGAATGTCGACTGTCGCCTTGAGAGGAAAACTGACTTTGGTAAGTCGGATCAAAAAATCAGTTTCACTGTACATTGCTCTGACTTCAAAAAATCTACTTTTAAATAAGGCGTTTGTCATGACTATCTTTCACTGAGTGCAGCATGGGAAGTCAACTGTGTACTATCTCCGCGGTAGGTCCCCCGATATTGATTTGAGTACCTGTTAAAAAATCGACAGGAAGGTCAGATTCTCCTCCTCGTATGCCTTGCATTCTCTCAAGCCGCCATCGATTTCAACAGAGTTTGCCATGAAAATTGTCCGATGAACACCCAGTGCGTACAATTCTGTAATGAATGCTGAGAGCCGTGTACTCCAAATGACAAGCAATGCATGCGGCTGAGATTCCATCATTTACCAAAATACTGATGATTCGACTTGTCTGCAATAAAACCACTAATGAAAATCTTGACAATAATCTTTATTCCAATCAAATGTTTTCAATAATTAATGAAAAACAAATTCGTACAAAGTGAATCAACCAAATTTTACAAACAAAAACAAAATACTATGCGCAAAAACATACAACGCCTTATCAAGTACAAAAAATCAGTAGTTTGTGGTCCTCATAGTATCGTATCTTTGGTATCAATTAATAAATTAGTTGTGCAATAATCAGTCGAGCCAGGAATTTGTAATAAAAGGTCATTTCCCAACAAACTTTGCCGACGATTACTATTCGTATAGCTTTGTAAGGAGGGTCTATCGTGATTTTCGTCGAATCGATTTTTATCGCAATAATCCGAGGCCAATCGAAAATTCTTCGAATAGGACGTCGAGCATGATTTTCTTCCATTTTTCGACGACGAATTTTCTATTATGCTACTCGCGTTATCGCGAATTTCTTCGATTTTCGAACCACAATTTAACAAATATTCGACGCAAGAAAATATAAAAGAATAATCATCCTGAAATGACAAATGTTCAGCTGAAAAATACTGAAACATTTTCGATTTTTGTATTGCTCGACTTAACTGATCGCGAAAAAACGAATTTGATTATAGCTCGAAAACTACTCATTTCATATATGTAATAGGAGGACGTGTAATCGAGGGATTTCCAAAATTCGCTAATCATATGACTAGCAACATTTTTATAAAAGCTAGTAAATTGGAAAAATCATTTATTGTAAAATTTTTTACTTGAAAAATTCGTGATGATTAGTTGAGTAGGCACACAAACTTCTAGTTCTATAAGACATGGTTTAACAAGAAAATGTAAAACCATAAAATATTATTTGCTTTCCAATTTACGAGCATTTCAAGAAAAACAGATTAGAAACGGAAAAACTGAAAAAGTCAATCTTCGGTTGGAAATCGTCAATTTAAAACAAATGTCTATTTTACCGTTGCTTCGCCTGACAAATGTCAATTATATAATCCATATATGTAATTGGGAGGGCATTGCCATAGGATATGCGGCCATATGACCAGCCATATGGACTTCATCCTTTTGGACGAAAAAGTTGAAAAATGTATACTTCCGAAAAAATGGTCATGGTTGAACAAAAAAGATACCAATTACCAATGACTGGTTTTGGCGCTTCGAGTGATAAATACAAGTTTTTATGTCTTTAGACAACAATAAATATTTTCTGAACTACTTTCCAGGCGGCAAAATAGAATTTTTTCCTTCAATGACCCCCATCTCGAGTTTTGGGCAACTGATAACTCCGTAGTAAGAAACTCGGCTGACCTCAAGATCACCGAGATTCATTACATGCATGATAGAATTACATCACAAACTTTCAATACATTTTTCCGCATTTAAGGTAAGTTTTAAATTTTTTTATCTCAAAATTTACATAAATTTTAGGCAATCAATGACTCTTTCTTCAGAATTACAAAATTCCACTAAAAAGCAACAAAGTTGACAAAAGACAATAAAATGCTGATTTTGGAAGATTTCCCACAGCTCCTCCACATAAATTAAAAATCTTAAGAATTTATTTGTACAGAAAAATATAAAAATTTTGGCAGTGGGTTAGAAAATCAAAAATTATTTGGAACGATTAAAAGTATTCAAGAGAAATAAGCTTTTGAAAAAGCGGATTCTTCACTTGAACTTACTAAAGCTTGAAAGATTCCAGATCTCCTTTGTGTATAAACTTTGACAATTTGATACACGTCCAAACAGCTATCCTGTTCGATTTGGTAACACAAGCTCGAGAGAGCGCAAAATTGGGCGGCTTTTTTGGCACCGTATAAATCTACGACCACAGTTGGCGGAGACGAATTGCTCATTTTTTCTGAACTTGTAAGTTGTTGAGGGCCGCCGCTACTACTGGCTCGCGATAAACTTCGTTCGTTATTAACATGAATGGTCTGCCATTCTTGCAACCAATAAACCACTTGCCACGTATCGGAGAATGTTCGACCACTGTCAGCCCATTTCGGACATTGAATGATTCGGCAAGTAGATTGTAGTTCTTCCTGGAAAAATGTGAAGTGTGGATATTATATAACAGCCCACAGAATTCGGATTCAGAAACACATAAATTTTTTTTACAAAGCGAAATCCAAGAAAAAATGCATCAGCCAAATCAGACGAAGCTATTGTTTTTCCGGAGTTACGCAGTTTCTATTCCCTTGAAAAAACAATCACTCGCCCGCAGGCAGCCATATATTTGCACTTGAAGAGTTAATAAAATCAAAAGATGAATGAGGATAGTTTGAAACATCATTTTCCTCAGAATCAATGAACTTCAAAGAAGGAAAAAACATAAAAACCAAAATTGTTAACGAAAATTCATAACTGATAAAATTGTTCGAGTTCTGCGTCTGATACTGCAAATGTTTCCAATATTAGTGTTTTGAACCTTAAAAAGTTAATAAAACCGGACGCTAAAAAATGAATAACATCTAATTAACACTAGCGCATTTAGAACATTTTTCGGGGGTCATAAAATTTATTTATCTTTTTCCGCTTGAAAATGCTCAGAGGCGCTTGATTTTAGCGATTTTGAGCTTATTTAACTCATCAATAATGAGGGAAATGGAAATTTTCGAGTTTGAAGTCAAATTTGACCATATATATATAGTAGGGATGGGCCGGATCGACTTTTTTGGCAACAGCGGATCCGGATCCGGATTGGAAAATTTGGTTCAGCGGATCCGGATCCGGATCTTGAGGAACAGATCCGAGCGGATCCGGATCGAATCCGGATCTTTCAATAAGTATATGTACTATGTCTAATTTGTCTAAAATCGAGTTAAATGAATTTATATTCATTGGTGTCAATAGATTAATAGATTATTAATGATTGAGGTGTTCGTTTATTGAAATTAGTTCACATGTACTAATTGATAATTTTCATTCATTAAATTGTATTCATGTTTAGATTAATATTGGTTTCATCAGAAAAGAAATGAATAGAAATGGAAACTTTTTTCAGAAATTATGGATTTAAGTTTTTCTTTCACTAGCAGAGTGTGGGACTACTTCACAGTGTCCCCAGGTGACGAAGAAAAGGCAAAGTGCAATAAATGCAGAATCCAGTTATCCAGGAAAGGTTGTGCTACTGGATGTCAGAGAAAACATTTGGAGAGGAAACATATGGCAATATATAAGCAGTTTGCGGCTAAATAAAAAGAAGATAATGAAAATAGAAGTAATTGTGGAACAAATTGCTACTAGTAAAGTAAAGTTATGTTAAAGAATTAATTTTTGTGTTTTCTTTAGAGATAGCCAAAAAATGAACCTAGCTACTCAAAAACCAAATTAAAGCATGAACTTAAATCTCAAACGTCTCTGGACAATTGCTTCATGCAGAAAGTAATTAGTCCCCTATGAACAGCTATTGAGTGGTGCTGGTCGAATTTATGATCCTACCAAAAATCGTTTGAAGAGTGGTACGGTTGAAAAATTACTGTTTCTCAAGTATAATTTTGCTACCATTGCAGTGATTTTGTGTACAAGCCTCTTTGTACTTGTAAAACGATCGGCCAAAAAGTCTTTGTACGAAGAAATTTTTTGTTGTACACTGAAAAAACCATGATCTTTTATGTATTTTCACACATAGTTTCTTCCAAATAGCACTCGAGTTCCCGTCCCTCATAATCATCTTAGAAATTAAGAAAATATACTCATAACTTTCATAAATCTGAAAAACTTCAATTTAAACCTGAAATTTCTGAAAATTAGTTCCATGATGCTTCTCAATTCAAACTCGGCTTCATGTTTAAAATTTAAGTTGCAAAAAAGTTGGAGTAGATTTTGACGTTCTGAAATGGACCAAAATTCGCCTTTTCCGTACAGGAGGACCGCCAAAATTTTTTCCTTTACTGGAAATTTTTTCTCCAGGAAGCACTATTTGTTGAAAAATAGTATTGCAAAGAATTATTTAATCCGGCGCGAAGCGCCGGAAAATTTCAGGTGTTTTCTAATACTGCAAAATTTTATGTGAATAATAATGAATAAAGATCCGATTATGACCGGATCTTAATCATTGACAACAGCGGATCCGGATCTTAAAAAATTTGGTTCGGCGGATCCGGATCGGATCCGGATCCAAAAAATCTGGTTTAGCGGATCCGGATCCTAAAATTTAGGCGGATATCCGCGGATCCGGATCCGGATACCCAGCCCATCCCTAATATATAGTGGATTTATTGTAAGATCGACGATACAGGAGCATAATAGCCTTGAATGAGTTCGGCCATCATAGCTTCGGCGGCTACAAGTAGAGTCATAGATAAGAATTAATTATTCCAGAGCGTAGAAAGAAGTTTGCCGGAAAATTATTTCGAAATTTTAATTGTGCGTGCATGTTGTGTATCCTATGCATTGTAGTTAGAAATCGAAACCTTCGAAATTCTTACATCTTTCCTAGTCATGAGAATGTCCATGCACAACCAGTCATCACCCGTTGTCAATCGATTTAACGTTAAATGACAACTTGTTAAATGTAGTTCGTCATTCAGATCCTGCGGCCAAAATTTCGATAATTCCTGTGAAATATTCACTTATTCTAATCTAGTCTAAATTCAAAAACATTACAGTTTTACTCTTTGTTCATCGTCGTAAGAGTCGTGCAGCAGAATTATGAACTGAATTCTATATTCACAGATCAATCGCCAAAAATCTTCCAATGTGTCTTCCATAGGATATTGCGTAATAATAAATTCGTCAAAATAGCGATAACCCTGGAAAAATGCGTATTCAAAATAAGATGCGGAATTTTGATTTATATATACAGGGTGAGCCAAAAGAAGCGACCGGTGCTGACTTTCATAACTTTTGAACGGATGAAGCTATTTTAATGCGAATTGCCGCATTAGAATGCCCTGTTTGTCTTTGTTAAAAGAATCAAATTTTATGCTCCTAGCATCTATGGTTACCGTACAAACAGAAATTTAATAAAAGTGGTCGTTTTTCAAAAAGTAAAAGTTGTGAAATCAAAGTAAAAGTTGTTGTGCTGTGAAAAAAGTTTTGTAAAGCTGTTTACACGCAATAATACTTTAAAAATCACCCAGATTTAATTTTAATTTAAAGTCATCTTCTTGTTTCAATGTGGGCAAAGTTTCGCCAAAAGCAAGAGCTTTTGTTTTAAAATTGGAAAAAAGCAAAATCAATTCTGTCATTGACCAGATCGAAAACGATTAAAAGTATTGGTGAAACAGAAAGTATAACACACTAAAACGGCTCTCTTGTAGTTTCCAGCTGTTATGGTTCTTATGATTGGATCTATTGTGCTTTTCTGTTGTAAAACATGTTGATTTTGTCAATTTTTTTTCAATCTGTCAAAATTTGTTTGGAAAAAAAATCGACGTTTAGTATTTTTGATTCTTGTCAGTCAATATCAGAGCGATCTGACTGAAACTTAGCAGTTTTTATGCCAGATGTTTTATCTAGCGACGGCAGCAAACCGCATTAGAAAAGCTTCAACCGTTTGAAAGCTATCAAAGTCAGTACCGGTCGCCTTTTTTTGGCTCACCTTGTATATATAATTTATCTACGTTTACGATGTTCACTTAGAGTTGCATTTAAAACAAAAGGTGCAAAAAAATTTTTGAGATAATCTTACTGGAAAAAACGTTGCGTTAATATAGCCGCCATCGTCAATTTTTAGCGATTGCGTAACTCTATACCTATCACAAGTTACGATGTCATTATGCCTGTTTTTAGCGTGGTTGCACGCTTTGTAAGCCTCCGTGAATGGTAATCCGCAAAATTTGAAATCATAAATCAGCTAAAAATATGATGTACTTCAGCCCTGCAACATTCAAATCAGCTCAAAGCCACAAAATTCTCCGTTCTGGACATCAGATAACTTTAGAAATATACATAAATGAGCATTAGCAATAGAATCCATGTTGCCATTTAGAATTCCTACACTTTCAAAGGTGCTGCATAAGCTCTAAAAAATCATTCAAAAACAAATATGTTTCAGCGCTCGTCAAGAAAGATCGAATTTGAATTAAAACCGTATCGCTATTATGAAAAATATTTCCTTATTAGAAAATAGTTGTCTTTGGAGCTACGAGCAGGGATACGATTATCATTTTGTACTATGTTACATACTCTTGTCATTACCTATTACTTGCGTACCTGAAAAATCACACTCGATACGTTTAGAGCAGTTGATGATTTGTATACAGATTTCGATAAAGCTAATACATAGACAGGTCGTTTCAAGAAATATCATCAAAAACGATTATCTCAACCACAATTTTAACTCAATGACAATGATGAGAATAATCTTCTAAACTTACATCATATTGTTGCTCAATCATTGAACTGTTACTCGCAACGAAATTTCCTTTTTCGGCGCAGTGATTGACAAATTCCGAGATACTCATTTCTGTTATACCACATTTGATTGCCTCCAAAATAACATTATAACAGAAGGCGTATTGCTCCTATATAAAAATATATTGAAAATAAAGTTAAAAAGAAGTAACAAACGTAAAGTCTACCTCTGTTTGCACTAAAAAATTTCGCTGCCGACGAATGTGTTTCAAATATCCGTAAATATTCAATGCGTTCGCGGTCTTTAGCTGTTTGAGCATTGCGTCGATGACTATATATGTACCACTCCGACCCACTCCAGCGCTATACAAAGTTTTGAATAAGCTTTATTTGGAGATGAAATTTCGAATGCATGGAACTTTTCAACTGGCGTAGTAAAAATTCTCTACCGTATCGCATATTTTAGCATTTTATTTTCAAATTTCAAACTTGATTTTCAAAAAGTCGATTACAATCAGGACTAAAACTTTTTAAATGTTGAACAATAAAGCACGTTGACTTGTTATTATTTTGAACGGATGATTGTGTTATAATGCGAATCTTCTGATAAGATTTCTCACTAGCCGAATTGACTTTTTTCGAGCTTATTTTTTACCTGCAATGCACGACAATAGGAGCCGTATTGTCACGATTCGCATTCGATGATTTCATAACAAAAGCCAAAACGGGAGGTATACAGTCGGGCACACCATGGTCAGGCCAATGCGTATAGTGATAATGCAATACCATTCGTTCGGCCCCTTTCTTGAAAAAGGAGGAAAAATAAATATACGGACAAGGAAATTACTCAAAGCGAATAAATATCTACCGCGAGGGTTTTATTGTGCCGCAAGGTCAGAGTTCGTAACGTGTAGAAGGCGGTTACATGTTCATTAATTAATTTAACAACGAAATCGTCGTATTTCGATTCGCCGAAACTTGGCCAATATTGGTCACATTTTTTCTTCAAAATAATGAGGATACTGCACATTTAAATTCGATTAATGGATATTAAAATTGATCGGTTTGAAAAAGGAGTGAAAGTCAGAAAATAGTAAAACTTCCACCCTAGTTTATAAGTGATTTAAAAATTCAACACTAGAATTATTATCAGCTGGGCGGCGTGAGGGTACATAGCTCAACAAGAGCAGAGGAGCACGACGAGTTGAAATTTTTTTTAAATCCAGCTTGGATGTTTCTAACGTACGGTCCATTTGGGGGAGGTGTGGAGTTTGGAGGGGGAAACCGAACTTTAAGCGAGGAACCCCATGTCCTAAATAAAACGTACGCATCATTACTACGCATGCACCGTTCCTAAAAAATAAGTACACTAAAAATATATTGATCTTACTCTGCCTCGCTCTACAACATTTGTAATCATTACAATGACTAAACATCTTTGTTCCCAAATCATCCGCCAGAAATCTCCGAACGTATTTGGTAAAGGTCCTTGGGTTGCAATGTAAGCTCTTGGCCGCTTGAATCCCTAAAGAATTGTGAAAACTAGAATGATTGGTCAAATGTATTAAGCGTTAAGAGCAAAAGAACTTACGTCAATAAAATTGGCATTGATGTAGTCGGAATGTTTGCATCCTAGAACGTGTCGTAAGGCTACTCGAGAATGGTCATCTGAAAAATGAAAGTATAAATAACGAATACATACATATGCGTAAAGCTTTTTGTATCTAAACTGAGAGAATTATAATTTCCGTCATTGTAGTGCCTCTTTTATAAGTCACTTTTTGATGTACTTACATGCAACAATATTAACGTAACGATTTTTCGGCTTGTTCTCACAAATGAGGGAATTATCGAATGACAATTTCGGTTGAATGTGACACTGGTCATTGCTCGCTGGATCTAGTGACTAAAAATTGAAGCGTAAAACAATAATTATAAACAAGGCGAAGATTTAATAACTAACTTGATATTCTTTGGTTAATCCGGCACAATCGTTCAAAAATAAACTTTCGACATATACCTCGAAACAAGAAGCTGAAACTGCCGGGCAGTCTACGCCGTCTAAAATTTGGAAGGAGAATACAAATGAAGCGCAATTGTAAAAATCATCAGGATTGTTCTTGTCAATCGGTATTGAACTATCTCAACAGTAGTGAATCGCGACTTTATTCACACATTTAGCAAAAGTCTAAAAATCATTGATTGGAAATTACGGGATAACTAGAGTCTTTTGTGATAAATCAGACTAGTCATATTGTGTCCGGAAATCTCCTCGATCAGAAAAATACCGTCTTTCAGCTTACCGAAAGAGTAATTATCTTCGATTTCAGAGACGACAGTGGATAAACCATCGAATTTGTACTGCTTATAAGTGAAATATTTCCTGAAATGCAATGAACATAAAATGAAACTACATATGAAAGCAGAACAGATCGAAAATCAATTTTGAAAATAAAAGGATCAACTGTCGTGCATAACGGATTCCATTTCAATAATCAGAAGAAAGAGCCAAGAGCCAACTAGAATTACAATGACTTTTATGGGTTACTTTACAAGCTGGTGTTTTTAATTTTCTAGAACATTACATTAGAAAACCAGAAACCAAAAAATCGACGGGTTCAATTTTCATCTGTACAAAAAAAAATTTCGCAGTTTTTGTCGAAAATACGTTGTGTAACGATGTTCTTTTTTTGGCCGACAGATTTGGTGAACCATAGCTAAATCAACTTTAAGTAACCTTCGACTTATTGAAACATCTTCCACCTAGAAAACATAGATAATCTTTCCTTACTTCCAGATGAGGAATAATAGTAAAACGATCAAAGCCATGAGAACCAAGAGTCCAATAATACTCAGAATAATTAAGGTAATCATATTCGTATTTCTGGGCCGATAAAAATTCACGTTCGTAGGAACAACGGGCGGCCAAAAAGCTCCTTCATAAAATTTGTCAGTTTTTTCGGTAAAATTATCATATTTTAACGACAAATCGCAAAAAGTGCCGAAATTTTTGTCTTCATTTGGAAAAAATTGCCGCGAATCGACGTCATTAATTTTCCGAATTTTACTGCGGTCGAATATTGTTCGATTCGAGATAAATTTCTTCTTATTTATCGAACTTTCGACATTTCTACTTACAGTAGAACCACCGATGAAGAATCCGGTATCGGAGGCATTCACGACAGGAAAACTGACCAATTTTGTACAGATTGACGTGTACAAAACAAAATTGCTATTTTCGGGACCTATATAAAAAGAAACAATGAGACACAGTTGAAAAATTACAAGTTCATAATGAAAGTTTGAGATGGTAGACTATTTTTCGTCTTTTTCCAATGGAATGCGTGGTGATACATCACATACGTACATTTGGAAACTTTTCAGTGCCTAGAGGAAAATCATAATACCATGTGAAATTAATTATGCGAGAGTCAAATTCCGGTAAAGTAGAGAAATCGATCGCCCAATGCAAAATTTCAAAAAGTGAAATAACATTAGTCACAGCACAGGTGACCACACTGACTAACAAAATGTTATAATCCATCTACGAAACATATCATTTTGTGTATGGAGAAAACGCTGTTCATTTTTATGAGTCTGGAATCTTCAGAACTTGGTGAACAAATTTATTCATTGGGAAACATGAATACATGATTTTCGACTGAAAATGTAAAGCTTTTATTCTGGAGATACTGGTTGAAAAAACTCCTTTCCCAGCGTTCTAGAATATCAAAATTCAGAAATTAAGTCAACTGAAATCTATAAATCTTCAGTTATAATCAGAGAATTGCCAGCAGCTACTATTTTTTTCCTCAATCATCCTAAAATAATTTTGTTGTTAAACGATTTTTTTGGGTAATCTACAATTTTCGCTCGTTTCGAACATTTTTCAAATGATTTTAACCTGAATCGGAAAAATTTTCGTGTGTAGAAAAAATTTTGGGTTATGATCCAACGCAGAAGACCGGGACGTCCGATCTACCGTGGTTATCGTAAGATACCACATTTAAGTTTTCAGGCCTGTGTTCATTTCTATGAACGAGCGGAGTGTCGTAAGGGCCATGAGCGCTGAACGCTGAATCTTTGTAGAAAATAGAAAAATGTTCGGTAATAGGTGTCCGGATGGAAAGTAACCTCCGTCTGCCAATTAAAAATGTAAAAAAGTAGACGAACGAATAATATAACCAAAAAAAATTGGCCTAACAAGGCACTCTTTGAAATTTATGGAGGCCTGTTGTAATTTAAATCTTGAAAAGGGAAACAAAGAAATATGCAAGAAAATACGTCACCAAACCACGCTCAATACAAACGAATCGAATATACGTCAGAACCACACTAATTAAAACTAATCTTAATGAGACGAGAATGTAGACGAAAATAAGGCAGACTCTGACCGCCGGAAACCAGTCAAAATAAGCAGGCAGTGAGCACTTTTCTATCATTATATGTCGGATTGAGCGGAATCGATAAAAATTTGCTATTTTCAATACACATGGAAGGATAGGAAGAAAGAAAAGAAAAAGCTAATGAAAACCTCTATCGGGCATTTCGTACTTGTACGAATAGTAATATGCGTAGATAGATGCTCAAGTCAGATAAGAATGGACATTCCGATAGTGGGCGGCAGCTAACATATTCTTCCGTGGGGTAAAAATAGACTTTTGGGCATTTGGGGTAAGCTTAATGAGCGAAATTTATTTTTTAGCGTTTTGTTTCGAGAAAGAAGTCGACTTTATGCAACACTTTCTAGCAATCATTTAAAATATGTTGGAAAATCGTGTCCCGTAAAAGTAGCATTTGTCAAGCAGTTTGTTCAAAAATCTATGAAAAAGGAATGAGTGGAAAAAATAAATACAAGTCAGTAAGCAGCAGTAAGTAACTGAAAGACTAATACGGTAAGAAAAATGGAAAAAATACTCGCACAACCGAGAAAGTAGGAAATAAGGAAGCTTAAAATACTGTCTTAAACAAATGCCACCAGGACGCTAGAAAAAATATAAGAAAACATGAAGGATTAGAATAGAAAGCGATTTTTAGAATTGAAATTTTGAGTCAGTTTAAATACAGGGGAAACAAATTAATTATCATTCTTATTATCTTATAATTATAAATTAAAGTTGTTGTAGCTATCAAATTGAGGTATCAACGAATTAAAAATTCTCGACAGAACTAAGTAGGATATTCTGAATCAAAAAGGATTAATACGAAGCGCAAACCGCGAAACAATCGATATGCAGAATTCGACAAAATTCTTGGATTGTGTAGCAGAAAAGCTTTTGCAAATAGTGATACTGATAGAAACCTGTCAGTTGAATCAATTAGACTTCTCTCTTAAACATGAATGTGAGCAGTAAACCGCTTTCCAATTATTCCGATATAACCGTAAAAATCTCACTGGAAATCAGGCTGAAATCACAAAGAAAATGACGATTTTTCCATTATCATCATTCTTACTTACCTTTTATGTGTAAGCATACGCGTACAAAGGTAATCTGTAGAAAAACAGCAGCTCAGCCTACTAACTTTTTGGCTTCAGCGCCACAAACGCTTCAGTTTCCGACGGTTCACCCGTATAATATCGATCTTTTCGTATAATACTGGCGGTTACGGCTCGTACATTAATCAAATATCTAACCGACAAATCCACACCATTCACGTAAATCTACAACGAATAAAAACCGTCGTCTCAAAATACAACCATTATTCTTCAGTGTGTCTATTGATCGTGTGCTTCAATACGTACTGTATATCGCACTGTTTATAAGTTAACCGGGTATAAATTTGCCAGAAGGTTATGCGCGCGTTTTCCTTCGACAAATAATGTACAAAAATGGGGATTTTTCATTCATCTGCGGACATCTAAATTAGTGGATGACTGCGCATTCTCCCAATTGAAATACAGGAGCGAAAATGTGAAGTGTTTGTGAACATGGTCGACAGATGCGAACATCGTGCAGTAAATTTTTCGTGGGAGGAAACTACATTTATTTGCCCCGGAAATTCTTCGCAGAAGCTCATTTTTGATGTGGAAATACGGCGGTAACAAGGTAACTGCAGTGCCTCGGACGAAATAATTTACGTCATTTTCACAAATTAATCTAGGGAATGAAATTCAAGATACGGTTTCTTTGATTAAATTTCATTTATCGAAACATTAGAATTCGATTTTCTATAAATTTCGAAATTTAATCGATAAAGAGATGGCAAAAAATATCTTATTCCTAGGGCGATCTAACATATGTGACACAGGACAGGTTCTTGATCGTAAGAGTTCGTAACATCCGCATCGTATCCGTATCGTAATGGAGAAAAGCTTTGGTGAAGCGATAGAAAGATCTGAACTTATGGCCATTTTTTAATCGCCACTTACTAACAAAAAAGCTGACATTTTCAGCTTTTCTTCATCCCAACAGGTGTGTGCGGGGGCTTGGCCAAAAGAAGAAAATTTTACATGAATTTACATTCTGCGAAATGAAATCTTAAAAAGACTTCCTCACGCTTAGTTTTTCTTGAAGTTAGATAGCGCTTGCAGTTAAATTATTCTAAAATATATGTAAAAATGCACCATTCTCATCTGTAATTTTTAAAATTTTCTTCCTTGACAAAGTGAACACTCCTTCCCCAAACCCCATAAGTGCGCTAGCCTTCATGTTACTTTAGAAAATATTTCGATCTGCAGATCAAAGTTGCGAAAAAAAATTTAATTCCAACAAGAGAACATAATTTCGGTTATTTTTCGTAGCAAAATCTTTTCATAAGTGCCATCCGGAACAAAGATTCTGACTACACCACTGGGTGGGCGTCCCTTATCATAACCCTATACAAAAATCTAAAGGGGATGGTTATATTGTCGACGATTTTTAGCATTGAAATTATGTCACTCCTACCTCCCAATTACAAGTATGTTCCTCATACGTGGGCAAAGCCTACTGCTAGCCTACGGCTCATTGGGCTAGATTTCGCGATTACACATAGCGATTTAAGGGGGGGGACGCATTTTTCCTACAGAATCAAGGTATAATTATGCGTCTAATTCAGACAAATTTTCGGGATATGATGTATCGAAAGTGAAGTAAAATGAAGCCATATTACCCATATTCAGCTGATTTTTATCACGCTTTAAATCGTCTTGAGCTATGGAACAAAATTAGAAATATTTTCTGTCACGTTTGTGTAGAGATATTGTCGGAATCATATTAAATAAGCAAATCAAACCTTGATTTAATGTGTCGCACATGGGGGGATTACGCGGTCATGAGCACCGTAGGCTAAAATTGAAAACATTGTCCATGGATGACGTTCTTGATCTTTTACATCACCAATAATTCAAATCAGAGTTGCGTAGCCTGGACCTGAGTTTTAGAGACTGACAAACGTTCTACGGTATTCAGTATCACCATGGTCATTAAGTGGTAGTAGAAAAAATGACTCAAATCGAAATGATCATTACAGTATTTGAAGTGCGACTTTTTTGAATTTAATAGTAATTTACTTCAACGTTATATGCCGAGCTCCTTGAACCATTGTTTTTCTCTGCACAAACTTCGTGCTTTTTTGAGTCATGTGCTTGATCGTATATATTCTTCGATAATATGTATTATATATATTCTTCTATAAACCAACCGAAAAATCAAAACATTTTTGCGGCTGCGGAAGATTTTGGTGAAAATATTTTGAGAATTTATTTTGAAATTCATTTTATGAGAATGAATAAAATGTTGATATGTGTACGCACTTCTTATATCAATGAATTATACATTTAATTTGCTTTTTTCCTCACTATTATTGTATTGTAATAGGAGAAAACAGCAGTGCAGAAACTTTTTTGGCCTTTTTGTATTGTGTAGAAAGCCGGGTGCAGAAAAAAAACACTGCCATGAACCTTAAAATTTCTTTCAGCAACAAGGAGTCTCCTTCCTGTAATTTTTGTCTGATTTATGATCACCAACCGTCCAAGCTCTGCTAGGGATTCAAAGAAGACAATAGTAAGTGGTAATAGTGTGATCGAATTTTCAATCACATTACCCTGAGATATACTTGCAATAGAGGCAACAATGCCGCAAAGCGCAACGAATAAAAACACAAAATGCCACGAGATACGAATAAATTCACAGAATACCAAAACGTTGTTGCAAAGATTACTATGACGTAAAAATTTGACCCCGGGCTTAGAATTTCAGCAGACTTGAGCCAAATTTTTGTTTATACATTTGAAAGTACATGAACACTATACATGCACATAGGAGGGTAGGGGGGTAAATCCTCGTACCTGAGACCCTGGCTACCCCCCCGCCGGCCCAAAAAAAATCGTCAAACACCCCCCTAAAATTTTTCTAGGGCAGCTCTTTTGATGATTTTTATGTATATTTTGTATGAAAAACATGCTTCCGGAACTTTTTTTTGTTTTTGATCGCCCACTCCCCACTCCCCCTCAATAAAAAGTCCGAGGACCCTCCTCCCGGGAAAATTCTTGCCGTGAATGTCTGATGAACACTTCATTTTGCCGCGTTCTCAATAAGAGATTTCGAAATTAGATCGAGCTTGTGTAATAAACGTGATTGCTACCTCATTTTCCGTTATATTGAATTGTACTTTAGACTCGTCTGAGTCGAGGTCGTCTCTCCATTTACCAAATTGTGCTTTCCAAATGGTAACGATATAAAAATCGATTTTTCGATAGATTACGTTGGGCAGTGTCCACGAAATCAAAAGAATTTTTCCACGGAGGCGTGATATACTGTCGATTTCCGGTTCACTAGGTTCTGAATGACGAAATAAAGGATTATTCTTCGAAATAACCAACAAAATTCTCATCAAAAATTAGAACTTAGTCCTTACTGGAAAGAAAAGCTCTCATTTTTCATTTTTGAATACATAAAAAGCGAATGAAAAAGGATAACGTCATATTTTGACCAAAATTTCGCTCGTCCTCTAAAGGAACAAAATCAGTAGTATTCTAGTTTCCGAACGTTGCAATTTACTGCGAACTATACTTCGCCAGTTAACTTGAAGGAAATTATCAACCTTTCTTTCCAAAACATAGTTTTCTCCTCAGGATATTATAAAAAATGAGGGTTTGGCAAATATAAACAATTATAGTTATCATTAATAGCTTTTAATGCTGAATAACTATTTTTATGTAGTCTTTTACATTTAAACTGACAGAAAAATTTAATCGAGTGAGTATTACTACAAATTTAAAGTAGAATAATGCTGTGATCAGCAAAGAACAATCAGCCTAAAAAGTAAAAACGACAAATTTTCATAAAAATAAAAATGTAAGCATTCAAAACTATAATAAAAAATATCTAGTATACATTTAGATTACTCTGAATTGCATAATTAGCCATAATTCACTTCCAGACGAGTGTGTAAAAAGTACAAGAGTTCGTGATGGGTGCAATTTATTTGACTTATTACATACGTATACGTAGAAGGGGAATAATTTCGAATGTCATTTGAATGCAACTTGCCCGCTGTGTCAGTAACGAAGAATATCGGTTCGCTTCTTGGGCCTTCTCCCATAGACGTTGAGGCGCTAATTTTTAACTGATAGTGACAATAAGGCTCTGGAAAAACAGAAATTTCTGCCATTCAGAAAGTACCTTCCGTGTGGGAAAACCAGTTAGTCAAAATTGTACACGATGACTACGAGAAGTGAAGGGCCGACATGAAAACTTTTCAGAATTTTGAACGAATTATACAGAAAAATTATAGCTCTCGTGAAATGCATATTAAGCGTAATCTCTTGAACGTCATAATTCGGGAAATTTCAGTTCAAAAAGACACCACAATCAATTTTACCCAAATTTTTCAGAACAGTTGATATTGCGTGTGGATTGATATTTCGTACGAATTGCTTGTTATGTTTATCTTTCGAATCACTCGAGGCATAAATCGTATACGATATCAAAATTCCATTCGGAACACGGGGCGAATTCCAAGAAATATCTACTTCACGTCCAGACGTGATTTTCAAATTGATAAATTCCGGTGCATCGGAAGGAGCTAGAATTAATTAAAATAAATAGTCACTTGCTATAGTCAAGTCGAAATAGCTGAAAAGTAAGAATAGAAAATTAGAACACAAAAATTCGGGACTTTCGGCTTCAAAAAAATTCGCATGACACAGATTAATACGTGATAAGAACAGCAATAATTTTTCAACTTTTAAAAAAATTATTTCTTTTCAGAATCTTCATCTTAGAAAAATAAAAAATGTTTTTACGAAAAAAGAAGAAATATTATCCACGAGAATTTTCAGTTCACGTATATAAGAGAATCTAGATGACATACAAGTTCACAGCCTTCGCCTAGAATGTATTAAATAAAAAATTTATAACAGGTTTAGTATTTTACCTTTTTCTGAGGTTGAGAATGATGCAACGATGGGAGGGCTGAGGCCGAAACCGTTATCAAGTTGAAGGATCACTTTGTACACGGTATTCGGTTTCAAATTCAAAAATCTGTAAGTCTGAAAAAAGTTCAACGTAATAAAAAAGTGGAGTATGTCCTAGGTGAAGATTTCACCTCGAATCTTCATCTATAGAATGGTAGGAATTGAAACTTTGTTCTGCAATGGACATAACTTGAGTCATGCTTCCCCATAGGGGGTATGGGAAGGATATTACCCCTACCCGAAGAGCAAAAAGTTGGTCACCGGGTGCCTAATTACATATAGCTGCACTATCCCCTCGAATTTCTAACTTTACCCCTACCTGTCACCTGAGAATCTGACCTTGGGGACCTATGGCTTGAGCCAATAGCTTATTTTTTTCAATCCCACTTTTTCAAAGAGCGTTACTTACTGTCGCATGACCATTGTTTATATAAACTTTTGTGAAATTTAATCGACCGGGTTCTTCCAATCCAATTTTATAGCCCAAAATAGGACCGTTGACAGTCGACAAGTCTTGGGTCGGTTTGAATGTGATCAAAACTGATCCATTTGTTGAATTGATCAGATTCACAATTGTTGGTGGCAATGATGGAGCTGAAATGAGTATAAACAACCTGTGATAGTTGGTAGGAAAAATCTTTAATAGTTTTCATCATCTTAAACGTATTGTTTCATGTTTTAATTGGTAATCTTCAATATTTTATTGTGATATTCCATGAATAACCGCATTTTTCCTCGACTTAATTTTTGAGAAAGATCAACTCGCCAACTTTCTAAACTTCTTGAAGCGATTGTTCCTTTCTCAACGTAAAATGAATTCAAAAGCTTCAAGAAAGTAGTTTTCGAAAATTTCTACTCTTCTTACTCACATCTTTTCGGCCAAATTCATGAATGTTCATAATTTACTTTTGGTATAAATTACTGGTTTTAAAATTTCTAAAAGATAAAATCCTAGAACCTAGAACACAAAATTCAAATCTAATTTTCGATATATATGTTCGAAAAATTTATTATCAGAATGCTTTAAAAAGCTCAAGAACACTTAAATAAAGCGTATGTAAGCATTTCTAAGCGAAAAAACGAGTTGGGGAAAATGGACAAAGATTTTTAAAAAATTTAATTATGTATATTGAACAAATTTTCCTTTACGAGTATGACTATGATAGAGTGAGTATACAGTATCATTGGTAATCATACGCACAGTCCTGGATTTTCCGTGTCAAAAAACACCCTATTTCATACGTTTATTCTCAAAAACTTCATAACCACATTCAACATTTACCTAACTTAAACACTATAATGTTAAATATCGCTACCGCTACACATATCAAGCAGGTAAAAGTTTTCCACAATGTGAAACATTTTTTTGGGGGTCTTTCCAAAAATGTGGAAAGATAGTCGGGGAAAAACAGTGGTTTTCAGCCGAGAAAATGACTAAAAATCAAGGAAATTTAGCCTTAGACAGGTCCAAAAAAATTAACAAAATTTTTTGTGCCATTCCAAATTTTTTGTGCCAAAAACCATGTTTTGGCACACAAAAAACACTGCTTAGCAGATTTTTTTTGCATACAGCAACCAAATTTCAAATTGTTCCCGCAAAGTTGCACAGTTAAACTTAGAGCCTGACTGCCCTTTTGATCAGGTTGTAGGGTTTTTTGTCCGGATATACATTTTTATGCGTTCTAAAATGGAGAAAAAGTGAAAATTTCGGGTTTCAATTCATTTATGTTTTATTTTATTGTAGTAAGCGATCAAAAAATGTCATTTTAGCTAATGCTCATAGGCTCTAATTATCAACATATTACGAATAAATGTTTGATCCTGTACTGTATTTTGACCGATTTGATGAAAACCATGATTTTTCTCGGTTATTTTCCCAAAATCTTGCTGCAATCCTGAAAAATGTTGACTTTCGTAAACATTGCTTTATGCCTTTGGAAAACTAACACATTTTGAGTATATAAAATGGTCGGAATTCTTGCTGGTTGAAGAATTCATATTCTTGTTTGCTTGCCTAATCGTTGAATTGTGTTTCGACAAATAGCGAGAATCGATCATCGATAGCAGCAGAAGAATAACCTGAGAAATGAATGTTCCAACATTTTTAGAAGCATACCTGTAATTGGAAGCGGGGGTTGGGGGCTACCCCCCCTCCAAATTTGGTCGAACCCTATACCTAAATGTCGGAACCCCTTCCCTATACCAAACTCGGAAAAATGTGGAGAAAAGTACCTTTTTTGGAAAAATTTTCGAAATTTTTTCGACTTTTTTGATTTTTTCGACACCCAAAAAAAATTTTTTGAGGTCCTCATCCTAAAATGAATGTATAACTTTTATTTCTCGCATAAAACGTCTAATTTTTAAGCCAGTTCAATCATTCTCCATAATCGAGCAAAGTTATATTAAAAACATACAACTAAAATTCAATAATCAGGCAAGCAATCAAAAATTTGGATTCCACAACCAACAAGAACTTTTAAAATCCTCTTAAAATGCACAAAAATCCGTCTTTCCGACCTCGAATCCTCAAAAAATTTTGTGCTATTTGGCGAAAGAGCTCAAATTTTTTTCGCATTTTCATTTTTTTTGCCAAAAACACCGATTTGGCGGAAAAAGGAACAGTGATCGTTCCCACCTAATTTTTCATCTATTCACGTCAGTATGAGAGAAAAAACTGTGCGTGAAAATGATTTACGATTCAAAAAGAAATGGCCGCGAGAATTCAAATATCTCTATTGAATTGCCCAGAAAGTTTACACTTTTCTTTAATTTTCGTCTACGAATTTTTCTGTAACGACGATATAAAAATTGAATTGAGATGCCTAAAACTGATTACTCCTGAAGAGAATTAAGTCAAAAGTTGCGTGAATTTTTGGTCGAAAATTGTGCCAACAATGTCAATTTTCCTGTTTCAATCAAATACCAAAAATAAGAATTTCAGTTCCGTATCCCAATCATACCGAACGAAAGGAGGAAGTCCACAATTTTTATGCATTTATCAGTCGTGTGATGGTATAAATATGCTATTCGAAGAGAATGCATTCGCGTCCTGTTTAAATACAGGTTCCTTATATTATATTCACGGTTTCGGCGAAAATATTGTGCATTTTCAGCCCCTAAAACGCCTAAAACTCGAGATAATGCAGTTTTTGACCTGTCAAAAATTTTTTTGTCAACCGGCACAAAATTTTTTGGCTAAAATTCTTTGATTTTTAGACGTTTATGGGCTGGAATGCAAAAATGTTTCGGCGCTTCGCGCTGAATCAATGAATAAAATATCATCTACTCGTATTTAACCCGAACGCGAACGAGTTCTCTTCGGATAGTGTATTAGTATCGTCGCAGCAAACTTTATGGACTTTCAATGACTGATGAATAAATAGAAATTCTGAATATTATCAGTTTTTTTCAGTCGGATTCGGATTTGAGACTAAAATTTTTACTTTTTGTATTTAATTGATTCAAATAGGAAAAGCAGTATCTTCGGTACAATGTTTCGACCGAATACACCATTTCCGACTTAATTTTCTCCAGAGTCTTTACGTCTTTGTTATAGAGGGTGAGCCAAAAAAATGCAATCGTGCTGACTTTTATAACTTTCAAACAGATGAAGTTTTTTTAATATAGATTGCTGCTTTAGAATATCATATTTGTCTTTGTTGTAAGGGCCAAGCTTTATGCTTCTAGCTCTTATGGTTTTTGCATCAACGGAAATTTAGTAAAAGTAGTCATTTTTCAAAAATGTAAAAGTTGTGACATCAAAGTAAAAGTTGTCCTATTGTGAAAAACATTTTGTAATGTTGTTCACACACAAGAATACTTCAAAAATCATCCAGAGTTGTAATTTACACGTAATTTAAAATCATAAGTTTCTTGTTTCAATATAGGCAAAATTTTATCAAAATCACAGCTTTTGTTTTGGAATTGAAAAAAAAACCAAATGAAAGCAACATCAGTTCTGTCATTGACCGGTTCGAAAAACGATTAAAATTAGTGGTAAAACAGAAAGACGGACACATTTAAATGGTTCTCTAGAAGTTTTCAGCTGTTATATGGTTCTTATGATTGGATCTATTTTACTTTTTTCTCATATAAAGCATGTTGATTTTTATCATTTTTTTTGTTCGTTGCAAAAAAATCGACGTTTAGTATTTTTGATTCCACCAGTCAATATTTGAGCAATATGGCTGAAACTTTGCCTTGTTTATGCCAGATTTTTTGCCTATCGACGGCAGCAAACCGCATGGAAAAAGCTTCATCCATTCGAAAGCTTTGAAGATCATCACCGGTTGCCTTTTTTTGCTTCACCTTGTATATATATTAGGGATGCAACGGGTACCCGGACCCGTTATCCGTTATTACCCGGTATTTTTCGCTACCCGGACCCGGACCCGATATTCTGATATTTTCAGACCCGGACCCGGACCCGTTATAATTCTGAGGAAATTATAACGGGTATCGGATAATGCTTTTTAAAAATCAATCACGATTCAAGCTTTCTTGTTTCTAAAAATAATTAAAATAACTTCATCAAAAATTTATTCAACGTTACAAGTCACTCGTGCAATTTACGGGAAATTTTTATTCCTTTTATTGTATTATGTATAATATAATTATGCTTATATGTAGCTTGTGTAAACATGTGAATGTCATCGATGTGTATGTTAACATGTGTATATATCATCGATTTTTAGAGATTGGACCCGGACCCGATATTTTTTGAATAAACTACCTGGACCCGGACCCGGTATTTGAAAAATTACAGACCCGGATCCGGACCTGTTATCATTAAAAACTTGGACCCGTTGCATCCCTAATATATATATATATTGATAATCGTAGTCGAAAATTAAGTTAGAATATTAACTTCCCGTACAATTCTAGAGTTATCTAAATTTTCTCAGCATTCCATTTCTTTTTGGGTCGTAGGCCATTTCTTTGCCAGTTTTTCCTTATCTTACTGACGTGGTTAGCTGAAAAATAGGTTGGGCACGATACAAAAAATTAATGCGTTAAACGTAGTTTCAATGAATTATATTTTTATCAAACTTTTGGCCTAAAATCTTTCCGCAGTTTTTTGTATGTTTCTAGTAGAAAAAATTTTTTTGTGCCATTGGCACGAATTTTTTTGGCCTCTTGTGTCAATTGGCACAAGTGTCCGTGCACAAAAAACACTGGTGACAACTGTCATCAATTTGATAGGTCGAAAAAATGTAGTTTACTGCTTCCTGACCGTAGTCTTAGCCTAAGCCAGAAAATTTGCCATAACTAAACTAAAAAGTCGATAAATTTTTCCGACGAATCAAATTATTGGCCAGTGGCTAGATGGACTCGAGTCCAGTGTTTTTTGTGCACCCACATTTGTGCCAATTGGCACAATAGGCCCAAAAAATTTTTTTCGATAGAAACATACTGAAAATAGCGAACTAGTTTTAGGCTAAAAGTTCAATATAAATATAATTAAAGCTGCATTTAATACAGTAATATACGCAAAGATCATGCCCACCTTTTCAGCTAATCACGTCAGTGAGATAACAAAAACTGTGCGAGAAAACTGTTTAGGATTCAAAAATGAATGGAATGCTGCGACAACTTAAAAATTTCATTAGAATTCTTCATGAGATTTATAATTTCCTTTATTTTTGACTACGAATTTCCTTATAAAAACCATGTAAAGATTGAATTGAGGATGCATATGACTGCGTAACTCCTGAAGAAAACCAAGTCGAAAGTTGCGTAAATTTTTATTAAGAAATAATATTAAATATTAATATTTATTCGAAATATTTATTTGCGTAAATATTTTTTTTCGAAATATTAAGTCAGCGATATCAATTGAGTCACCAGAAATGAGAATTTGGGCGAATCCATATTTTTTGTGCCCACAACCACGTTTTGGCACAAAAAACACTGATCGAGTCCATTTGGACAAAGCACACAAAATAACTAAATTGAATCGGGTCCATCTAGCCAAAACTCACAAAATGACTAGATGAACGCTTTATTCATGAGGGTCTACTGCCACTAGGATACTAATAGCTAACGATCCCGCTACAGCCAACTAGGTCCCTACCGCCATCAAGGTATCAATAGCCACCTAGACTGCTCCGTTCGAGAGGGTCTTTACTGCCAGCTGGATCCTAATGGAAAACCATATTGCTTCAGCCAACTGTGTTTCTAGCACCAACAAGGTCTCAATAGCCACCATAAGTGCTCCGTTCAAGAGGGTTCTGCCAGCAGGATCCTAATAGCTAACGAGATCGCTTCAGCCAACTGGGTCTCTACCGTAGGCTACACTTTTGAAAATAATGTAGTTAGAAAATATACGGGATCTCGAAATTATTCCTATCCCAATGTGATGCATAGAATAGTCAGATCAGCATGGTTCAAGAATGCTTCTGAATTTGCTTTAATTTTATGACCATCTACTGAATGATACAGTACTAGAACTATTGAAGGACCAGGATAATATTATTACAGAGTGTTTTGAATTCTCTCGTCTCTTTTCCAGAAAACCTTCTCCGATTGGCACTAGACTGTAGTCTATTTTTCTGACGACCGTGCTCGGACGTCTACTTACATGCAAGAAAAACCCAGCAAAAATTTATTAAGAGATTATGTCTGAGAAAATTTATCTTCATATATAGAGAACTGTGATAATTAACAAATTAACTCTACCTGAAAATCACGTGTTTGGTGTGAATTCGTGCGTTAGAAACGAAAATGATATTGATTTCGTCTGAAAATCAAAACTAGCTAGAGTTGGACAGAAGCTGAAAATTTCTAATTTTTCCGATTTTTGACATACATTTCTTTAAACTTTTGCAGATTAGGTAAGTCAGAAATTGTGTTCTGTAAATTTCTCACAATTCAAAACTTCTTAAACAGTGTAAATTGCAAAATTCGAAAAGCACTTTTATACGACATTATATCGCATTGTATTCCATATGTAATGAATGGTCAATAATAAAGCTACTTCGTGCCTTGACTGTTACATCTGAAATCTCGTGAATGGACGGAAAATGTCAAGAAAATAATCTCAAATCTCGTGAGTAGACAGAAAAATGTGAAAAAAATGCAAAAATTCCAAGTTTTGTGATACTGTTGTCCTGCAAATTATATTTTTTGTACAGCTTGGGAATCATATTAATATTCAGCATACTTAATTTCTCATTTTTGAAATTTATCGAGCTGTCCACAAGGGAGGCAGAAATTATCAGATAGTGCAATTATAATATATGGTGTTTAAACTCCAAGTCGTGCGACACCCTAGCAGTGCATGAATTTCAGTTTTTTTCCAGCAGGTGAAGATATCTTGAAGTATGTATTCTACAGCAGGGATCCACGGCTCCTAAAAATTTAGCGGCACTAGCCAAATTGGCTTGCAAAAATTATAGCTTAATGACCCTTTTGATTAGTAGCTTCCTGTGCGGAGATGCATTTTTATGCATTTTGAAATGGAAAATACCAAAAATTTTCCGGCGCTGCGCGCCGAATTTCAAATCAGTTATGATTTGTGGTATCATTCTGTTGTGCGGCTAGAAAATATCGGCCTAGTTTATGCTTGTAGCTTTTAAAAATCTGCATATTATGGGAGAATGTTTGACCTTGAATTGTTTTTTATTTTGACAAAAATCAAAGTTTTTGTAGATTGTTTTTACAAAATCGTTTTGCAGTGCTTTAGAATTTTCGGCTATCATGAACATGACCTTTTGCATTTGAAAAATGATTGAAAGATCATCAGCATGCGAAAATGGCAGAATTTCTTGCTATCTGAAGAAGCCATCTAGATTCTTTGTTGCTTGCCTAATTTTTGAATTTTAGTTTGCCAAACTGAAAACACATGGAATTCACTGAAAAATTAGACACATTTCATGCAGGGAAAATATACTTAAAATATTCATTTTCCAACGCTATAGAAAATCAAAATCTAAAATTTTCTTCAGGTACTAAAAGCCGGAAATAATCACCAATATTCATGTCGAAGTAAAATACCTATCGCGCTTTTTCAAGCTTCGAATCATTTCAGAACTTTTTTATAAATCATCATGATTAGTACTGGCTCCAGATATATCAGATTGAAAATGAAGCAAAAATATTTAACCTCTTTAGCCAAAACAATGGTGAAAAGATCATGATCGATCATCGGTAAATTCAGAAGAATGTGCTGAAAAAATGAATTTTCCAACATTTTAGAAGCCTCGAAATCACGAAAGTTCCGAACAAGTTACTCTAGTCAGCCTTTTGATTTTTTCTTCAAAACTCTGGAAATTCAGTTTTAAAAGTCTGAAACTGACGTGAACTGAATGAAATACAAGGATGTAACTTTTAATCATTTTCCGATCATTAGGAGAATTTATCAGTTTTAGATTGAGCAACTCAGAATTTATATGTGCAGCCAAATTTTTCCCCAAGTTACAGATCAGCCTGGCTTGTGCGGAAAAACCCTGATGATTGATTTGAATAATGACTGACCTAATTTGTGAGCCTTGTTATTCTGTGTGTGATTAATGATTGATCTGTTATGTGGGCCTCTACTGTGATCTTGAAGAGTGTTTTTGACTAAATTTGTTGAACAGAACTGTTTTTTTACTACCACATTTATTTACAAACTTTTTAGTTTTGGCTTGTTAAAATTCCTATTGGCCTGTAAAATTTTGACCTTAGGAGCCAAATGGCCCGTCGAGAAAAAACCAAAAAAAAACCCTGCTCCAGTCAAAAATAATTAGTCTGATAATCAACCGAAAGTGCCACACTTGTTTCCAATTCAACATACCTTCCCCCGCAGTTCTTAATGCGTCAGATTGCTTGCTAGGTCGACTTCGTCCCGCAAAATTTTCCGCAATGACGTAAAAAGCATATTGAGTAAACGGTGTCAAATTTTCAATGCATAATTTTGTTCTATTGCCTGGACTAGCGGACTCTTCTTCAAAATTTTCGACCTTCAACTCATCGGGTAAATATCGGCTGAAATAGTGGAACACAAATATACACTGCACAACATAAAATTTTAAAAATATAACCTGACAAAAATCCGATAGGTCAAGATGGGTCCATCCGGATGCGAAACACTCGGCGACCAGATTAACTCGATCGAACGACTGCTAATGAAACTGGCAACCGGCTTTCCGGGTGGTGATGGAGGACCTAAAGTGCAATATCTTGTACTAGCAGTAAAAACAGGGTGTGCAGCAGTTTTCCGAAATGAAATTTCCTGACATTACTAGGCTTTCAACGTCATTTTTATAGAATTTTTCCACGTTTTTTGAGCCAAAATCAGTAATGCATGCTGAAAAAAGTGCTGATCTTTTCAATAAGCTATGTAGTACCGTCAAATAGCTAGAAAACAAAAAAATGATCTAAAAGTAAAGTATTCTTTCACAAATTGACCTGAAGTAGCAGAAATCAAGTCAATTTTGGATCGAAAACTAGACTTTATCAGGCAACCAACAGAAAGTTCCGATTCTTCGACCAGTCAGATCTTTTATCAGTGGCCCGAACTGACTAGACACAGCAAGTACAAACACACACACATATATATTCAAACATTTTCAGATTTTTTTCCGATTCTGCAAAAAACAAAAGCCTTATCTATCTATATCAAGCGAAACAATTCTATCAGTATCATTTCTGCACCTATAACTGATATAGGTCCTAAATTTAAGTTGATGTTATCTCATTACAACATGTTATGCCACAAAACTCTGATGATCCAGAAGATGTTTACAAATGGTGGAAAACACAATGCTATTTAGGAAATGAACCAATAATCAAAAGTAATGGGGATGTAGAAAATTTAGAATTGATTCAAATTTGTCAAAGAAAATGTCAATGCTTAACCAAACAGGTAAAATATCGGGTTAGGACCATCAAAAAAAGACTACAGTAATTGCGTCTTTTCACTTTAAGGAAGTTTGGAAATGGTTAAATTTCAAAGACAAAATGCAATAATTATTAAATTAATACATTATATTTCAAAATGATTGTTACACGTCAAAAATTCGAAACTAATTGTTAAAAAATAATTTACCATCTTTAAATTTTCCAAGTAATACCATCTTTAAATTTTCCAAGTGATAATCCAGATCATGATTAGAATTTATAGAACTGTCAGCTTATACAACAAACTCTTCTCAAAATCTGTTTGTTCAAATATTTTTGAGGAAGAATTTAAACTTTAAAATTAAGAAAAGTAATTTTTTTTATATTCTAAACGCTTTTGGATAAAAAGCCTTTGTGTAGACGTTTTGGTTTGCTACCCATTTTTTTTGTTCGTTTTTTTCAATTGCATGACCTAAAACGTAGTAGTCATCCAACTACGGTAAGACCCTGTAAGAACTATGCTTAATTTAGCTACACTACCTCCACTAATTTTCAATTTTACCCCTACCTGAAAAATCTGACCTTGGGGACCTCTGCCTGAGCCAACTTTTGCATGTTTTTTATGAACCAACTGTCGACCTCGTTGCGTTTTCAACATCCGAGCTAAGTATAGCCCACTCGCTGTACTTTCTTGAGCGAGGTGGCACTTAGAGCATTAAAGTTCTGAGAATACTTTCTACAGTGATGTGGAATTTTGCACTTTGAAGGGCCAACCAAACTTTCTACACTCCCTGTATCGCCACCGCGTGTTATAAGAATTTGGATAGAATTTTACACCCAGCCATACATTCTACATCCCCTGTACCACCCCACACGTTATAAGCGGCACCCTTGAAGTATAATTATAGCGTGCCTATGTTTTGTGTACTGCCTGTACGGGCCAGTATAACTACTAAACTGACTTTCTATAGCAAAAATATCTCTAGTGGAAGACGTAAAAATATTTGAAATTTTAGTTGAATGAAAACTGACTGAATTGAAATTTCTCAAAATTTAGCTCTGGACATCTGGAAATCAGAAAAATTTAAGAGCTTTAAAAATGTTTCTTGATAGAGCACCCCATTGGGGGCGTATGGGGTGGGTATTATCCCTGTCTTAGATTTGGAAATTCATTTACTACCCCCGTAAAAACAGCTCACTATAGCAAAAAATTTTGGTAGACCTCATCCTCTCTTCAGTAAGGTATAGTAATTTGAGAAAAATTGCACTATGTGTGCTCGAGAGGAATTATTCACTGGACTTTTTGACACATTTACTGAGCAAATGATAATTAGGACAACTTCTGTGCCATATAGCGATTTTTAGGAAAGGATATCAGCACATTAATATATATTACTTGTAGAAAATCATTATATATATATAATTGGGAGACCAAATAATGAGTTATGAAAATATGTGATTTCTCAAAAAATCGCCCCTTGGGAAGAAAACCCTTATGTTCTTAAAATTCTTCCTCTTCATACTCTCCTTTCTGTGGTACCTGGTTTCAAACTCGTGATTCAGAATCAAATGTGGTTAGTAATACTAAAGCCATATTCAGCATCAGCACTTCCAATTGGAAGCACTGTTACAACCCTTATCAGTCATGGAATAAGCTCATACTCCTGATGATGCTGGTTCAAATAATGTTTCCAAAAGTATGTTGTGCCCGATTCTTGAAATGTGCAGGAATCAGTTGACACGACAATCTTCAAAGTCTGACCATTCTCTGCGTATAATTACTACATTCAAGTTGCATGATTGGGAGCTGGAAAATGGGGTTGAAATAGTAAATCTTTTTTGACCGTAAAAAGCGTAAAGTCATCATTCATTTTTGTAAGTTTGTTTTGTGGTGAAAGTAAGTACACGACCCCTCTCCGCAAAAAAGCTGAGAGCAAAAAAAAGGTCGCGGCATGGCGCGCGGCATATGTCAGGTACTACCCTTACAATTTACGATTTTACCCCTATGTACCTAAATTTCCGACCTTGGGGACCTCTGTTTCTTGACGTTTCTTTAATGATAACGTTGCCTGTAATTATCACGATAATAATCAAGTCGCAAGAATGTCAGCAGAAAAGTTGATATCATATACTCTTAGAAAAACGTTAAATTTAGTATTAATGGTTAGAGATGAGATAGAACATTGCAGTAGGGTTGTGCCAGGCAACGGTTCGAGGCAGGACCCCGGTCCAGGACAAGATCACTCAAAACTAGTATTTTCCATAATGGATGACGCTCATTAATCTTTTCATTTACAATACTCAAACTCGTTCTAATCTATCAATCAATGCAATATTGCAGCTGACACATGAAATGAAAAGAAAAAGAATCACTTTTTGGCAACGGGGCACCTGCTTCGGCCCCGACTAAAATGTCTGCCCCAGGACAACCCTAATTACAGATGCGCTAAAACAATTATATTTGGTTGGGTAATGGTACTAGACTTCCAGAGAGCCGCGCTTTGGTCAGATTCTGATAAATGAAGATATCAAGGTTTAAAACTAATGCGAGGCGCCGAACAAATTCCAGAGTTCGGCCTTCTAGAAAGCAAATTTGGCTTATCTTATAATTATTCGAGCTTATCTTACAACAAAAACGACTAAATCATAAGAATCCTAATCGAAATCCCTGACTTATCCGGGTTGTCCAAATCCGCAGGACACCCTGAAAAATGATGGGTTTAGACCCGTTCAAAAATATAGAAAAACGTATCATTATTGAAGAAGCTTTGGGTTGGGAATAAGACTTTCTAAAACAAATCGTCATTTCATTAAAATCTTTCAACATAGCACATCTAAAACTGACCACGAAAGAATTTCGAACATATAATTATGGAAAAATTCGATTGAACCAAAAGCCCAACATTGATATATAAAATATTATAGAACGCTTCCAATTTCCACAACTCAATCATATTTCGTAGTACAATAACAAAAAAGAGCAAAATTTTGGAATAACTTATCTATAAAATCATTTCACTGTAGCATGGAATCTATGTTTAAGCAATAAATAATATCTGAGCAAAATTTCATACCAATAACGTCCACTTTCACTTTCACAGTATCAAGGTTTTTCAACAGCCGATCTTCGAAAAATGCGTCCAAATCCGGAATGCACGTGTAAAAGCCTTTGTCTACAAGCAGCGAAGGAGAAATTGTCAATGAAAAATGAATACGATCCAGACTGTAGCGGGCATCGCTGACCCACCATTCTGCGCTTTCCCTAGCCTAAACATAAAATCAACTTACAATTAATCACCTAACATTACAAATAAAATGTGCATTTTAATAAGAAATCTCAAAAATGGCTCAATATGCATGTTTCATGAAATACTACATTTTCTTTATCCAGCAAAGGAAGTAACACTAGGAAGTAGCACAAGAACTTGAAGTCTGTATCATAATCCAAGACTATAAATGTAAATAATGGAAAACTTGGAAAAATTTAGCCCAGATTTGCGACCAACTACTCGTTAGATAGAATTCGACTGACTGAACACTGGCTATTGCTAAATGAAACCAGAAACCATGTATACTCACTACAATAAAGCAACAGTCTGCTGACAATCAGCTATCTAAAGTCATGGAATAAGCTGCTCTGCCATACGAAAGTACGTAGGTTAGGGTGATCTGACGCCAAAAATAAGGTTGACTGCGATTCAGCTACCCCAACACGTACATATAACTAGTCTGCGTCGGCGCTGCAATTGAACTCGATCGAAACCTGTAAGAGGCTCGACCAAATGGGTACGCGACAAAAACCACTTTTATGGAGAGGGAGTAGCCAACTTTCCAAAGTTTCGGGGGGTCAGTAATGGTTTAAAAAAATGAGTTTTTTCGATAAAAAAATGGACAATGCACTCCCGTGATCAATAAATTTTTGTTGTAAAACCGATACAGGCCATGAAATTTTCTTGTTTCTTGATTACCAAAAGAAAGATTTTCTAATATCTAACCAGCAAATTCTTAGAGTCAAATGTCAAACACGTGAAAATATCCGCTTGACTTGCTTTTTTAAAGGTTTTAATGTTACTCCGTTGGAATTATGTATGCCTTGTTCAGATCTGTTAAATTACAGCATCATTTTCATTGTTATGGCGTCCTCCCCTTCTTTTCTTTATCATTTTCCTTCGTCATTTTTTAGATCAATGCTGGGAAGCAGAATCTTCTGAAGGTCAGCAAGAATCTGCTAGTTAATCAAAACCTATTTGGGGTCCAGACAACCCAAACCCCCATCCCCATGTGCATGTATGCCCCATCTATAGGTATGACTCAATCAAATGAAAAAATATTGTCGTACGCCTAAATTCACATGGCCGGCGCGTCAGACAAATAAGGCTCGGTGAGGGGCTCGAACCCTCGACCTTCTGCCTACAAGGCAGACGCGCTACAAACTGCGCTAACCGAGCCACGTGGATGATTCGGAAATTGTGGTTCTAGTGGCGGTGGTGGTGAGTGCGGGGCATGCCGCGTAATGAACAGCCGGACACACCACTACAACAACATCGTTTTGGGAGATCATTTCTCCCAGTCATACTTGAGAAGTGGTTTACTTAAAAATATCGATGTTCTTTAGAAACGATATGTTGTCCTAAGATAATCTAATTAACTAATTAACACTGAATTCAAAACCTTTAGACTACATTCCAAAGCTGCAATCAGCTTTTTTTGGAACGTCATTAACTTATGTGTAAGCATGGCCATGTTTGTGATACACGTCGGAAATCGATAATAACTGAAAAAATCAACTTTTAGTTCAAAATGATAGCTTAGTTTCTTATCATCTGTACTAAATCAAGGAAGATCCATAAATAGCTTTACGTTGTGGCTGGTCCGAAAAACTGGTCCTAATTTTGGATGCGAGATAATTCCTGAAAATAGCAGATACGTAGTTCTAAAATTTCCATCAAATTTTTTGTAGTCTTTTTCCAAAAAAAATTTTTTTCCCCAAATGAAGACCAAGGCCAGACTTTCCCCCATTTTCCCCATAATATTTTTTAACTCGAAAAAGCCCACAGACGTCTTATTTATGCGTTTTTGTGCTCGTTGAAACATTCGAAGGTCACCAGAATCCCTTAGTAGTTAGTTTACCACAAGTACCAACCAATCGAGCACACCAATTGCATTGTTGCGAACTAGATTAAAGATGTTGAAAGTAATTCTTGTCATTCGGACGGAGAGCGCCGGTAAATTTTTGTATGTAGAAACGTCCGAAATGTTTGAAAATAAATTCCAGCCACAATGTTTGATACTCTTGGTTTGAAATTTCAGTCAAAAAATAATGATATTAAATTGATAAATGAAAAGAATGAAGAAAAATTGCTGATTTAATATTCATCACAATAGAAAAATTCCAATTTTTCTCTATGTGCATTTCCAAATGAAGTGTCGAGTTGTACTAACTCAGAATGAGACAGCATACGCATGTAAGCAATCAAGAAAAACTGCGAAATGAATGTATACTTCTTTATGGTTGCGTTTCAGCTCAATTATAGTGAAGAGTAACGGGTATAGTCACATAAAATGTTGACTTTTTAACACCCTAAAACACACCAAAATCCACCTTTTTGACCTGAAACTAAAAAATTGCGGTTTTTACTTTACTATGATCATTATATTATAAGTTATGAAAAATGACCAAACTGTAAATCCGTGTTTAACTTTACTGCTGTCCTAAAATTGTGGCTGGCCACACTTATATCACTGTGCCTGCTTCAGTCTCAATGGTATGTACTCGTAGCGTAACTGACATTAGTCCCTAAACTGGTAACCTTCAATTGTAGCTAATTTTTTGTCCCAATTCATCCCTGGTCAGAAGTTCAGCCGACGATAATCCCGGAGCTGTCACATCCTACGCCCAGATCGATTGCTTACCTGACTGAAAGTCGCGATAAGGGCATTATTCCTGAACCATTCGAGTTTCCCTATATGCTTGTGAAAGTCAGATGATTGTAAATCTTCCAATACAGGACACGTAAGAATAACATCGTGGCCTTCTATCGTAGTTAGTATAATGTTTTCTTCATTAGCTGCTTGATAAAAAAATTAATGAAATATTACGAATTGTCAGGGTCATCTTTATCACTACGAATAATCACATCTGAAACGCTCCTAAAAGCTGAACAATGAAACGTATTTGCTACTTTCTTCACGTCACATTTGTTACGATTCTATGCGGAATGACAAGCCAATCGAATCTCATGGCAATCAGTAGGAGGACACTAAAAACATCTGCTAGTCAGTCGTGGTTTTTCACGAGATACTTTCCACCCACCGTTCACGAAAGACCGAAAAATACTATAAAAAAACTTTTGTGGGTACATATGTACGCGTGCATGTAGAATCAAATTGACAGTATAGTCACTGAATTTAGTGCAAAATGATAAATAGCGGACCGTATAAATCAGTGCACAATTGTTGATTTTTCCAACCTTTATTGCTATTATTCGACTGAGAAAGGAATTAGAAAAACATTTCGTGACTGCTTATGATATTTTATAAAAAAACAAAGAAAAAAACTAAAACAACTAATCCAACAAATACCACAAAAATCCTTCACATCCAGTGTTGGTAGTGAATTACGGAAAGGAAAAATTGCAGGCATTACACGAATAACTACTGTTTTATTCCACTAATTTAGTTACAAAACATGTTCTTTGTGCAGAACTGTAAACATTTTTGAACTCTATGGTGTGATGACTGAGAGCCATATCGCGATGACTAAACAATAAAATTACGATTAAAAACTATTCAAATTTGAGAAATAAAATTATTAATTGCCAGATATGCGGAATATGAAGGCAAGTTAATTACAAAAAATTTATAAACTGAGCTGTAAACGCTGGTCAATTACAGCAACATTTTTGAATCAAGATTATAACTCACCGCAAACTTTGGCAATCCATAACAACCACAATAACGCTAAACGAAATGACCAAAAATTGACCATGGACAATACTCCTCTGTCCTAGTGCCGATGCTGATTCACTGCCCGACGCCAATCTCGGCGAATAATATCCAACGAAAAGACAATTCATTTGCAACCGTATAATGTAACATTTTAATTAATGCAAAAGATGATAACGCAGCAAACTGCGAATAACGATGATTGCTAGTGGCGCCAACCGCTACCACTATAAGGAAGGATCATATAGCAAAATTAATCCGACCGTGTCTAAAACGGCAAGCTGGTTTAGAATGCAAGATATAATTGTTACTCTAGCCCCATGTATATTAATGCGTATACAGTAACCAGTAGAAGCATTACTCACCAGCAGCACCACAACCAGACATGTTACTGCCGATCGTCTTTCCGGTTAACAAGCCTAATGGTCGATCCAATTTCGCTGTAATCAACAATCTTCCATCGTAGAACAAAAATGAAAGAAGATATATTGTCCGGAAAACGGTGTAGCAAATGAGGCAAAAATGAATCCTGGAGGTTGACCGCGAGCCTGGATTTTTTACGTTCTGCAACAAGTACATCGACGGCAATTTTTTGTCGAGTGTTTGATTATTTCGGGATTAATTTGCTATCATTGTTCCTTACTTTCATGCATAGAATGCAATACCAGCAGAATTAATATATACCGAACATTGTATGCAGACTACAGTAAACAGAATAGAGATAAAGCATTTTGAAGTAGAGTCTATCAATCAAATGAGTAACATATCCTATAGATGTCAAATCGCAGAAAAATAGACAATGTCAATCTCCAATGGCTAGTTAGAGAAAATATGCAGAAGAGCATGCAATGGAAGATAATCTAGGTTTAATTACGGGTTTTAATGTTTTGGAAATGATCCAAGTCTGAAAAATGAAGAAATTGTAGATGCACGAAGCCCAGAATGGAGATCGTAAAAGTAGCCGAACTCACTGGTGGTCGAAAATATGTGAACATCACTTAAGAGGCCAATAACATTCTCACAAGGACATTAGGAATGAACGCCTAGTTAGATGATGCGTAAAAATGAAAGAATAGTCTTCGAAGTTTTAAAAACAAACGTGAATTTCGATTCGCATGAGTAGAAAAATAAAATTGTGCGTAAAACGAAAATCTGGGAGCAGTTGCTTATAAAAAATGTAGGTAGAATAAAGAAAATGAAATATGATGACTACAGGAAAGATAGTGAGTTATACTGGCACGCGTAGTATGATGACGAATTTTATTGGTAAATTTATGAGGAAATTTGAATCGGGCTATTATGCATGAGGCGATAGCAACCCAAACTTTTGGGCCCAACAGTTTTAGGAATTCCATTCCAGAGGATGTGTTTCTACAATTTTTACAAATGTGCAGCAAACCTGCTGATTTTAAGGTCCGGGTTTGTGTACTTATATTGCTCCTTTCAAAGTATCCTTCGGTACACGTTGCTGTAGGATGGAAAATAAGTTTCCTTATATTACAGCAAGCCAGGGCCGTGCACAAGGAGGAGCGGGGGGGCCGCTCTCCCCCCCCCCCCCCCCATTGAGGCAGCATGCAAACAGTGTATCGCGTAAAATTAAGATTTTCGGGGGCTATTCAGTAAAAAAATTTAGTCCGCCCCCCCCCCCATGAAAAAATCCTGCGCACGGCCCTGCAGCAACCCTGTATAAATGCATGGTATTGTGTGAAGCATAAATGGGACTTTAAGCTCACTATTTTCAGAACGATTGCTTCCAAGCAAAACTTTAAGGGCGGTAAGTATGTTGGCCGATTAAAATAATCCAGGATTACGTTTAATCCCCGATTATGTAATCGTCGATTAAAATTTAATCAGCGATCAAAATAATCGATAAGTTCGTGAGCCGATTAAAGGATGATTACGTAATCGCCGATTGAAAATATAATCGATAATTAAAATCATATGATCCAGGATTAAAAGTATAATTGCTGATTGAAAACTGTACAACCAGGGCCGTGCACAAGGGGGGCGGCCGCCCCCCACCCATTGAGGCAGCATGCACAGAGTATATCCGTATAAAATCAACATTTTTTGAGGCTATTCAGTAAAAAAACCTAGTCTACCCCCCATGAAAAAATCCTGCGCACGGCCCTGTGTACAACGTATACTGTCTATAGTGTAGGTGTACAGCTTTGCCTTCAGTACGTCGCCTTTCGTCATGAATTTATCGTTATCAATTTTTCTTGTGACATCCACTTCAAAGTCCACGTGTCACTAGAAAACCACTAATTTTGATTTTGAAGAAATTGAATTATTTTGAAGAAAATTAAAAAAAATCATTTACTGTAGGGCTTAAATTTTTTATAAAAAAATTTTTATACAATTTTTATTTAAAAAATTTCGTTTTTAAATAAATTTTCTTGTTAATTTTTTGTTTTTATTATTTTTTTATCCAATTAGCTCTCTTGCACTGTCCTTACATAATTCAAATCGCGACCAGAACTTCTGATTTGAATATGCTTCCATCGGATTCGATCTGTCCAGGAAATGACGAATTTGTAATTGATTTTCTGCTTCATCCTCATTTAGATCGTCCAAAAAATCAACAACAGTTATTTTTTACCTATTAAACCGACTATGCAATCGCAAGAACAGATATAATCGGCCTTTTAAACCTGGGGTGGGGCAGGATTGAAAACTAAGATTATTATAATCGCCGATTATGATAATCGAGATTTAATCGGCTGACGAGCTTACGGATAGTTTTAATCCCGAGTTAAATTAATCTGCGTTTAATCGGCTGACGAACTGACCAAAAAAATTTAATCCTGAATTATGAGCGTCGTTTAATCCCCTTTAATCCGCCAACAAACTTACCGCCCTAAAAAAGTTTAAATTTGGAGAGCACACACCAGAGCCGAATGCGAATATACTTGGAATTCCTAACCCTAAGTTTTCATGGACCTGAAATTTCATATTTTCAAGTCCAGTTCATTTCCGGAAATTTCAAAGTGGTTTTTTATCTTCAAGTTGAAAAATTACAAAGACAAAGAACGTAGATTTTCGACGACTTGGGTCTCCATGTACATACGAATTGGGCTCTGGATAGACCAGGTTCCTCTGAGATCTCCTACGATATAACATATGGACATCAAATTGTTGATGTTCAGTCGTCGGAAAATAAGAATTAAAAAAGATTATTTCTCAATTATTAGCCGGGATTGAGCACAATAGGACAACTTATAAAAACATTTCCACTCAAGCTTTCAAACAAGGCTATTGAGGATAGGATACATCATTCAAGTTGGCTAGAATAAGAAAATTTGAATCTTTGATTACCCCAGGGATCAGTGTCAATAAAATCAGAGGAGTAATTTTTTTTTAATTTCGTCTACATTTTCGTCTACAAGCATCATAAAAAGCCCAAGTTTTAATAGCAGGGTTCCTAAAAATGGAGACTACAACAGTATATACAGACGCATTTTTTCTAATTTCCCCAAACATAAATCGCATAACAAAAATGAGAAAATACAAACCCTCTGAATTATTGCACCGTAATCAGTTTGCAGTTTGTTTTATATAAGCATTTATATTACAATTCAATACCTAAACCGTCAAGGGATATTTATAAAACATCAAACCTCTTTGCGAAACCGGAGTTATAAAAGTACTGGGTTCAAAATGAATAACCGGTCTTCTTCTTTCTTCAGCCAACGCATCAACCGCTCGACACTACCAATGGCTACAGTTTTTGAAACCAGAGGATTAAATACGGCGTAAAGCTCGAAATTTCCGGTAATCTGAATAATTTGAGTCGCTCATAATAGTACCGATCAAATCACTTCGTTTTGAATAGGAAAACATTGACTTTAACAAGCAGCAAAGTTTAAGAACTTCGCAACCATCTGATAATATCCGATCAAAACAAAAGGAAGCTAAAAATCCTATGGCGTTCCGAACAGAACTTCAAAATCTATCTCTCACATTTTGTACAGTATTTATGTCTCAGTCGCAATCAATCGACTAAAATTGCTCAGTCTGACTTAAGAAACATTATTTTTCTTACCCATCCCAGCAGATTCTCTTTATCGCCGTTGACGAAATAGATTTTCAGAATATTGGTCGATCGATCGTAATAAGAATGCATAAAATTGTGCAGAGCGAAGTATAGATTCATCAATCGCTTGGTTGCTTTTTCGTTATTATAGGGCTGTTCAAACTCCGGACAAACTATTTGTGAACTTGACCGATTTTTGTAAAGGAAATGCCAGGTGTCGGTGATTTGCGTCTAGTAATGGAAAAAATGCAGTAAGTCATATTTTTCTATGTAGATAAAAGCAAAAAATAGCTGAGTGTGATGGGTGTTGAAAAACAAAATTTGTTACTAACATATGACAAATTTTGATATTGATGTAAGTTATGTTATTATTTACTTCGCTGAGCCGAACATTCTTTCTCACATTGCATGCTTCGATGAACGATTGTAAAGTCTTGCTTTTGAGTAATTTCTGCAACAAACAACACTAAAATTCATCTGTCAAGGCGTGAAGAGTTTGAGCGATCCTCTAATCTATGAGAAAAACAAAGTTTGAAAATCGGCATGTCACTGGTATGAAAGCATGGCATCAAATTAGTAGAACTAACCTCAACGAAAGTTGTTCGAACTTGTGACAATATGAAGAAGGAATTTCTGTCCACCGTCAACAAAATCATACAAGCATCGCACATTTCGGATACTTTTGATATATGAGCATAAAGAAATCCACTATAAGATAAAACGTTAAAATCACTTGGCAGAAAACGAAACTTCGTTAATAGCCGGGAAAGAATTTTAGACAAGTTTTCATACATGTGTAATACAAATACTGACTTGATTAGTAATGCGAAAGCGGGTTCCCAGTGAATCCCAGTGAAACACTGCAATTTTTATATTGTGACATTAAATTGCAAAGGATGTTATTTTGATACTTGCTGTCACCGAGTCATGAACGGTCAAAGTTTGGTAAAAATCTGCTTGTCGTAGGTTTTCCTAACTGCCGATGTCTGCTTACTACCTACCTAGTTAGTATGCTGCGTACCACTGAAGATTACATTTGACTCGCGTTTGTTTGAAACACAACAAAAATACCACAATTTCACCTGCTGTCGAGCCTCGGCAAGCAAATCGGAATCCACAATTCACAGTTCTTGTATGATGAATTCGTAGCGACGAGATTTATCAATAAACCCAAATCAAGTGGATGCAATGTATATTTTTTCATCCTAGAGATGGCTACCAGTTGACTATTTGATAAAATTATGGCAAAAACAATGGCCTGCAGAAAAGGTTCAATGAATTCATCTTAGGCTATAATAATACTGAAAAAAATAAATTTACTCACATTTGTCTTTCCAATACTATTTGTCAGAGTCTGATTAACTATATCCCTTAAAGAACCCGCCATATCGAGACATCGCACCGCGTTAAACATACAAGCTGCGTCCGACTCCGTTGATCGTATAAGACTATCAAAAATTCTATTCGTATTTGTCAACAAACGCCTAAGATCAAAATTCTTGTGCTCCTCGAAGATTTTGGTCAGTCTAGAGGCGGTCAATAGGCTAACGATTTGATTGTAGATCAAAGTTAATTGCTGCTTGAGTCTAAAATTTAGGACCGCTGGATCTTTGGACAATGCAACGAGAATTAAAGGCGGGCGATGCAAAAAGCAAATTTTACAAGTCCCCGTGTTGACGTATAGCAAATTGTCGGCATTATTGGACGAATATGAGGATGAATCATCAGATTCAACGAAAGATATTAACGCTTGCATGAGACAATTGAGTTCTGCATTGTCTTCTTCATTACCATGCCTGAATTAAAGAAGCCTACAAATTTAACATGAAAGGATTAGTCGTACGTTGCATTTGATAATAAAATTTTACCTTGAATATATAGGCTTTCCAGCGTCAGAGAGTATGAAAAATTGATCACGATTCCGACGAAGTTCAGAATAATATCTGGCATCATCCCGAGGAGGAGGATATTCGTTGGTATCGCAGACAAAATTTAAATCTGAATTGACTATTGTTGATTCACTTTCATTTGAAATTTCATCATCAACAACATTAGGTGATCGAGGATTCCTCGTGTGTCCATTGGCAAAATTATTCTGCAAAATAATCACATTAACTATCTATTTAATTTTTGAAGAGTGTTGACAAAAGCAAATTAGCTATTTATACCTCTGCTCATCATTTCATTCAATTAAGATAGTTTTAGTCACCCATCCTAAAATATTAGCTTTTTAGAAATAACGATTTATAATCATGGCAATTGTGAGTGAAACAGTTGCGATGAGCTAAAGTTAAACAGTGTAACTGCGATTGCTGATAGTCTGAGTACGAAAATATTCAGAAGATTGTGAAATGATAAAATTATATACGATCTTACTTCCTTGGCTGTTTCCGCTTCAAGCTCCGCTATAATGCCAACGTTAGTTGTCCTCGGGACAGAGATTTCGTCCGATATCACGTCTTCTTCAATGGGAATTAAGTTTTCGTATGCGCTACCGCCGGGAACTGTTTCATCGAATTCGATTCCGTCCGTACTGAAGTCATTTTCAAACTCGTCGTTCATTGTTTACCAATTAACAAATCGAAATTAAATCACACACGAATTGCGCATTGCCATAAAAATTGTGCTGATACGATCGCATAGAACGCAGCAGTGCTGAAGAATTCAATGGAGCAAAAAAAGGATTTTTCAAAAAGACAGGACAACGTATAAAGTACAACAAATTAACGACTTCGATAATTTGTTGCGAATGAATAAATGAAGAAAGTCCGTGTTCACGAAATTCAAAAATTTTTAAAAACCGCAAAAAGATTTTATGAAAATAATTGAGAAAAATCCATTTTTCCAACTCATTCTTCTGCAACTATCGATGATCGATCGGGCCCTTTTTGCCATTTGGCAAAAGAGGTCACATATTTAATTTTATATTTTTTTCGCGGGCAATTTTCGCTAAAAAACGTCGACTGATGCTTTATCATTTGTTTTTGAGCTTGTTTGAACATCTTATCTGATATATCTGGGGTCAGTAATTGAACACTCATAGTGATACATCAAAAGAGATTTTTTACAAATCATCTAAAGTATAAAAGTGCGCGGTAGATATTTTATCCCAAATTAGAATTTTAAACATTCCGGTAGGGCCAAAAAATTGGAATTTGATATTCTAGAACGCAGGAAAATGAATCTCATCAACATTTATTTGATAGATAAGAAAATTAATTTTTATAAATAATTCAATCATTGTCCATACACGGATAAAATACAAAAATCATATTGAAAGCATACACCTAAGGTTCAAAAATCAGACAAGCAACCAAAAATTTGTACTGTTCAACCAACAAGAATTTTTTTTACTGTCCCATACTGAAGATATTTTAATCATTTGACCGATGCAAAAACATATGTTCACAAAATTCAAAAACTTTTAAAGACTGCAAAAAGATTTCGTGGAAATAATCGAAAAAATATTGAATTTCGTGGGATGCTGAATGAAAACACCTGTAATTTGTGGGCAGATTAAGGGGCCCTCCCTCAACTCGGTCAGATCTAGTGCCCAAATGTTGGGACCATCCTTCTAACTCTAAAAAATTTGTCAAAAATGAGCCTTTTCGAAATTTCATTTTTTGACGACCCCACCAGGATTTTGACGAAAATGGGTATCCCTAGCATACATGTAACGGAGCCCCGAGGTTTGCGGGGGATGGAGCGACTTTTTCAAGGCCAGAGGCCAGTGATCCCCAAAATATCGGGAGGAGGGGTCTTTGAAGGTAAAAATTCGATTTTTTCACAAAATAAGTCCAAAAAATAGTAATTTTTGTCTAAAAAGACCGTTAAAAGGTATTCATGGCGCGAATCGCCGAGAAAATTGACATTTTTTATCAAAAAATTGACATTTTCAGTATTTTTCCGACCAAAAGTACGGGGGTCACTACGACTATCATATGGCTAGCCATAGGGTTGGAAAATACTGGGGATGAGGTCGCCCAATGGCTAACCATATGGTCGACGATTTGCGGGGGTTCCTAAGCACTCCCCCTAATTACATGTATGACCTCTACTCCACAAATTTAGGGTTTATCCTCAACCCAACCGATCGGAGGTTTTACAGATATGATTTTTAGGACTAGTTCAATTACTCAATCAACATTCAATTGTTTTAGTTCATCTGTAACGTTCTCTTTAAGAAGTAAATATAGGATTTCAACCATATCTGTAAGAGCTTCGACGAGTTACCCATGGAAGTAAAAGCCATTTTAAAGGGTGGGGGTAGTCGACATACCTGTAATAGGGGCGGGGATTAAGTGGATCCCCAACTCAATCGGACCTAGTATTCAAAAGTTGGGACCCAACCCCGGCTTGAAAAAATTGAGCCAAGAATAGCTTTTCTTCGGCTTTTTACGACTTTTTTGAGGACCCCCAAGACTTCGGAGGAACTGGTTACCACGTCCCGAAAAATTAGGGTTTACTCCCCCACAATTAGATGGTGAATGAATGAATGACATAATTTATTACTTGCTTTAAGCAAAGAGAAAAAGAAACAATACAGGGCGGTCTACGGCCGACATGCACGGCAGGAATTTTCCAGGGGGAGGGTTTTTGAACTTTTCATTGAGGGGCGTGTGGGGTGGGTGAACAAAAGAGCAAAAAAGTTCCACAAGCATCTTTTTCCTACAAAATCTGCATAAAAATCATCAGAAACACTGTCTCTAAACTGTTCAGGAGAGTTGTTTAACGATCTTTTTCGGACAAGGAAGGTATCCGGGCATACAAGTAACGGAGCTTCGAGGTCTGGGGGGGGGGGGGGTTGGAGCACTTTTTTCCGGCCGGGGTCAGTAATTCCCAAAATTTTGGGGGGAGGGGTCCCTGAAGGAAAAAAATCGATTTTTTCATGAAAAATGTCCGAAAAACGGTTCAAAAAGTAGTAATTTTTGTCTAAATAATGATAAAATATGTACTCATGGCGCGAAGCGCCGACAAAGTTGACGTTTTTGACCATTTTTTGTTTAAAAATTGACATTTTTCATGAAAAAATGACATTTTTCAGTATTTTTCCGACTAAAACTATGGGGGTCCCTAGGGCTACCATATGGCTAGCCAATGGATTGGAAAATCCTGGGGGGGTCGCCCAATGGCTAGCCATGTGGTCGACGATTTCTGGGGGGGGGGGTTCCCATAGCACTTCCCCCCAATTACATGTATGTATCCAGGATATCAGGTGGAAATGTTTAGTGCCCTGCCTCCCCTATATGCACGTAGACTTTACAGAAATATAAATAATTGAACGGTGTGTAATCAAACTGTTAGTAATACGAACGAAATGCAAAAAAAGTTTAAACTGTATTGAGTAAAACCTTGCGCTAGGTCAAAGAAAGCGCAGGTTACATTTTTGTAGCGTGCTAACGCGCTGCCCCAAAATTATTCAAAGAATCAGTTTCAGAAATTTCAATTTTGAATGCGCGTAAATTGAAAAAAATGAGAACTCATTTAGAAAGTTTATTCCAGATATCAATATATCTATTGAGAAAATTAACCCAATATTTATTTTTGGTTTTAATAATTTTCCAAAACTCATAGATTAAACAATGAGATTAGACATTCTAGAAGCGAAATAGATATGCTATCGGTAGCGGCTTGTGCCTGAGCTCGATTATGGCACCGGAGCGAAGCACTGAAAATTTTGGGATTTTGATCTTCTAAATCACACCAAAATGCGGCTTCCTAATTTCGAATCTTCGAAGTTTTTTGGTCATTTGGAGAAAGGAGTCAGATTTTCTTTAAACACTGGTTTTGCAGGAAAAAACGGCGCGTAGAACTTATTCCCCAAAAATCTCGGAAAGACCCACAAAAAAGCCGAAAAGTTTCCCAAAAAAAACTTTTTTTTTGCCCGATTTGAGGTCCAAACATTAGGGTACCCCCCAATTACAGGTAAGTGCTGTGGTATGCAAAGAAACCCTAACCACAAACTCAAGCTCCAACAGTGTTTTTTGTGTGCCAAAATATGATTTTGGCACACAAAAACAAGTAATGGCACAAAATATTTTGAGCATTAGCACCAATTAGCACAAAAATTTTGAGACGTCAAATACTAAATTTCCTTTATTCTGGACATTGCAGGGGATAAAAGCACAATTTTCACGGCGCGTCGCGCCGACTCAATGGGCATAATGTGGACTGCATTTATTTGGCTCGAACGCAAGCGAATTCTTTTCGAAAAATTACTTTGGTAGGATGTCAATGACTGATAAATGAATAGAAATTCCGAACTTCCCATGTTCCTTCGGTGGGATAAATATTGAAACCCTTTGTGATTCAAATCGAAGAAGCGGTATCGTTGACACAATTTTCTGACCAGAATTTACCCAACTTTCGACTTAATTTTCTCCAGTAGTAAGCAATCTTCGATTCAATCATCACATCGGTGTTACAAAAAGATCCGTAGCCCAAAGTTGAATATAATACTTCGTAAACAAAAACTTGTCGCACCATCCCCTTCTTTTTCTAATCGTAAACCATATTATTCGCACAAATTTCGTTATCTTACTGACGTGATGAACGGATGGATAGGGCGTTACTAGTGGGGTTCCTCATGGTAGAATGCTGGAACCAACTTTGTTCCTACCTTTCATAAATGATATATTGAATGGTATTATAATAGTGACATTTATCTTTTTGCCGATGACGTAAAAATATTAAATGCTATAGATAATGCCAAAATACTACAAGCAGATTTTGTTAAAGTTCATGAATGATTTTTGAAATAGCAATGTGTGCCCCAAAGGTAGTGTCATACATGTGATTGGGGGGGGGAAGTGCTATGGGAACTCCCCCCCCCCCAGAAATCGTCGACCATATGGCTAGCCATTGGGCGACCGCCCTCCCCAGAATTTTCCAATCCAATGGCTAGCCATATAGTAGCCGTAAGGACCCCCATACTTTTGGTCGGAAAAATACTGAAAAATATTAATTTTTTGATGAAAAATGTCAATTCTTGAACAAAAATTGTATAAAATGTGAATTTTCTTGGCACTTCGCGCCATGAATACATGCTTTCGGCCTTTTTGGAAAAAAAATTGAACTATTTTTCGGACTTTTTCCGCGAAAAAATCATTTTTTCCTTGAGAGACTCCTCCCCCCCAAAATTTTGGGAATTACTGACCCCCAGCCCCAAAAAAGTCGCCCACCCCCCAGACCTCGGGGCCCCGTTACATGTATGGTAGTGTAATAGGTCCAACTTTGTTTCTTTTGTACTTAAACGTCATTATTGAAAAGATCAAAAGCGTAATTTTTCTTTTTGTAGACGATCTTTAAATTTTCAATGTATCTACGAATTTTATGATTCTTCAACAAGACCTTGATACTCTTTCAAACTGGTCTACTTCCTGGCAATTAGCTATATCCACTACAAAAAGTTATGTCCCGTATTTGGGTGCAAAAAATACATCGAGTCAATATGCACTTTGTAATCAAAATCTTCCATCAAACAAAAGTTATGTTTAAGATTTGGGAATGCTTTCATCTCCTGACGTGAAGTTTAAAGAACACTATAGGTATATCGTTAAAAATGCCTATAGTAGGTCCAGTTTAATTCTTAAGTCTTCCGTCTCTCGTGACAAAAATGCTCTAGCAAAGGCTTTCGTTACCTATATGTACGTCCAATATTAAAATACTGTAGTTCAGTATACAATATATTGAAAACATTCAACGTAGATTTAACAGAAAGATTTTTAGTTATAAATCTGGTTTGTTCCACAAAGATAGACTTCAAAGTCTAGGCTTACATAAGCTTGATATTCGCAGATTAGAATCTGCCCTCTGTTCCATGTACAACATAATCTACAAAAAAACAAAACAGAAAAACATTTACAAGTCGGTTTCCTCCACTTCCAAATTATGGTCCAAACTGGCTTTTTTGGACTCCTCAAGATGCCAGCTATCCAGATCAATTCCAAAATCCAGGCGCTCATGGCATTCAGGAACTCATTTGCATAAAATCTGCACACATCTCACATAGTCCTTGTCACTGCAGAAAAATCCTACCTACTTCAAGAATCGAACCTGGTCCGCCAGCCGATGGACTTGATCAGTTTACCACTACACAATTTCACCAGAAAGTCCTAAGCCTAAGTCTAAGGAAAATTTTAAAGGAAAAATAAAGGTCTACTCACTAGTCACAGAAATCCATGCTCAAAATTAACAGACAACTCATATACAATAATTAGGCTGAAGGCCGGGAACCGACTTATAAAATTTAGCCAGAACATGTTTAAATCCTGATGATATTTTCTGTATAAAAAACAACAATACGCGTCGTAATCATGATCTAAGATCGACGATAAAGTCAGTTCAAACATCTGCTTGCCAGTTCGACTTTTTGTTACATTAATGTCTGGAACTCCTTACCATCTGATATCGTTAATTCTCCCATTTGAGTTGTTACCTTTCAAGTAACCTTTGCTTGCTTGCACACCAAATTGCTGCATGATTTATCCATTTCTTAAAATATATTTTCGTATTTCGTTTTTTATTCATCTTTTTATTTTGTTCTGTATAACCGCAATAAATATTTTTCATTTCATTTTTTAAATTCGATAATAGCATGCAATGATTTTTCCACATTTTGGAGTTTTGCCCTCTAAAATGCACCTTTCCGACTTTTAAATCCCAATATTTTTTCGCCAATTGGCGCAAAAGCCCAAATTTTTTCGCATTTCCAGATTTTGTTTTCGCCAAAAACATTGCTTGCGAAAGAAAACAGGATGTTGTGCAGGCCCTTATTCAGAGGGGGAAGGGGGGATTTACCCTCCCTAAATTTTTTTTAGAATAAAATTTTCGGCAATATCATTGTACTCATACATGTAATTGGGAAGGGGGGGAAGTGCTATGGGAACCCCCCCCCCCCAGAAATCGTCCACCATATGGCTAGCTAGCAATTGGGCGACCCCCCCCAGGATTTTCCAATCCTATGGCTAGCCACATGGTAGCCCTAGGGACCCCATAGTTTTAGTCGGAAAAATACTGAAAAATGTCATTTTTTCATGAAAAATGTCAATTATTGAACAAAAAAAGGTCAAAAACGTCAATTTTCGCGGCGCTTCGCGCCATAAGTACATATTTTATCATTTTTTAGACAAAAATTACTACTTTTTGAACCGCTTTTCGGACATTTTTCATGAAAGAATCAAATTTTTTTCCTTCAGGGACCCCTCCCCCCAAAATTTTGGGAATTACTGACCCCCGGCCCGAAAAAAGTGCTCCAACCCCTGCCGCCCCAGACCTCGGAGCTCCGTTACATGTATGATTGTACTTATACATCACAATTCCCGAATTAAATTATTATATTTACATTCTTTTCGTCAAACATTGAATTTAGCCACTAATCCAAGCACGAATAAACCAACTGAAAATAAGTCGCCTTTACTGCAAAAATTATTTTCTTTCTATTCAGTAAATTCCAAAAAATTTTGGAAAATTCCCCCTTTTTTTAAAATCCTGGATACGGGTATAATGTTGAGAACAAATATTCCTGCCCTGCACTATTTTTTCCCACATTAGCACTATGATGTGGAAAAAAAATCTGGAATGTGGAAAAATTTTTTTAGGTCTTTCCACAAATGTGGAAGAAAAATTTGGGGTTTTCATACTGAAAAGATGCATTTTGGTGCATTTTAGGAGGTCCAAATCTCAAAATTTTACGGCGCTTCGCGCCGGTTATATATTCAATAATCAATATTGTTTATTACCAAGCTCAGGCGCGGCTTTTAGCATGTTTATTTTATGAAAAAAATTTATGAAAAGTTACGAACAAATTGATGGTTTTAAAATTTTTCGAATGATAAATTTATAGAAATTACGATTTATGAACACAAAAATTAAATATATTTTTTGAGAATTATGGTCAGAATCAGTGTTTTTTTCGTGCCAAAACATGGTTTCTGGCACAAAAAAATTGGAGTGGCACAAAAAATTTTGAGCTTTTGTGCCAATTGGCACAAATGTTTTGGCTGTTCAAACATTAAATTTCCTTGATTTTTAGACTATTTGGGGGCTGAAAATGCAAAAAAATTTCGGCGCTCAGCGCCGAGTCAATGAATTATATTATTTGACGAGACCCGAACGTATTTGACCCGACCCGAACGCGAACGAGTTCTCTTCGAACAGTGTATCAGCATCGTTGCAGCAAAGTTTATAGGCTTTCAATGAATGATGAGTGGAAATAAATTCTGAATATTCTCTGTTCATGTTCAGACCCCCAACTTGGCCAACCATATACCCAACCCCCCCCCCCTAGTTTGGAAAAAATTAAAAAAATTTGCCAAAAAGATTATGTTTTTGGCCTTTTTTGGGAAAAATTTCGACTTTTTTCGCCCCCTCCCCCCAAATTTCGGATTTATCCCCCCCCCAACTGGTTGGACCTCTTACAGGTATGCGTTAAATGTTAACTTTTCATCAAAATTTTGGCCTAAAACTCTTACGCAGTTTTCAGTATGTTTCTAGGGAGGGGGTCAAAAAAAGTCGAAAATTTTCCCAAAAAAGGCCAAAAAACACACTTTTTTGCAAATTTTTTTAATTTTTTCCAAACTAGCGGGAGGGTTGGGTATATGGTTGGCCAAGTTGGGGGGAGGGAGAAACTCTAGAAATGATCACGGATCTAGCGATAGCCATCACAAAAGTTCAGAAAATTCAGCGAGCAAATAAACAAATGACTGTAAGAGTAGAACAACCTATACTGGTTAACAAACTCGAAAATCCATCCGAACAGCAACCATCTCAATCGCCTTTCAGAGATGGTTCGAAACCTCGCTTCAGAGATAACTCTCATTCCCAAAATAGAGATGATTCTAGACAACGAAATACTGTGAGATTTCATGAAAATTCGTCTATAATGAAGACCAAAGAATTTGAGGAAAGCGTGAAACAGATCCTGGAAAATTCAAAATCCGAGAAAATTGGCAAAATGCTAATAATTTCAAAAATTGAAGGTCGCGATTCAATCGAGGAATGAGTCCAAATTTCTGGAATAGAGAAAACATTCCTATATGGGATTTTTCTCAAAATCGAAATTTCTAATGAAATCAATCACGTGATCAACGTGCAAAATACTGCACCTATGATGGTCAGTGTAAACACGACAGCTCGGAATGTTGAAACCACAGGCTGCACAGCCTCAAGAACAGTTGAAACCACAGGCTGCACAGCCTTGAGAACAGCAACCAAATCCACAATGGCAGAATGATCATAATTTGCATTCTCATTTTCAACAAAATATGTGTAATTACATGCTCAATCAGAACCAAAATTTTGACTGAAATAACCAATTTTACAATCGCGATAACTGAAACTATCAGGGAGATGTCGCCAACATTTCTCTCTATGATTCTGAATCCTGACAAGAAAAGATAATCGAGGAGCATTACTTTTACCCGATGAGCAACTCACAGTCTGTACAGACTCAGATAACTTCTCCGCAACCCTCGCAGCAAGTTCTGCCACCAGGAAACATTACCGTGTTTAACTCACCTAAATGTTTAGTTCCGATGAAGCCAATGACTAGTACAGCAAACATGCTTGAACCAACAGAAATGTCGAAAGCTACAAATTTTTTCATTGCTCCCCGAATCACTAATTTTACAATCGAAAAACCTACTGAACCGTGGATCGCGAGATCAAGGGTATGTCAAATCGAAGAATGTTCACAAAAAGACATCAAACTTCTGAACTTATATGCTCCTACATGAGCTTTTCATATTGATGCCGAAATCAGAAAGACCAAAACAAAAGCTTTAATTGATACTGGTGCCCAATGTTCAGTCCTTTCTTCGTGCCTAGCTCAATGCTCTTTGGGGATTGACTATGATACATTAGAAACATCTGCACAGATAAAAATAGCGGATGGTGCTATCATCAATGTCCGAGGTCCAATAATCTACAAAATCAACTCATCATTCCGAATGCATCTAGTACAACGCTGGATTCTACCTACTGCTGGAGAGCAATGCCTCCTAGGAATCAATTTCCTAGTGCATCTAAGCATTTGAGCCATAATAAACATTTGTGAAAACTTCATCAGAATCGGAGATGTTCAACAAGAACTAAATCTAGTTTTGAAACCGATTGGAAAAGTGTCCTATGGTGAAGTATTTTCAAATACTTTCTCGGGACAAAATCATACTCAGATCGTAAAAATCGACAGATCGCTACCAATTTTGAATATTTCCTCATGCTACATGGAACCAAATTGCCAAAAGTGGGTTAACGGGAAAATCTTCCCTTTCACAAACCAAAGTTTCAAAAACATCATAGCTCAACCCCTGAACTTCAGAAAAGAAAACTGCAAATATCCAATGAAACAGAGACCAATGGTACATCAGAGGCAAATTCCTCTAGACATCGCTGAATGCGATAAAACAAATTCCAAAATTGCAAAAAACATTATCACAATTGACACCGGACAATCTCAGAAAGTCTACCTTTCACGAATAGAACCGTACATGCCTTGAACGGCATTCAAAATTTTTAATGCACCAGTCAGTGGTCCTCCACAACTGACTAGTCACGCGCTACTGCATTGAGACCGAAATTTGTATCATTGTTAAAATATTTATTTTCTACTTGGAAATCGATTTGTTTTTTATATATTCCATTTTCCATTTCATCTTCACCATTTTGATTGTTTTGAACTAACCTATAACAGTCTTTCACAAACTAAAGGTAGCGTATGGCTGATTTGCAAGCTGCAATAAAAACTTCATTTTGCAACATGCTTTCACATAATCTACTGGTTGGCAAAGAAACCATGACATCACAAACATTTCAAATTTTTCTATGACTCATCCGCATCGCCTAGATTTCTTCTAAAGTTTAGTATTGATCTGCTCAATACCTTTCGAATTTCGAGTTTCAAAGACTTGGCCAGAAGCTTTTATATACATTTCTCTACGAAACTTAAAGCTTGCATCCCCTGCAAACTTTCCAATCTGACCCCTCTGTGGCTAAAGATTCTGTTCTGAAACACTGACGCCTCTGCCGCTAAAGACTCCGGTCATTGAAATAAAGACCCCAGTCATCAAAATAAAGACACTGGTCCTTCCGCTCGAAATTCAGCCTTGGCGATATATTCCATAGAAAAAATTTTGTTCCATGTACAAAAAAGTGCCACCGTTGTTTCAAAGTATCTAATTGCTGCTGAAGTCTAATGAAAAGATCGGCCAAAGAAAGAAAGATCCTCTGCATCTCAAGAAAAAACCGCTTGTTCCAGAAGAGAGAAAATTTGAATTGCTTGAGGTGATTTGCGTCAAAGGGGGAGGAGTGTAATAGGGCGCCAATCGACTACAGTAAGCTCGTCAGCTTTTCAAAGTGATTCACAAGAATGCATCATTTTGGAGCTCAAAGTTGTTCAAAGTTGTCTGAAGGTTCACAGAGCAGTCGGTTTTGTGAGAGGCTCTGAGCATTGGTAGTAAATCAAAAACCCAACGTGTGATCTAGATTGAGTCAAACTATTTGGAAAATAGCTTGAGTATTCGGGTTCAACTCCTAGATGGGCAAGTTGGTGCAGTTCGAGTTTCGGCTCCGAAAACCTTAAATGACTTGAGCGAAGTTCCTTGGATAAATTGACATAGTGCTCTCTACGAGCCTTTCAATCTCCTGCCTACGATTATAGTTGTGTGAAATTTGTCAAACACTCCCAGTGTTCCATTTACAGCGTTCTGCATGCTTAATTACATTCAGTACATCTATTATTAAAACATGCGCGATTAATCTAATTTTCTCGTATATGACAGTAATAAAATCTTTCATTCATTCATTCATTCATTCAAACTATTTTACAGCGAACCATGATAGTGAAATAAGAAAAAACTGCAAGAAAATAGTTCACAGCAACTTGAAAAGAAATGGAATGCTGAGAAAATTTGAATGAGTCTAGAATTGTTCAGGAAGTTCGAATTGATTCAATTTTTGACTGCAAATATTTATATAATGTAAAGACTAGATAGATAGATTTTTATTCGTCATTCCAAAAATAAATTCAGAAAAGAATTCGAAAAAAATATCACGAGCTTAGAGGTGATTACTATCACACGGATATAAGCTCCAGGGTGGGCAAATACCAAACTTTTGAAATTTCGATATTTTGGTTTTTTAGTGGTTTTTTTATGGTTTTTTCTGGTTTAATTCTTTAAATGTTTGGTACATCGAAATAAATATGTAAAAAACTGCTGGAAGCTCCCTGCCAGACTGCCCCATAGGGAGGGGTATGAGGGGGGTATTACCCCTTCCTAAAGTCCTAAAAATTGATTACTGGTTGCTTAATTTTGGCACAAAATGAAGTGTTTAGTGAACATTTAGCTTCACCACCCCCACAATTTTTCAACATTACCCCTACCCCGAAAATCCGACCTTGGGGACCTCTGCTCCCTGCATCATCTAAGACTAGTCAGGGAGCCTTAAAATGGCAGCTAGAAGTATTAATCTCACCTGAAGTGTCATTATTTTATGCTATACAAAATCCCTATTATAGCAATAGAAATACAGTAATAGCGGGCACATAAAAAAGGAACTATGAGTGAAGAACACAAGAAAAGTAAAAATGGAACAGAGCATGCGATATGTAAGGGGCAAATTCAAGGAAAAGAAGAAAAATTACAAATAAAGAGAAATATACAATACACAATGTACATAATCAAAACTCAAAAGAAATCAACTACAGAATTGTATCAATGCATCACATATATATATACACAGAAAGTTGAAATGACACAATTTTTAGGTATACCATTTTGAATGAATGAATGAAGAAGATTTATTACCTGCAGGGCGAAATATGACACAAGAAAAGAAAAAAAAGTTAAAACGCGAGAACAAACAATTAAAATGAAATAAGAAAATGAAGAAAAGTTTCGAAAACTCAATCGACGGCTACTTCAAAATGACAAATACAATATCGCAGCGAAAATATGCGCTACAGTAAACAAGTCAATGACAGTAATAGGAAGCGCAGGTTCCATATTTGTAACAGGCTAACACGCTCCCCCAAGATAATCAGAAAAATCAATCTTAGAGATTTTCGTTTAGAATGTGTGTAAATTGGAAGAACTAAGAACTTCAGTTGAAAGTTCATTCCAGATATTAATGTACCTGTTCGAAAAATCATATAATATAATATTTGTTTTAGCTTCATCTGTTTTGAGTTTGTAGTCATTTTTACGACGGGTGGACTCGAAATTACTGCTAATAAAGAAGTCCGATTTCTGCAGACAGGATTGGCCTCTAATAATTTGAAACATCATGCATAAGGCAGCAAGTAGTCGGCGTATTTCTAAGCTATCAAGGCATAGCTTAGTTAAATGCTCATCATATGAAAGGATAGACCCAAAACCACATATTCTCTTTGTGAATCTTCTCTGAACTTTTTCAATGAGATTTATGTCAGAGGCATAGTAAGGATTCCAAACAGTTGAACAATATTCTAGCAGGGGTCTAACATAAACAGTAAACGCGCATACAAGGTTAGAAGTATCATGGGAAGTAAAGGTTCTAATTATCAAAGAACTTAAGCTAAAGGCTTTCTTGGTAATTGATGCTATGTGATTTCTAAAACTCAAGTTTTGGGATATAAGTACGCCCAAGTCTCTGATGTATGGGTTTTCACCTGGAATATCAGACAATCCTAAATTGTAGGGGACCTCTGGATTTGCATGGCCCATATAGAGAATAGAACTTTTTTCAGCCGAAATTTCGAGTTGCCATGTTTTAGACCAATTTAAAATCTGATCAAGATCATCTTGAAGAGTTTTACATTGTGTGGAGGTGTTAAAAATTTTCACATCATCTGCGAAAAGATAGACATGGGATTTTAAAGTATCAGGGAGGTCGTTTATAAACAAGAGGAAAAGAGTTGGACCAAGAACACTCCCGATAAGAGGGTATTAAATTGATAGATTATTACATATGTTTTTAATATTACAAACTGCAGTTGAAGGTCACACATAGACGTTACAGATGTTTCCAAATTTTTGCTTTTCAAACCTGTCTGCCAGCTATAACTATAGCAAATGGGTCTTATTATATATATACAATTCTCGCTTGCATGATAGATACATATTTTTGTACGATTTTTTCTATTTAGTAGCGACGTCAAGTCCCATAAAAATGAACCACTCAAAAGCTCCTCTCTTTGTTAACCTACAGTATGCTTAGCTGATCCGTATAAAATTTTATTATTGTTGTCTCATTTATATTTTGAAATTTCGAGCTAAGAAAATTAAAAAGCTTACCGTAACAATAAATTCAGTATATTAAACTCAATCATAATTTATAACATTTTGAAGATGACATGGATCAATGGATGTCACCCCGTATGGTCGGAGTACACTCCACGAAAGATTTAGTGTCTACTTTTTTGTGAGCAGATTATAGCAAAGTTGACTCATATACTAAATGTGTGGTTGCAAGATGGATACAAAGGATATCGATTGATTTATATTACATCTTTTGGGTACAAAATGTATCATAAAAATACGACTTCTTTCTACTTTGTAATGAAGTCAATTCAACTAAATTAATTGTTTTGTTGATTTTGTTGATTCACCAATACATGTCTAGAAGATCGACGAATGTGAAAAAACAGTTTCCCAATGATTTTGGAAAAAAACCAAAAAACCAAAGCCTTGCCAACCCTGTGAATTCAGGATTATTATACTCAATCATATTTTGTAAAATTTTGATGATATGGATCAGTGGATGTCGACCCGTATAGTCGGAGTACACTCTACGAAAGATTTAGCGTCCAATTTTTTTGAGCAAATTATAGCAGACTCAACTCATCTACTAGATGTGTGCTTGCAAGATGGATACAAAGGAAAAGATATCGATTGATTAATATCACATCTTTTGTGTGCGAAATGTATCTACAACTTTTTTTCTACTTTGTAGTGGAGTCAATTCAACTAAATTGATTGGTTTGTTAATTTAGATAGTCACCAATACATGCCTAGAAGATCGACTAATGTGAAAAAACAGTTTCCCAATGATTTTGGGAGTTTTTACAGATGACGGTGGCCACACCGAAATTGACGGTGGCCACGCCGAACCATTTGGCCCTGGCCACGCCGAAACATTTGGAAGAGCCTCTACAGCGCTGGGCGCAGCTGCTGTACCCTAAGCCTAAGCCTTAGGAAAATTTTAAAGGTAGGGTAAATTCGGTGGCCACCGTCATCTGCAGTTTACCCGCCTTGCCAACCCTGATAAGCTCAAAAATTGACTACATATCTTAGATTATTAGAATAAAGTCTAAAATTGTAATTTTCGGTCGAAACCATACCTTTAAGACCTCCGACCAGTTGGGGGGGGGGTAAATCCGAAATTTTGGGGGGGAGGTAGGAAAAAGTCGAAATTTTTCCCAAAAAAGGCCAAAAAACATACACTTTTGGGCAAATTTTTTTAATTTTTTCCCAACTGGGGGGGGGGGTTGGGGGGAAATGATTTTGGGTACTGGGTTGGCGAAGTTGGGGGGGTCCCCCCCCAACCCCCCCCCCAAGTACAGGTATGGATACGAGTAGGAAATATGCATTGAATCGGCGCGAAGCGCCAAAATTTTTTGCATTTCCAGCGCCTAAAACGTCTAAAAATCAAGAAAATTTAATGTTTGACCAGCCAAAAATTTTGTGCCAATTGGCACAAACGCTCAAAATTTTTTGTGCCATTCCAAATTTTTTTTTCCAAAAAAACACTGGCTGCACTGCTATGCCCTGCCCTGCGTTCCGAGCATATATACAGTAAAATTTCACACAATTTTTTTATTGTAGTGAATGGTACTACTTGATGCTAATCGACGATGGGCACACCAAGCACAGCTATAAACGGAACTTTCACATAAACGATCACCAAAATTTCTAAACGAAAAACCTTGGAAGCGTGAAAATATAGGTGCAATCTGTTTTGCGAAATATTCGAAAATTTGACATTACTGTCTTTAAAATTTTTACAAAGCTTTTATCATGCAATTGTTGATTTTTTTATTTTGGATTCGCGGGATTCGTTGTTTTGAGAATCTCTGTTCCGGTTGGCGTGTACCCAATACAGCGAAGCTCAAAATAGCGATATTCAAAACAGTGTTCCCAATTCAGCGAGTCGCACTACAGCGATTCTCAAAGCAGCGAAGTCTCAAAACAGCGATTCTCAATACAACGAAATCTCAATACAGCGATTCTATGCATTAGAGTAAACATACAGCGAGTTCTATTCATTAGAGTAAAGGCACACTTGATTTTTGTAATAAATATGCAAATTAGATATATTCAATCGTTTTTGCTAGTTGAGATAGTTTTTATTTTTAGTTGCGGTCGGCTATCTAAGTTTCACATGTTGTGCTGCAGTTGTGATAGGTATGCACAAACGGACCATTCTAAAATAACAAAAAAAAATCTCTGTCAGAAAAACATTTTTGCAAAACGTGCTTGAGAGTTTCGTACAAATTTTTCTGGTCGTCGTTGCATTTTCTAAATGGAAGTTTATCAGACTCAGAGGGGCAAAGAACAAAAAGTGACTCAAGATAAGAATATAGAGGGGAATAAGTCAATAAAGGAAAAAGGAACAAAAAAAACATGCATGCAGATAAGCAAACCAGAATAGAAAGCTGTGATGTCAGGAAAACACATGCTATAGAGCCAAAATGTGAGATATCTGGCAATTGGTGTTATGACAACCAGCATCCATCGACCAAATAGGCCATGCGCCAAAACGTCACCCCACCCAATCTCCATTTTTCCATTCTGAGACTAGCTGTTTTGAGAATCGCAGTTTTGAGACCTCGCTGTTTTGAGAATTGCTGTATTGAGACTCCGATGTTTTAAGAATCGCTGTATTGAGTCTCGCTGTTGTGTGTTTCGCTGAGTAGGGATGAAACCGTTCCGACAATTGGGTAAAGGGTTCGACCACGTTGGTGGAGTCCTCCACCCCCCTCAAATTACAGCGACCAGTGAAGCATATTTTATGACAAGCATGCATTTGATAAACCATCTTGAGAACTTTAATAATCCTCATGTAACTACTTCGATCTCTAATAGTTTATGAAATACACACTTCTGAATTTCGCAGAAATTTGAAATGTCAGCTCTGTAGCACTGTAAATCATGTATTCGTTTACAATGCTACATGTTTTCTGTATCATGTATTCATATGTAGTGTCACGAGGTACGAGTGTAAAAATATTTTGTAAAAAACAAAGTAATTATGTAAAAGCATCTTATAATTACGTCTGTCCATTCGTGCATAAATTATTCATGTGCACACATTTTTCGCATAAACATTCATGTTTCATATTTTGCGTAAACAATTCACTTTACGGACATTTCGGCTGGAATCCGGTTATTGTTTTATAACTAACTGTTCGACAATATTTCTCAAGTAGCACTTTCCACATTTCTCTCTAATTATGTAATTAGCGGAACAGCAGCAGATTTGTCAAAAAGTTATTACGGGCTTTCAAAGCAAGGGCCGACATGGCCCTGCAAAAATAAAGTTATGGTACATTATATATATGGACCTACTGTTGGCAGGTACAAGGAGTAGTGATGGACCTACCCTTTGCGAAAAACGTGTTCATTTGCGAGAAGGGTCAAGAGGGTATTATCCCTAAAAATGAAGACTGGGACCTCTGTCAGACTCTCCAGTCAGTCGAAGATTTTTTCGCATTATGAGACAGTCGATCTTAGAGCTGAACGGTTCATTTTTTCATGTGCAGTTGGATAGGGACCTATCCACTCAACATCAATTTTTGTGAAATGGTACCTGGCATACCCCGAATTTTTTAGCATATAAGCAGGCGTTGTCCCTTTGCTTTACGTGTTATTTTATTCACTTTTCCTTGTACCCTTCGACCAGCAGGTCCTCATTGACCCCAATCAGTAAAGCCGCAGCCCATGTTTCCTTGGCGTATCCAGGAATCTGGTGCCATTCGTTTCCGCCATCCCCTTCAGTCCTATTTGATACGGTCGTATTTTTCTGTCACACTCGCCATATAGGATTAACTTGTACGTAAGATTGTTACAAATAAATTGTATCAAAGTAAACCATGCATTTCCGTCCAAAGTCAACAGAGTCCCCCAACCTAACCCTGACAGTAGCATTCAGTCTTTCATGACATGTGAGTCTATAAAATGCGACTACGCACCATTCTTCATGAAAAGATCAATGCAACAATCCGATAAAAGCAATCAAGTCAATGCGGAAAAATTTATCTAATTACTGTCATCAATGAATGAATGCATTTGTTGGTGAGCGGAAAACAAAACAGCTGAAAATTTCTTTCAATATCCTGGTCAAGTTGCCAAAAACTTCTCTAGCAGCACTCAGGTATCGAGGCAGTTATGTCCAAATCGACAGTGGATAAGCACATTGTGTTTCAACAATTTTCGGCGTTGCCATCCTCATGAAAAGTTTAACTATCTTTTACAGTAAATGTTCTCCATTGAATGAAAATAGCATATCAAATTGAACGACCTTTTTGGCTTGCTGCGCTCACAGATTAAAGCACTCGATTATCGTCTCCAGCCATCGAACAACATCCATTACTACAGTACAAAAAATTAATCACCTATTTTTTAAAGTAGTACTAACTTGTCCTTCTACAGAAACTTGAGATCGCTGCAAAATGCCGGTATTAATCGTCATTATCAGGCGAGCTCAAATCCGGTCGAAGAACTTGTTACGTTAGAACATAATTAGATGTTTTAAAATTCGCCTACCTTCCCAATATAAATTCTTTGCTTCCGAGAATTATCTAGCAAAAATTTTGTGGGAAATTTTAAATGACTTCCTATCATTGTTTGAGTGCTTTTCAATTGGTATAGGTTTCATCAAAAGCTCACATCTATAGCTATTGAGGAAATTCTTAAAGGGTGTATTATACATGATTCTGCTTCCGTGCTCAACTATAGGCTAGCTTTTCATTTTTGCATGTATATGTTATATTTAATTCTTTTCTTATATTTTTTTCTGAGACTCTAGATCTGGTGATCCACCAAGAATAAGATTTGATTTTGATTCCAAAAATGCTTTAGGCAGGAGTTCCAAGAAGTTCAGAGCTCAAAGTAGTAAGGCTGGCCCATATGGGGGATATGGTTAAGCATATCCCTATCTTTTGCGTACCCCCTATAATTTGTCATTTTTGGCCGATTTATAGGGGGTATGGTAAACATATATGCTTGATTTTTTGGTCGATTTATAGGGGGTATGGTTAAGCATACAGGTTCTAGAGTTACCATAATAGTAGAATTACCATAATATTTGGATTATGGTAATAGTAGAATTAGGGTAATATTTGTCTTACAATAGGTACAAAAAGGAAAATCAATGTGCAATGAAAGACGGAAAATGAAAATCGATGTAGAACAAAAAATGGAGAATGAAAATAGATGTGGAACAAAAAATGGACCTACAGAATGCATGTACTGTACAAAAAAGTAAGGCAAAAAATTGATCTGGAAAAAACTGGAAATACAGTGCCCATATAGTGCACAAAGGTGATGGAAAAAACTGGAAATACAGTGCCCATGTAGTGCAGAAACATGAGAAAGGCAAGGTAAAAAACACCAAAAATCGATCTGGAAGAACTGGACATACTGTGCCTATAGTGTACAAAGGAAAAAAGTGAGGTAACAACACCAAAATCAGTTTGGAAAAAGTGAACAAGAGAAAAGAGCACACCTAGTGGGCATAGAGAAAGGACATGCAGAAAAGATTATTCATAGATCTGAAAGAGATGGTGTAGTGGACAAAGGAAAAAGAGCATGCCTAGTGTAAATAAAGAGAAGACCTACAGGAAAAATGCTATTGATCTAAAAACAGAACATTTAGCCAGCAGTAAAAAAAGCACTTGTACTTGACAATGGAAAAACGCTACTGAATGACTTTTCAAAAATCTAATGTGTTGTTTGCTTATATTACAAAATAATCTTATCTAACCCATGACCACGGACTACTGTAAGCTGCCTAGAAAAAACGAAAAAGACCTGAAAAGGTAATGTATGAAAAACAAAAATCGATCTAAAGAGAACATGTAGTGGACAAAGAAAAAAGAGCATATGTAGTCCAAAAGAGGAAAAAGATGCATGTTGAATGTTTTATGCAAGTTAGCTTCACTGTATTCTGTTTTGTGCATTTATTCATGTTTTACTGTATTGAAATTTTGGTAATTATAAATAGCATCTCAATGAAAAAAATCATTTTGAAAAAGTGTTCAAGTAAAAAAGTGGTTGGTTTTTGTTGGAAGATGTCAGACCTTGATGGGTTTTATATATGGAAACACCTATTTAACTGCATAGTTCCTGCTCCAACAAAATCAGGAAAAACTCAGTTTGTTAAAAAACTTGTAATTTTTGCAAAAGAAATGATTCACCCTGCTCCTGTGAAAATTTATTGGTGTTATTCGGAATGGCAAGAAGCTTACAATGAATTAGTTCAAAAATGTTCTTATGTGGAATTTATTAAAGGTTTATCTGAGTTGGACAAACTACAAAAAAGTAAAGACACACCTAAATTATTAATTATGGATGATATAATGCAAGAGATGAAGAATGATCAACATTTAACTCAGCTTTTTACTAAAGGTTCACATCACTGGAACCTATCAATTATACATATAGTTCAAAATGTATTTTTTGATGAAATGCGTACGAGTAGAATAAATGCTCAATATTTGATTCTTTTAAAAAACCCTAGCGAAAGGTTGCAAGTTCGCACACTGGCTCGACAGATTTTCCCAACTAATTCAAATTATTTCATAGAGGCATATGAGGATGCTAGCAGTATACCCTATGGTTATTTATTGATAGATCTTACACAGACATGTCCTGAAAAATATGGACTTAGATCTAATATATTTCCTAACAATAATCATATGATTTTATATACACTTAAATGATTTGTCATTTTTACAAAAAACTTTTTGCAAGTTGGTCGGATCTTATTATTTATCAATATTCTATGGAGTAAATACACCTTTCTTAATGGTCTTACCATAATTGTTTTTATATCTGTTTTTATTGTATGCTTACAATATATTTCAAAATTTATGAAATTGGGTAAATTGTAAATGGTACAGATTCTAGGATACTAGATACAAATAATTTTACAGCTCAGGAATATTTATGGGAAAATTATAAATTGCACGTAACACCCTTAGTACATTTTGCAGAAAGAATTTTACAAGATCCTCAAAATGATGGTCAATTTATGCATCTATGCTCATGTTTAAAAATCTATATTTTCAATCCTACTGTATTTTCTTGTTGTAGCGGTACTAATAAATTTCAAAACTTGTACATCACAGGTTCTAGGTTACAATACATTGATACTGTAGATCTGTTACATAGTCAGAAAAAAATATTTTACGATGTATCATCAGTTTAGTCAAAATTTTCAAAGAGGTTGGTCGTTTTTCTGTAATTTGCTGCTTGCTACTCTGATAGTTATAATTACAATGTCTGCAGCATTTGAAGTTTTTGTCAGAATGGTACAAAATAAAGTAAAAGGTAAAAATTTTTATATCTATTCATCTACCTAGATGAATATAATATTATTTTTCATTTGAGGTAAAATACTAACCACAAACAGAAACGAGGGCTGATTTGTTTTGGACTCACTTCTCACCCGAAGCTAAGACCTTTTACAAGGACATAGTTAAGGCTTGCAATCATTTACGTCGTGAAGTTGGATTACCTATGGGATGTTAAAAAATTACACAGTTTTGGTGTTTTGTTAAACTATTACTACTGGATTTGGATATGATCGAACCTCGTTCTATTTTTGTCAAAGATCTTTTCATAAAGTTAGATACAAATCATAAATTGTTTTTTATGAATATGAATTTGTGTGCTTTTTCTAGACGTGAAGAGTTGAATGTTATTATACAAAATTAAGCCTCACTACTGTTTTAACGTAACACAGTAATTGTTTTAATTTTTATTTAGCATTTGGTCATTATTGTAATATTTTCTTCTACTGTATGGTCTGTTTTGTATGGCTTCTAGAGTAAAGAAACATATTTAGGAGCTCAATGTGTTGAAAAATTCAAATTGTATTCAAAGACGTGTTTTTGTTCAACATTCTTCCCCCGATTTGATCTGCTGTATATGCAAAATTTGTTTAAACATATTGAACGGTAATATTCCTATTAATTCTAAGTTGGAAAAGAAATTGGCAAAACATAAATTATTGCTTAGAGCTTTAGCTACTAAACAAGAAAAAAACAAGAAAAAAGATTTACGAACTAAACGTGCAAGAATTGTTCAAAGTGGTGGAGCTTTTTTACCTCCAGTATTACCAGCTTTATTATCTACACTAGCAACTTTTGTTACAGAGAAATTATTATAAAATGAAATTTGCAAATAAATTTGCTCTTATACCTCACGAGGTTCCGAATAAACTGAATAATGATAAACATGTTTCCTCTTTCTCTGCTTTATCAAATGAAAAGACAGGTATAGCTAGACAAGTTGATATGAATCGTAAAGAATTGGAGCACATTTTAAAGGATAATACATTAACACCCGAAGAACAATACAAAATGTACTCTCAATTATTGTCACAATATTTAATTTTTGAACATAAAAATGCTCAACCTGCTACCATAATTTTAAAATTAAATACTAATGATGAAAGTGATAGAATTAATTTAAAGGTTGAGGAAAAAGATTGGTTTAATGATGAGAAATTACTCAGCAGAATTCCCGAACAATTTAAATGTTCTGCATCATTATTATTGGAACATGTGCAACATAACACTAGTATAGATGTTAATAAGCAAGGAGAAACATTAATTGATGGGAAATTAATTGAAGGATCCCATATTATTGATTTATTACATGATTTGTCGCGTAAACATTCAAAAATTATGCAACCATTATCAGTAAATGAGTTTGCTACTGCTTCGAGAAAACATAATGTACCGTTAGAGGCTATAGGAAATCCTTTACCTAAAATCTTATTCACTTTACCTCGGAAGCTCTCATACCAAACAGCTGTGGAAGAATCAGATAATCAGGCAAGCGGTAGAATAAATCCCTTGTGAAAGGTGTTGGTGTATTTTCAAGTGACGAAGAAGATATCAGAGACAATACAATCTTGAGTAAAGGAAACTTGACAGAGAAGAAGATACAGAGAAAAGCTAGAACACTCAGACGGTATACCCCCTTGTACTAGAATGATGGACAGATTACTTTCAAAATTGTACAAAAATTTACATGGAAATCCTACAGCTTTTACTAGTATCGAAAAACTGTATGTTGAGGCTAGAAAACACTATAAAACAATTACACGTAAAATGTCAAAGATTGGCTCTTGAAACAAGATAGTTACACCCTACATAAGCAAGTCAACAAAAAGTTTTCATGTAACTGTATTTATGTTACAGCTATGGATCAACAATGGGAACTTGATTTGGCAGATATGTCTTCTTTAGCAGATTTTAATGATCGATATAAATTTATGTTTACATGTATACATGTGTTAAGTAAATATGCATGGGTTGAACCATTAAAATCATAACATGAAAAGAATGTATGCGTTGCTTTTCAAAATATTTTAAAATGAGGTCGAATCCCTTGGAGAGTGCACAGCGATAAAGGAAAAGAATTTTTCAACAAAGATTTCCAAAAATTATTAAAAGCTAATGATATGCAACTTTTTACTTCCCAGAATGAAGATATAAAATGTTCAATAATGGAATGGTTTAATAGAACCTTAAAAACTAAATTGTTTAAATATTTTACTGAGTTTACCACTTATAAATGGATCGATATTTTATCAACAGTAGTTTCAAACTATAATCATTCTATTCATAGATCAATTGGTGAAAAACCAGTTAGTGTGAATTATTTCAATGAAAAACTTATATGGCAGAGACTTTACCCCAAGAATGCATCCACTAGAAAAACTAAAATTAATATAAGAGATTACGTGTGAATTAGTAAGCATAGAGGTGTGCTCGACAAAGGTTATTTACCTCAATGGAGTGAGGAAGTTTTTCGGGTAAAACAAACTGTAAAGACTAGAAATCAAATACTTTATAGGATTCAGGATATGGAAGGGGAGGATATAGAAAAATGTTTTTATGAAAAAGAGCTACAGAAAATTGATTTTAAACCTGATGTTAAAGAATATAAAATTGAAAAGATCTTAAAAACTAAACATTTACCAGACAGTCAGAATAAACTACTTGTGAAGTGGTTGGGTTATCCTGAAAGCTTCAACAGTTGGATATGCTTGCAATACATTACCGAAGATAGCTAAAAGATCTGCGGCTCTAATTGCAAACATTGATTCATCTTTTGAAAAAGGAAGTCATTGGATTGCTATGTATTTGGATAATGATAACTCTGTATATTATTTTGATTCATATGGTTTACCACCAATTATTCCTGCTTTTATAAACTATATTAACAAGAATGCTACAGTAAGACACCTAAATGTGAATCACCTACAAAACTTCTATAGTAGAGTTTGTGGTATATATACTTTGTATTTTTCGTATTATAAAGCGCGACATGTTCCTATGTTTGAAATGTTTAAAAGTTTTAATAATACAAATTTTGCTTATAATGATAAGTTAGTTAGTAAGTTTTTTCATTGTAAGTTTTCTGTAAAAGGTTGATTGCAAAATAAATTATGCACTCATTTGTAAAAGTTAACTCCACCTTCTTCATGGATTTCTGTTTAATTTTTATTGGTTACTTTACTAGCCCCGCCTTTTTTTAAATTTATAATTGTCTAGTTAATTGTAAAATAATAATTTTTTTAAAATGGACAGTAGTAATAGTACACATTTTAAAACATCTCCCATCAGTGTTTGGGAGTTTTTTGGAAAACGGGTACCTCAAAACGAAGTGTTCTTCAGTCAGGTCATACTAATATACATTGTAGTCATTACAGCTATAATAAATTTATCTCTCCACAATAATAATATACAATTGTGGGTTGGCTTATTGGGCGCTTGTATAGGATATTCATTATTTAGTGCTGTATCAACACTGTTACCTTCTCGAAACTCATTAAGGACAATAGTCACAACAGCCAACACTATAAATAATAATAATGACAACCTCTGATGACCAATTTTATGTTACTCTACCTAGTAATAGCAAATATGGAAACACACCCTCTGATTTTTCAGCTCATTCACCCTACGGTTTAAAACTAGATGGGAATTGGGAGGTAGGATAAAGTGAAATAATATATATTCATACTGCTGGTACGCATTTTCTGAAAAGGAGTGCTGAGACAAACCACTCGAAAATAAACGGGGATCGAAATCTCTGATTTCACGATTTAAAATAATATATAAATGCCGTGATGGGGAAACAGTGGACTATTTCATTGTAGGATTTGACCAGATGAGAAGTATAAAATGAATAATAAAATCAATGACCAATTCGGGGCACACACCGCAATGACTACAGTAATTGTTTTGCTTTTAGGTTTGCATTCAGATGGCATGGTGGGGACATGTTCATCTTTGGTTATAAAGGTTGTGAAAATTTAAATAACAATTAAGACAATTGTGGAAAACTGGAAAATGCCACTACAACACTCCTCCCCCTTGCAGCAGATTACCTTAAGGGATCAAAGTACAAGGTGTGTTAGAATCATTGTAGTGGGAGAAATATTCCTCTCCTCACTTGTAGATAAATGACGGAAAGATGTAACAAAGTCCAGAATGGCAAGAATGTGGAACTCATAGATAATTACTTCAACTATGAGAGGAATGGCAACCACAAACTAGTTGTGTAAAATTGGTCATCACAAATAAAAATGTGCACATAAAAAAAATTCCACAGGGCTGGACCGAAACTGTACAAAAGCTCTAAAAAATGAAAGTAAAATGAGGGCACCAAGATTATATTTTCGAGTAGAAAAACTAAAACAAAACAAAGAAAACAAATGCAGAAGAACTAAAAATGTCAACAGTTGAGATTAACTGCTGATCTAACAATGAGTGGGTTTTAGAACCAGAATGTGAATGTGACTGGCAAGGAGGTGGCTGAATATTGTCAGGTAGAATGTTGGCATCAGTTACAATGTGAAGGTGATCAGGAGGTGCAGAATTGTGAGGTAGTGCTATAGGAGGTAGGTCAGAAACAGAAGGTACATAAAACTGGCTGAGAATACGATGGTTAATCATGCATTCAGCATGGGCATTGGCGCGAACCATGGCCAACTTCCTTAGATCCTCAGCATTAGTAATGCCAGCATTTTCTGGCTTTTGGAGAAGACTTTTGATCATCTCAACAGAAAAAGTATAGGCAGTAGCATAATGCATAGAAGGTGACAATGATCAACATTCATGTAAGAAGAGGATTGGGGTACCTATTTGAACTGCAGAAGCTATGCCAAAAGTTGTAGCCCATATTAATATCTAGTTAAGGATAGTCTTCAATATTGTATCAGGAATGGTGTGATCAGTAGCCCTAGCGACATTTACATTGTAAGTATCTCTAAACAGCTGATAATGTGTGACTGTCGTATAAGCGGTCGTATGCCCTCGGCTACCTAGCTGCGGTTCTTGGGAGATCCAATCTGGTACGGCCCCTGACGCTAACCCGGTGCTAGATACAGTCCTACTGTAGGTCACAGAGACTTGAGAAACAACGATATTTATTTTGGAAATGACAAAAGTGAGAATACAACTGTGAGCAAGTAATAAACGGAATACTAAGTGCCAAAACGCGAACACAACACTGATTTCCTCCCTAAGTCGCTGACCCTTCTTTCTGTCCCTGTACACAGAGTCCCAGGGACCTTCGGGTGTCTTAATCCACGACCTAAGCTGAAAGCCTGACAAAAATATCTACCTAACTGCTGAACAGCCACTCACTACTCTCCTCGATCAAAATTGGAACGTCGGAGAACTTCTCAGGTCGCAGGGAATCCTCTAGACGAGTCCGCGACGCGAAATCGACACATGCAATAATACGAACAATAAATGCGTCGGCTATCCTTCCACAGTCGCCACGAGTCTTCTTCGAAGACGCAAAAGAGACGCGACCAGCCCACAATAAGACATAATAATAATAATAATGAAACAAACTGCAACGCATCTAACATCGACTTGCCAGTTGCATGCAAAACATTCACCTCACCATTTATGTATTTTTGAACCAAAAATGTATATGACACAAACCGTTTTACCGGTTTGTTTACCCAAGAATAAATGAAATCACTTTAACAACAAAGGAACTTTAGAAAATAAAAGTGAGGTAGTTAGAGGACCAAAGGTCAGAGGAATTGACCCTCTGACATGACGACTGCCTCATTAGCCTTTTGAACCACTCCAGTCAGAAGTGTGATATTAAGACAAATCAGAATGTCAAAAATATTAGGGTCTGTCAAAATTTTGGCTTGAAGAATCTTGCAGGCCTACCAGTTGGTGGGGCGGATGAAGGGTCAGACCATGATCTAGACGGAGCTGAAGTAAAAGCAGATGTGGAGGGTACAGAAGTTAACATTGTAGCAGTAGTGGAAACAGTAGCTGATGAGGTTAGGCTAGAGGAAGGAAACTGAGAGACCACACTCATGGTGGTAGACGAGGTAGGTTGTGTATATGTGTATCATTTTACAAACTAAAAAATATGTTTATACTTCCATAAGTTTGGAAAATTCAAATTAAACTTGAAATATATGAAAATCACCTCCATTATGATCATATATTCAAACTCGGCTTCATACTTGAAATAATAGTAACAAAAAATGGAAAAATCGAGATTTGCACCAACATTCATCTTTTCCATATCGAACCCCCATATTTTTCCCTTTGTCAAGAATTTTTTCCCCCAGAAAGTTCGATTCGTAGAAAAACAGTGAATAGACTGATTTAAAAAAATTATATAACGAGATCCTGCGCTAAGGGCTGGTAAATTTTCGATGTTTTATGATTTTAAAGCCTGTAAAACATTCACTTTAAATCTAAAATTGAATAAAAATGGCTATGCAATTCACTATGATATAAACCAATAAATCAAAATTTTAGGAGCCAAAAAGGCTCCCAGACTTGAAATTTTAGGAGCCATTTCCAAACTTTTAGGGCCCCTAAAGTTACTAAAAAAAGGCTGCCTATATGTCAAAACAGCTGTTTTCAAATTACTCAAGTAGTGTCGAAGAGGATAGAGCCAAAGCTGATTCAGATTCGAGCCACAAAAAAAATTTGCTAAGTGAGCACACAGTCGCTCACTCAGCAAAAATTACAAACAGAATGGAGATATTGACAAAGTTTCTATTGGTGAAAACTACGATTTTTGATTTTTCACAATTTGATGATTTCATCAAACTTTTTTTTGTACTGTTTTTGAAAATTTCTCTCTCTCTCTCATTCATTAGCACCGTGCTAAAAACCCTGTTGTGAACATTCATTTTCCAGCGTTTTAGAATACCAAAATCTGAAAAGATTTTCCTACGCTGGGCGCCAGAATAAGAAAATTATCAATGTCAATTAATTTGATTCCAATTTATTTCTCATTGTTATGAAGATTCATTTTCCAGACTTCCAGAATGTAAAAACCCTAAAAAGATTTTGGCGCTCCACGCCGGAATAATTAATAATTGTTAATGCTCATCAGAATCAAAGAAATGTCAATTATATGGAATTTTTTGGAGTGAAAATAAGTTTTTTTTTGAAAAATAGGGTGCAGCCAGGAGTCGAACCTGGGTTACCAGCATTCCGGGCTGATGTCCTCACCACTAGACCACCACACCACGAGGTGAACCCAGATTAAGGTGCTCCCCTAGGCTACGATTTTGAAGCACTCAACTCCAATGCTTGGTGGTCGTGAACCTATGACCTTTGGCTCGTGGTGTGGTGGTCTAGTGGTGAGGACATCAGCCCGGAATGCTGGTAACCCAGGTTTGACTCCTGGCTGCACCCTATTTTTCAAAAAAAACTTATTTTCACTCCAAAAAATTCCATATAATTTTCATTTCTAAAAAGTTAGCAACTTCATTGGTCGGCAGTTCAAAAAGCAGCAGGTACGCTGCTACTTGCCAAAGGTCATAGGTTCACGACCACCAAGCATTGGAGTTGAGTGCTTCAAAATCGTAGCCTAGGGGAGCACCTTAATCTGGGTTCACCTCGTGGTGTGGTGGTCTAGTGGTGAGGACATCAGCCCGGAATGCTGGTAACCCAGGTTCGACTCCTGGCTGCACCCTATTTTTCAAAAAAAAAAGAAATGTCAGTAGCGGATGAAATTATCAGAAAAGTATCTTTAGTATGCTTCCAACCATTGTAGAACACCAATAGTGCAGTCATTCGTCAACACAATGTGACTGACACGAATGCATTTTTTCTATTTCTTCCTTTTTTTTGATGATGATGAGGATTTTATTACAGCACTATGCAATATTCGTAAAAAAAACCTAAAAAAATTTACACGCATTCAAAATTGAAATTTCTGAAACTGATTCTTTGAATAATTTTGGGGCAGTGCGTTAGCACGCTACAAAAATGTAACCTGCACTTTCTTTGACCTAGCGCAAGGTTTTACTCAATACAGTTTAAACTATTTTTGCATTTCGTTCATATTACTAACAGTTTGATTACACACCGTTCAATTATTTATATTTCTGTAAAGTCTACGTGCATATAGGGGAGGTAGGGCACTAAACATTTCCACCTGATATCCTGGATACATACATATAATTGGGGGGAAGTGCTGTGGGAACCCTCCCCCCCCAGAAATCGTCGACCACATGGCTAGCCATTGGGCGACCCCCCCCCCCAGGATTTTCCAATCCATTGGCTAGCCATATGGTAGCCCTAGGGAACCCCATAGTTTTAGTCCGAAAAATACTGAAAAATGTCATTTTTTCATCAAAAATGTCAATTTTTAAACAAAAAATGGTCAAAAACGTCAATTTTGTCAGCGCTTCGCGCCATAAGTACATATTTTATCATTTTTTAGACAAAAATTACTACTTTTTGAACCGTTTTTTAGGACATTTTTCAGGAAAAAATCGAATTTTTTTCCTTCTGGGACCCCTCCCCCAAAATTTTGGGAATTACTGACCCCCGGCCCGAAAAAAGTGCTCCAATCCCCCCCCCAGACCTGGGAGCTCTATTACATGTATGTTTGCAGATGGTTTATGGGATTTACTAAATTTGTCTTGTGGCTCATTTTTCTGTTTCTTTAATTGGTTACAGAAATAGTGGAGAACATCTGTAACAGGTTTACTGCTTATGTCAAGGATGTGGAAATGGGTGACAGCCTTGCTTCCTGCTTGGACCTGTGCTAACACATCAGCAAGTACTTCACGAGTGAGTTGGGGACCAGAAATTGGAGTAACAGAAGTGGCAGTTGCTGGCTTTGCAACTACAGTGGCTGCAGCAACCTTAGGAAAGCGAAAAGGTTTCCCAGGTTTGGCTGGCAAGGATTGTTGGGGTACAGAAGTTGAAGGTTGAGGCTGAGCTTGAACTTGTTGTTGTGGCTCAGCACCCACAGTTTGAGCTTGAGTAGGAGCAGATGTTAGAACAGCAAGTGAATCAAAAATATTCGTTTGAACCATTGCTGGCTGACATGTGGTTAGATCAGTAGCAGTAGGTAAGGTGCCAAAAATAGATTTGTACAGAAAATTGTAATCACACGATGGTAGGTGACTTAGCTCTCATTGAGTAGGTGACACACTAGAAGGTGGTAGGGTTAGATTAGCGGGTCTCATAATCTGATACGCTATGCAGTACAGATCTAGGTCAATAGATATACATTCCTTGAGGTCTTTGCAAGACAAGAAATCTGTGCAGGTGTTATCCTTTCTTTAGACATACTCTACCTTATAGTCATAGTCTTGCAAGCTAAATGTGAAGTGTTGCAGTCTAGTGTTCCCATGTTTTTAATTTTTAACCATTGTAAAGGTTTATGGTCAGGATGTACTATGACACATTGTCCGTAAACATAGTGATGGTACTTTGGAAAACCATAAACAATTGCAAGACATTCTCTTTCAGCAGTACTGTAGCCAGTTTTAGCATCAGTTAAGACATATCTAATATAAGTGATTATCCACTTATCATACATGTAATGGAGCCCCAAGGTCTGGGGGGTTGGGCCACTTTTTTGGGGCCGGGGGTCAGTAATTCCCAAAGTTTTGGGGGGAGGGGTCTCTGAAGGAAAAAAATCGATTTTTTCACAAAAAAAATCTGAAAAACAGTTCAAAAAATTGTAATTTTTGTCCAAAATATTTATTTATGGCGCCAAGCGCCGAGAAAATGGACGTTTTTGACCATTTTTTGTTCTAAAATTGACATTTCTCATCAAAAATTGACATTTTTGCGACCAAAAGTATGGGATTCCCTAGGGCTACCCTATGGCTAGCCATAGGATTGGAAAATCCTGTGGGGGGGTGGCCCAACGGCTAGCCATATGGTCGACAATTTCAGGGTGGGGTTCCCATAGCACTTCCCCCCCCAATTACATGTATGCCACTTATCATCATCAGATTTTTGATACAAAACTGCACCTACTGCTGTAGTACTGGCATCTGTTTGGATGATAAATTGAGTTTTACTGTTGTAAACAGGAAATCCCAGCAAAGGAGTAGATGTTAAAGCAGTTTTGACACCATCAAATGCTTGTCTTTGGACATCAGTAACAGTGTATATCACGTCTTTTCAGAGCAGCTCATAGAGTAGTGCCAATAAGGTAGTGAGTTGAGGAATAAACACGCACACTATTGTACAAGGCCAACCAAGCCTTGCATCCCCTTTTTGGTACTCTGAAACTGGTAACCCCAAATAGCTTTTACTCTATCTGGGTCAGCAGAGATGCTGTCAGCATTGAGAAGGTGGCCAAGAAATTTGATTCTAGGAGGTAGAAACTCACATTTTTCAGGTCTAAGAGTGAGATTAGCATTTCTGAGGGCTTTGAAGATCATCTGAAGGTGTTCAAGATGCTCTTTGAAGGTTCTCAAGAAAATGATAATATCATCAATGTAACTAAACAGATTTCCCTGATATAAGGATGAAGAATTCTTTCCATCTGATGTTGGAATTCTGCACATGCCTTTTTTAAGCCACAAGGTAGAACCCTAAAGCAAAAAATTCCTTCCTGACAGATGGAAGTAGTTTTGTCACAAGATTAAGAGTCAAGGGGTACTTGCCAGTAGCCTACTTTTAGATCCAAGGTTGTGAAAAACTTTGCATTTCCCATTACATCTAAGTAATTATCAATTCGTGGAATTGGAAAATGATTACTAGGTGTAACTTCATTGATGCCTCAATGGTCAACTACAGGGCGCCAAGAATTGTCCTTCTCTTTCACTAGAAAAAGAGGAGCAGCCCAAGGGGACCATGAAGGTTCAATGAAGTCTTTATAGAGCAGTTCTTCAATATGAGACCTAACTACAGGATGTTGTTTAATGGTAGCATGATAATAGTGTCTAGTGATGGATTCAACCTCACTAGTACCAATGTTCACCATGAGTTCATGAGAGAAGGTAGGAGGATCACCAAGTAAGCCGAAGACATCACGATAATTTTTGAGTATCTTAATAGCTTCAGCCATCTGAGTGGGCAAGACAAAGATGTTTTGAGTCATTTTTTGAAGAGCTACATGAATTTTTTGAGAATCAGAAGTATTAGGTAAGGAATGATCTTATGCAGCAGGTTGGTGATCGGCCAGATCACGTTCTGATGCAGCTACAGCAACAAGAGTGAGGGAACTCTCTCGTGAGCCAGTGGGTGACTTTTCCAAAGAGTGCTTTACAATGGCAACTACTTGGTTAGCGCAAAGCTTAATACAGTTTCCAGAATTGTTGACAAACAGGAGACAGGTTTCATTAGAGATATTGATCACTGAAGTCTCTATGGGAAATTCATCTCCATTAGAGGTATTAGGTGCAGGTTGAACTATTGAATCAGGTATGGATGTGTCTGTTTGTGGAAAACATGACCACAGATCCAGTGTTGAGAGTAAGGTTGGATTTTTACAGCAGCAGAAGTGACAATGAACTTAAGTTTGGCAATTTCAGCAACTACTAGATTGTTGGAATCAGCAACTATTGAAGTGTCCGTTTGAAATGGTCATTCAGAAGATTCAGCTTCAATCTCATCCACTTGCTCATCACTTTCAGATGATGGATACTCTGAAGATTGGTCGTGAATTGGAATTTCTTCCATGATAGGTCCTTCTAAACTGGCAAGAGTGGAGATTATTTCAGGTGAGTTAGCAGATCTCTAAGAATTATGGTAAGAGGTTGCCTTATATTAGCTATTTCAATGTATAATTGCATAAAATTCAGAATAGCTTGGGCATCAGGATGACAAGAAAATCAGTACCTACCAATGATGCACTGGTCACCAGTGTCATCATCGAGAATGATGCATTTGACAAGATGTTGAACTAAGTCTGATTCTATCATGAATAGAACTGGACCATAGGTTTCGACCATTGTTCCATCTTTGACACGTATATGTCCACAAAAAGGTAGAGGGGTATTTATTTCACAAAAGCTCGTTTGACTACACCAGACAATAATACAGAACACTGAGCACCAGTATTGATGAGAGCATTTGCAGTTATGCATCCGATTTTAATGGGAATCAGAAAGGCATTAGTAGGCAGATAATTTTTTACATAGTCTCCAGAAATAGGAGTACACTTACCAATATGGCATATTGCCCAACTAATAGTACCACTAGAGAAGAGAGAGGCACTAGCAGAATTATCAGACCTAGGATCAGTTTGTACCATATTAGCAGAAGGTGGCTGAGAAATTGTTTCAGATTGTGAAGTAGATTCAGAAGTACTAGAAGTCAGAGTTGGAGATTGAAGAGCAGGTAAGGCGAGAGGAGCAGAGGTTGTCTCAGCGAGGCATCTACTATTGGCAGGTAATGCAGACCAAGGATTTGCCAAAGCAGTATTTTTCAGATAATTTTGATACTCAATAGGAAAATTAGCAGAATCATACTGAGGAGCAGAAGAAACAACATTACAAGCATCAGCATCATGGTTAGCATATGTGTTAAAATATGAACCATGACTGCCACAGTAATAAGAGGTTTCTTTATTACTATAGCTGCCTCTGTTGTTTCTCCAATTTGGGTTGCTGGGAACATTGTTTCCAAAGTTTGGATTGTAATGGTTTTGATACCTATTAGTAGTGTAAGGAACTATTTGATGATCAGTATTAGGTTGAATTCGAGGATTCAACCACTTTAACCATTTACAATCTGCAGTGTTGTGGGTGTTGCTTTTATAAGCCTAGCATCAATGACGGGTGCATTGAATAGATAAAGGTTGGTACTTTGAGACAGTGTTTTTTTGCCAGAGGCAAATGAAAATGTGCAAACACCTCTTTCCCTGTATAGAGAAGAGAATTTTGGGGATAAGGTACAGAAAATATGCATTTTGGTGCATTTAGAAGTTCATAATCTCTAAATTTTCTGGTGCTTTGCGCCAGTTATAACTTTGATAATCATTATATTACCTAGGTCAGATGCGGCTTTCAGAATGTCTACCATCACTTATCATTTAGAGTAGTGATCGTACGGGGTCCCCGTCCCCGTAAGGATACCAGGGATCCCCGGCGTTTCTGTCCCCGTCCCCGTCCCCGATCTAAAAAAGTCATCGGGGATTCCGCTTTTCGGGGAATTTCATTTTAGTAATGCAATTTGTCCAGCATACCACATTTTCGGTTAACTAATATAACTACACTTTAATTTATTAGGTACAAAACAATGAACAAAATTATAGAAAAATATAGTATCGTACATATTACAGGGTTCATACAGTTTCCTGTCCGGAGATGCATTTTTATGCGTTTTTAAGAAAACATATCGAAAATTTTCCGGCCCTCTGCGCCGGATTTCAAATCACTCATGCTTCTTGTTATCATTTCTATTGTGCTGGCTTATAGCTTTTAAACATCAGGATGTTGTGGATGAATGTTTGACCTTGTATTGTTTTTTCACATATTTGACTAAAATCTAGATTTTTCTAGATTGTTTCCACAAAATCATTTTGTGGGAAGATAACTTTTTGCATTGGGTAAATGACTAAGCGCAGAACAATAGCAGAGGTACTTCTCCCTGAAAGAGTCATTCAATTCATTGCTGCTTGACCAATTTTTGAATTTTAGTTTGCCTGACTGAAAACATGTTGAATTCACTGAAAAATTAGACTTTTGAGACAGGAAATAGATATTTAAAACAGTCATTTTCTAACGATATAGAATATCAAAATCCAAAATTTTTCCGATGCTCTGCACCGCATTAATTACCGATTGATATCTGAGTCGAAAGTAAAATATCTATCACACTTTTTTATGGTTTATATCAGTGTTTTTTTGCACCGTGCAAAACTTTTTTCGCTCATGCAAAACTTTTTTTTCAGATTTTTTGCACCTTGCAAAAAAAAATATTTATCAAGTGTGAAAAAAAATTTGGAGTTTTTATATAGAAAAGATGCATTTTGGTGCATTCTAATAGGTGCAAATCTCAAAGTTTTACGGCGCTCCGCCCCGGTTATAGATTTAATAAGCATTATTATTTATTTCCTAGCTCAGGTGCAGCTTCTGGCATGTCTACCTTCACTTATCACTTAATCTATTTTCATCATCCTAAACGTATTATCTCATGTTTTAATTAGTAATCTTCAACATTTTATCTTGATATATAATGAAGATTCACATTTTTTCCTTGACACATTTTTTGAGAAAGATCAATAAGTCAAGTCTAAACTTTTTGAAGGGATTGATCCTTTCTCAACGTAAAATAAATTCAAAAGCTGTGTGGAAGTAGTTTTCGGACATTTCTACCTCATATCATTTCGGCCAAGTTCATGAGAGTTTGCAAATAAATTACTGGTTTTAAAATTTTTCAAATAAAAAATTTCTAGAAAGTACGAATTGTAAACAGAAAATTCAAATGTAATTCTTGAAATAAATGCTCGGAAAATTGATTTCCTAGTGTCGCTGAATGTCAATACCCAAAAATTTTTCCGGCGCTTGGTGCTGGAAACATTACTATAATACACATTATTCCCATCTGTGGGTGGATGGGTATAATAGATATGCATAAGCATTTATATTAACTTACAAAGTTGTGCTAGACATGGTTCTATTTTAAGCATTATTGAGTGACCCTATGTGGTTTTGTATAGTGTAGGTAGTTATCGAGATCTTTTAGTCATGTCTAGGCTGATGCAGTCAGTTGAATATAGTACTGAATGAGGCAGACAATATTGTAAGAATATTGTCATAGTTTTAAATTGTTTAAGTACATACTTGACCTGAAAAATCAAGATTTGAATCCTGGAAAATTCTCAACTCGCATGTTTGATTGATTCCAGATTTATAATAGATTATATACAGATTTTATTGACTTCAGATAGCATAAATGAGTACTCATGTAGTATTTAATGTATGTGAAAATATCTCTCCCCGTCCCCGTCCTCGAAAGAATGGGGAAAACTCGTCCCTGTCCCCGTCCCCGAAAAAATCTGTCCCTGTACGATCACTAATTTAGAGTATAATAGTTTTCATCATCTCAAACGTATTATCTCATGTTTTAAGTAGTAATCTTCAATATTTTATCTTGATATTTAATGAAGATTCACAGTTTTTCATTGGAAGACTTCTTGAGAAAGATCAATATGTCAAGTCTGTAAACTTTTTGAAGCAATCATTTCTTTCTTTACGTAAAATCAATCGAAAAGCTTCATGGAAGTAGTTTTTAGAAATTTCTACTCTTCCCACTCATATCTTTTCTGCCAAGTTCATGAGTTTGTGAATAAATTACTGGTTTTAAAATTTTTCAAATAAAATTCTAGAAATTAAGACTTTTAAACAGTAAATTCCAATCTAATACTTGAAATAAAATAGATTTTCCAGCATCCCGGAAGGTCAATACACAGAAATTTTTCCTTGGGCTTTCACTTGTCATCATGGAGGAATTAACCATCGATTTATAATCTAATGCAAATTCATTATGCTGTTGGATAGTTTTCCAGACAAATTGTTCCACAATACTTGTAAATTGGACTTGAAACTCGAAAATGTCGATTTTTTGCTCAATTATAATAATTTTTTTTGCAGTTATAAATAAAATTTTAAAATTACACTGATTTGGTTATTAGTCTTTGGCCATGACATAGAGGAACACAGGTTACTTATTTATACATATTTTTGCTACGTACAAATTGTACAAATGAAATATTGGCTGTCATTTGTACATGTGCAAATGGGTCATGTACAAAAAAAAACCCTGCTTTGAGATCAATTATAATGAGAGTGAAAGTCAGAATGACTGTTAGAAGGTGATTGATGATGGCTATGTAGAGCCTAAAAATCACAGTGGACAGAGTTATCTCGACTTCTATTAGTCGGAAATTGAGAGCAAGAAAGGCAAGAATCAGAAGTGAAAGTAGGTTGCTTATTATTATGAACTCCATCAACAATTTGCTGAAGAAGATCAGTAATCTTTTCTACAGGAACAGTAGCTCCACTAAAGGAGACATGAGGTTTATCAGAATTGGAATTATCAGAATTATGATTAGGAGAATGTGACTGAGGAAGATGTCTTCTATCATAATGTCTTCAACTAGGAGGGGTAGGAGGTTGAGGTTGAGAGTGAGGATCAGCTTGATTGACAAGAATGGGTCATTCTGCAGAACCAATTTGAGCTTGTGTAGCATCCAGCATTTTACGAGCTTTAGAAACAGCGGTGGCAATTTGTTGAACAGTTGAAAATACCTGTGCATCATCACCTATATAGATTATGTAGAAAATAGGCATTTTCATCAAAAATGTTCTGATGACTTTCAGATGGCGGAATTTTCGGTCGTTATCTTGGAAGAGAACTTGAAGGTAAGTGATGACTCGACTGAGAAAGGTGGCGGCTCTTCACTTGAGTTCAGAGTCATTGAGTCTAACTCATGTTGGAGAGTCATCTTATCACAGTTAGGAGTGAGAGAGAACATGAGCATACGCTTAACTTCTTCATAATTGTTGACCTCCTGAATGGTATAACTAGGAGCATCACAAGTCTGCTGATCTTGACATAATTAGTTAAGTCAAAATGGAACTCACTTTCAAGATGAATGAAGAACCGTAATAATTTCTTATTACGGGTGACTTTGCTAATATAGAAAGGAGTCATATGCTTAACAATTGCCTCTATTTGACTTTCCACATCACGATGTGATAGGTAACAAATATCAGCAGTGTGGTGACCAAAAGTATTTGAGAAACTAACAGGAGGGTAGTCAGAAAAACCAGGAGGAGGAGCAGTATGCGAGGAATTATGACATATCTTAGAGTGAGGTATTTGCTCTTCTTTGATTACCGAAGAATCGCAGTGACTAGGAGGAGCAGACTGATCAGAATTGTGAGTTTTTAACTTAATTATAGGAGGTATGGCAAATATATGAGACATTACAGGTGCAGTAGTAGTGGCAGGTATATTATGAGAGGCAAGATGGTCAGATTGAGGAACAGAAAGATGAGGAATATTTGAATTACCTAATTGATTTACAGTAGACAGATTAGAAGAATTTGCAGAAAGGAAAATCTTAAATTGTTCCATTAGACTATTCATAGTGGCATATATAGCAGTTGTTTGATTTTGTGTAGTTTCACAAAGTTTCGTTTGCTTCTCCAGAAGTTCGTTCTATCGGTCACAAATTTTGTTCATCGCATCCTCGGGCTTTTTCTTTGACGAAACCGAAAATTTGATCAGTAGTGGGAATATTTTGTTGAACTGACTTAGTAGCTTCTTCCAGGGCAGTTAACTGCGCTGAAGCTCCTGCTAGAAAATCATACATGTAACGGAACCCCAAGGTCTGGGGGGGGGTTGGGTGACCTTTTTGGGGCCGGGGATCAGTAATTCCCAAAATTTTGGGGGGGAGGGGTCTCTCAAGGAAAAAAAATCGATTCTTTCACCAAAAAAGTCCAGAAAATAGTTCGAAAAAATAGTAATTTTTCCCTAAAAAGCCGAAAAAATGTATCCATGGTGCGAAGTGCCAAGAAAATTCACACTTTTACCATTTTTTGTTCAAAAATTGACATTTTTAATCAAAAAATTTACATTTTTCAGTATTTTTTCGACCAAAAATATGGGGGTCCCAACAGCTACCATACGGCTAGCCATTGGATTGAAAAATCCTGGGGGGGTGGTCGCCCAATGGCTAGCCATATGGTTGACGATTTCTGGGGGGGTTCCCATAGCACTTCCCCCCCCCCCCCCCCAATTACATGTATGTCGAAAATTCTCAATTTTGGCCGTACAAGTATCACCAATGCTTTTAGGCTGTTTCTTACTTTTAGGAGAGTGAGATGAGGGCAGTAAAGAGAAATCACGAGTGGAAAATTCAGGATCAGAAGAGGCAGGTTGAAATGAAGTCTGTTGAGAAGTTAAAGTGGCACAGTGTGATAATGATGGCTGATTTTGGGAGGTATTATTTACTTGAGAACTGGTAACCACAATAGGAGCAGGTGCCGATTGCAAAACCAGGGCTGTAACTGACTGAGGCGGTGGCCCCAAGAAAACTGGATTAACAGGGGTATTTTGAGCTGAATTCAGAAGATTAACTACATAAGGAGACTGAGCAGTTGAGTTTTGAGGTACCTGAGTGTGGTTATTCGGTGCTAGATTTGCTAATAATTGTGTCTGATCCACAGTGTCCTGTGACCCCAATCCAACTTGTGGAAAGGTGAGGACCGATGGTGCTACTATCTGCATATCTTGTGCCAGTTGCACAGAAACAAAAGTATTTGAGGCCGGGAGGCGCAACTAGTGAGGTGCTATTCATGGTGTGGCACGGCTAGCGAAGTGCTATTTGTGGGTGGGGTACGGGAAATTTTTTGAAAATTTGTTAGCATCTTATAGAAACCCAGAAAGTATCCTAAAGCAGAAGTTCTACGAGGTCTAGCCCCCAGAATTCAGTTAAAATTTAGGAAACTAGGCCTCAATGCAGTGAAGATAAGTACTTAGTAAACCTAAATGGATCACCAGTGTTATATTTAATTCTTTTCTTATATTTTCCTTTTGAGACTCTAGATCTGTTGATCCACCAAGAATAAGATTTGATTTTGATTCCAAAAATGAATTAGGCAGGAGTTCCAAGAAGTTCAGACCTTAATACTAAAGCTTACTTCATGTTGGGCGGGGGCACATATGTCTTTTCTGAAATGGAGCACTGGGAAAAACCACTCGAAAATAAATGGGAATCGAAATTATTCTAAATCAAAATAATATATAAACGCAGTGAGGGTGAAATAGCAGGCTATTTTATTGTAGGATATGACCAGATGGGGAGAAGTATAAAACGAATAATACAATCACTGACCAATTTCTGGCACAAGGCGCAATGACTACAGTAATTGCATCCCTGGTTTGAATTTAGATGGCATCGTGGGGACATGCTCATCTTCAGTTGTAAAGATTGCAAGAATTAAAAGTGACATTAAGACAGTTGTGGAAAAATGCCAGGACAACATTTATGAAAATTCCTGTGTAAAAAATGAAAATTATGAGAAATTATATATATATGAAAATGAAAATTATGAAAATTCCTGTGTCGCTCATGGGAAAAACTCTAAGCATAAATACCTTGCTATATTTGGGCTTGGCACCGCACACCATGATATAGCAGCTCAAAACTGGCGCCATGCCTGTGTGAACTGCTAAATTTCGTCTTACACATGCTGGTTGGCGCCAGTTTGACGATTTCTACTAAATCAAAATTTTCTGAACTGATGCTAATATTGATACAAAAATTATCGCTTGAAAGCTTCGACTCCGACTTGAATTGAGGAAATTTTACAAATTTATTTATCAAAAACCTCAAACTTTTCCGTTTTGCGGACATAAAAAAAATTAAAAAATCCTCTATTTCTGCATCAAAACATTTGAAAAAAGTGAATATGATAATGATGATAACAATCACAAAAACGAATAATAAAAGAAGAGAGAATTCAACTTCAACATGCCATTTGTCCGACAGCATCGAATGAAGTATAGCAACAAACACTATGTAATCGGCAATGGCCGGCGAAGTATAGCAAGGGCTCAGGGGCTTTTTAGCATGGTGCTAATGAAACCAGAGCTATGCTAATGGAAATTTCTGGACGTTAGCACGCATGCTAATCGCTGTAAGAGAGAATTTTTTTTTAAAAAGTTCGAAAAAAAGTTAACGACATCACGAAATTGCAGTGAAAGCTCAAAAATCGCTGTTACAAAAAAAATTCATCAATATCCTCATTCTCTTCGTCACTTTTGCACACTGAATGGCTGTGGTTCAAATCTGAATTCGCTTCAGATCTAACCTCTTGGACACTACTTGGGCTAATTTGAAAACAGCTACATATGATGAAGTTTAGGCAAATCAGTCAGAGCACTCCTTGGGGGGGTATGGGGGGGTATTACCCCCGTCTTAGATTTGGAAATTCATTTACTACCCCCATAAAAATAGCTCACTATAGCAAAAAATTTTGGTAGACCTCATCCTCTCCCACGTAGGTTATAGTAATTCAAGAAAAATTGCACAATGTGTGATTGTGAGGAATTACTCACTGCTGTTTTTGACACATTAACTGAGAAAATGATAATGGGAAAGTATGCAACTTCTGTGCCATATAGCGATTTTTAGGAAAGAATATCAGCACATTAATATATACTACTTGTAGGAAATCATTATGTATATAATTGGGAGATGAAATAATGACTTATGTATATGTGATTAATCAACCCCTTGGGAAGAAAAACATTATGTTCTTAAAATTTTTCCTCTTCACGCTCGCCTTTCCTTTTCCCCGCTTCTGCATTGGGTGTTCTGTGCGCATATGGTTACCCAAGCTGTGGCATACTTTCCTGCTATGAGTTGAGGCATGTGAGGTCTATTGACGTGGATCAGGACTTGGTTTCAAACTCGTAGTTCATAATCTAATGGGATCAACAATACTAAAGCCACATTGAGCATCAGGACTTTCAATTGGAAGCACTGTTGCAAGCCTTATCAGTGATGGTAGCCCATACTGCTGAAGATGCGAAGATGCTGGTTCAAATAATGTTTCCAAACATATGTTGTGCCAGATTCTTGAAATGTGCAGGAATCAATTGGCACGACAGTCTTCAAAGTGTGACTATTGTGTGCGTATAACTAGTGCATTCAAGTTGCATGATTGGGAGCTGAAAATGGAGTTGAAATAGTAAATGTTGTCTGACTGTAAAAAGCATAAAGTAGGGGCATTAATCAGTTTTGTAAGTTCGAGAAACTACAACTCCCCCCTCCTTAGCAAAAAGTTGAGAGCAAAAAAAAAAAGGTCACGGCATATTTCCAGTACTACCCCTAAAATTTAAGATTTTACCCCTACCTAGATTTTCGACCTTGGGGACCTCTGAAATCAGTAATAGAGAGTAGCAAATATAATCGCACGCCTTCTGGAAAAATTAAACCTGTAAACTTTTATCCAAACAGAACGGGAATTTAGCAATTCTTAAAAGTATTACTCTGAAAATAATTACTGAATATTTACTTTTCGTTCAACTAAAGTGTATAATGTAAGAATGAGCTGATTTATTTAGAATAAGATGAGAGTCTTATTCCTTTTAAAGTACCAATATCAAGCATGATTTTATGAGTTAATACGATAAAAGCATGCTTTCAGAATTGACAAACTCACACATTAGTTTGACACCAACAAAGTAACGTTTGTCAATGGTGCCAACTGTGCTAATGAAATATTTTTTCATTAGCACAAATGCTAATGGGAGTCATGCTGAAAAAAACCCTGCAGGGGCTTAACATTACTCCATCAGCCGTAAATGTCGAATTATTATATTGAAGGGTTTACACTTGAAAACGTTCCTCCATTGAAAATACGTGTGACTCATTTAATTTTCGAAAATAAATAAATACAACAACCAAGATCTCACTTGCCGGTAAAAAAGAAACACACATAAACAAAATTCATTACGAGCTAAATATAGCATTGTAACACAGTGGGATAGCGATAAGAAACATAAAGAGATACAAATTAAAATTAAAGCTTACGAATAAAAGTCAGTAAACCAAGATCCTAGCACCAAAAAATTTTTGGATGACTCAATGGTGAAGAAAGGAGTTTGAATGTTGCCTGATACAGTTTTAGATTGAAAATAAATATCAAAAATCACTGCATGAGAAGTATTGCATTTTCGAGAATAATATAAAAAAAGTTCTGGAAGAGATACAAAACGCCTTGACTGAAGAAAAATGAGCAACATTATTGACTGATCTGCTGCTTTTTCGAGCAAATTTTGGGTGCGCCGGTGGACTAAGATGTTGCGACCAGAACTTGTTTGGAAAAAAAATTTAATGTGACCGATGAAAAATTGATGAGTAACATTTTTAGTTCATCATAGAATTTGCATTTTTTGTGATGGAAAAATCTTGTCCCTTTAGATTCAAAAATAATTAACAATACTAGCACACCTATCATGCATGCAAATGCTGCTATTTATTTACAGTGGCGGGCTTCCACAAACACTAAAATCATACCTATGCACAGTCAGTCAGCCTGAGGACGTAAAATAGGATGTTGACAGAGCAGTAAACTGGTTTTGTCTAAGAAAACCTGAGCAGAGAAGGCTTAAAGAGTCAAAATTCTCTGGTAATAAATGGGCTCCAGTCAAAACAGTGCAAGTAGAGTAGCTTTTTGATTGAAAGGACTGATAACAAGCAACTCACGTATAGTTCAAAAAACTCAGGAAATCAATGCTGATCTGTTCAAAATCAGTGGGTAGTAAATAAGCATCCGCCAGGACTGATAGGCGTAATACTCCCACCACAGCCCACAAATGCACAGGTCTGACTAAAACGCCAACAAAAAGGCAAGCAGTATCGAACCTAAGACGGCTGCAAAGGGTAATGTCGCGCTATGACCTAAATTACAGAATTTTTTCTGACAAGCATACATTTCGCCCGATACTACCGTATTATTCGCCCAGGGCAATTTGACATCTTCTAGAACATGATGTCCGCCTTGTTTGTCTACTGTAGCGCAACCCTTGGCGATGACGCGATTTTCTGAATACAAATTATGTAAAATTTAAAAACAGCCCTTCCACATAGAGCATGTTGTTTCGTAGAGCCAAATAGATTCAGTTCGGATTTCAAATAAAATATCAAAGGTTCAATAGAAGAATAACATATTTTTAAAATCTAATATTCAATGAGAAACGTGCTATCTGTATTTTTTAAAAAGTTAAGAACACTAAAATCAATGGAAAGGCACTAATTAATACATAGTTCCACGGACATTGGTATCAATTCTTTTCTATAATTACTAAGCATCTTTTCAAAGAACAAGATGCGTAAAAACATAATTTTACCTCTATCAACCAATTTCATGCATGCTTTGTCGCATAACGCCTCTCCGCTTAGACAGTTATCGAGATCGTAACCCAGACAAACATAGCACAAATAAGGTGACTTTTCTGTGAAAATGAAAATGGTCAAATCATGTCATAGACGTTTTTTATACTATTACCTTGATCCTCAGTTTCGGCTAATATGGCAGCAGTTGTTAAATATAAAAATAAAATGGCCAATAAAGTCATTGTTGAACGAATTACTGCACCCTAAATGCTCACTAAACTAGACGATACTAGCGAAGTAGAATTGGCGAATAACTATCCTCAATGCATCGGGCAGAGTACACTAACGCATTTGCCACAACATGTAAAAAATATTTGAAAAAATTTAAAGATTTTTCAAAATACAGTTTTTCAACAAATTTTAATTTCAAAATAAATGAAAACATTTTCAATCATCCAACAAACCTACTAAGGACATTTGGTACGCTTCCTTCATTAAAGTTTCAGCCTAGGGACCCAGCTCCTCTCATTTTCTAGCATTATAAGTCAGTATTTCAGCAAAAATTGACATTTTTCATCAGTTGTCTCTATAGATGTAAGGGAGCTTCATATCTAGCAAGAGGGAAGGGGCACAAGCAACTTTTTTGTGGCCGGGAGTCAATGATTCTTCAATATTTCAGGAAGTCCCTGAAGTAAAAAAACTCATATTTTTAACCAAAAAAGTTTGAAACACTGTTCAAAACATAGTGATTTTTGAATTAAAAACCGCAAAAAATGTATATATGGCGCGAAGCCCCGAGAAAATTTACATTTTTGACAATTTTTTTTTGTCCAAAGACTGGATTTTTCATTGAAAAATTGATATTTTAAAGCATTTTTCCGACCAAAAGTATGAAAGGATCATAGCTGGCGATAGGACTAGTAAATCCTGTGGAGCAGAGCACCCCATGGGGGGGGGGTATGGGGGGGTATCACCCCCCCTCTTAGGTTTGGAAATTCATTTACTACCCCCATGAAAGCAGCTCACTATAGCGAAAAATTTTGGTAGACCTCATCTTCTCCCCAGTAGGTTATAGTAATTCGAGAAAAATTGCACAATGTGTGATTCTGAGGAATTACTCACTGCTGTTTTTGACACATTTACTGAGCAAATCATAATGGGAAAGTATGCAACTTCTGTGTCATATAGCGATTTTTAGGAAAGGATATCAGCACATTAACATATACTACTTGTAGGAAATCATTATAAATATAATTGGGAGATGAGATAATGACTTATGTATATGTGATTTATCGAAAAATCGCCTTTTGGGATGTCTTCTTCTTCATGCTCTCCTTTCCTTTTCCCCGCTTCTGCGTTGGGTCTTCTGTGCGCATATGATTACCCAAGCTGTGGCATACTTTCCTTCTATGAGTTGAGACATGTGAGGTCTGTTGACGTAGATCAGGAGTGGTACTTGGTTTCAAACTCGTAGGTCATAATGTAAATGGATTAATAATACTAAAGCCGCATTCAGCATCAGGACTTTCAATTGGAAGCACTGTTCCAAGCCTTAGCAGGGATGGAATAAGCCCATACTGCTGCAGATGCTAGTTCAAATAATGTGGTACCAAAAGTATGTTCTGTCTGATTATTGAAATGTGCAGGAATCAGTTGGCTTGACAATCTTCAAAGTGTGACTATTCCCTACATATAATTAGTGCATTGAAGTTGCATGATTGGGAGCTGAAAAAGGGAGCTGAAATAGTAAATGTTTTTCGACTGTAAAAAACATAAAGTTCATTTTTGTCAACCCCCCCTCTGCAAAAAAGTTGTGAGCAAAAAAAAAGGTCACGGCATATTTCAAGTACTACCCTTAAAATTTACGATTTCACCCCTACCTAAATTTTCGACCTTGGGGACCTCTGCTGTGGAGGATACCCCCAATGACTAGGCATATAGCGACAATTTCTGGGGGACTCTTTTGGCACTTTCCCCCAATCGCATGTAATGGTTCTAAACCTTCTCTAACGACGAAAACATTATACTAGACTATAAATTTAGAGCTACTACCAGTGTTTTTTTTGCACTGTGCAAAACTTTTTCCGCTCGCGCAAAACTTTATTTTCAGGTTTTTTGCACCATGCAAAAAAATATTTATCAAATGTGGAAAAAAATTTGGTGTTTTCATATAGAAAAGATGCATTTTGGTGCATTTTAGGAGGTCCAAATGTCAAAATTTTAATAATCATTATTATTTATTGTCAAGCTCAGGCGCGGCTTTCAGCATGTCTACCTTCACTTATCACTAATTTTTAATAGTTTTCATCATCTTAAACGTATTATTTCATGTCTAGTTGGCGATCTTCAATATTATATCATTACATTTAGTGAAGATGCCCATTTTTCCTTCATACATTTTTTGAGAAAGATTAACACATCACTTTGGTGCATTTTAGAAGGTCATAATCTCAAAATTTTCCGATGCTTCACGCCGATTATAACTTTAATAATCATTAATATGTATTAACATAGCTCAGACGCGGCTTTCAGAATGTCTACCTTCGCCTATCATTTAATGTATAATGGTTTTCATCATCCCAAACGTATTATCTCATGTTTTAAACGGTAATCTTCAATATTATCTTGATATGTAATGAAGATTCACAGTTTTCCCTTGAAAAATTTTTTGAGAAAGATCAATACGTCAAATCTCTAAACTTTTTGAAGCAATTATTCCTTTCTTAACGTAAAATCAATTCAGAAGCTTCGTGGAAGTAGTTTTTCGGAAATTTCGACTCTTCCACTCATATCTTTTCGGCCAAGTTCGTGAGAGTCAACGAATATATTACTGGTTTAAAAATTTTTCAAGTAATAAAATTCTAAAAATTAAGACTTTTGAACACAAAAATTGGATCTAATTCTTGAAATAAATGTTTAGAAAATTGATTTTGCTGCGTCGATGAATGTCAATACACAAAAAAAATTTCCAGCGCTTCGCGCCAAAATGATTAACATCTTTTTTGGGCTTTCACTTGTCATCATAGAGGACTCAACCATCTTTATCATTTAATGCGAATTCAGTATGCTATTGGACAGTTTTCTAGAAAATTTGTTACAATGCTTGTAAATTAGACTTGAAACTAGAAAATTTCAGTTTTTTGCTCAATTTCAATGTTTGTAGTTTTGAATAAAATTTGAAAATTACACTGATTTGGTTATTTTCTGGTTATCTTTGGCCATGAGTAGAATAACACAGGTTACTTATTTGTACCTATTTTCGCTATGTACAAATTGTGCAAATGAAATATTGACTGCTGCTTGTACATGTGCAAATAGGTCATGTACAAAAAAAACCTGTTTATAGTACAAAAAAAATTTTTGGCATGCAAAACTTTTTTGGTGATTTTTTTGCACCCTGCAAAACAAAACACTGGCTACTATTCAGGAATGATTAAGGAAATTTATTTTCTAGCGTTTAAGAATGTAAAGTTCCAAAAGTTTTCTGGCTCTATGCACCAGAATGAGAAAGATATTAAAATCTATAAATTCAATTTTAATTTATTTCTCATTTTTGCGAACATCCATTACTCAGTGTTTTAGAATATATAAGTTCGAAAATACCGACTGTGACATTTATTTGCACAATATGACACAGCTGACTAATTTTTTTTGCTCATTGATCAGTTTTATGAATTACTGACTCCAAGGATATCATAATGTTCGAGTAAGCTTTTAGAATGCATAAATAAAGCATTCAGTTATATAAACGTTTACAAGAATGTGGAACATTTTGGGGAAATGTGGAAAAAATTGTGGATATGGTATGGTTTACATCACATCTGAAAAAAATCTTAGAGGAAAAAAGGTAAGTTCAGCATTGTTTGTGCACAGACATTTGCGACAATTGGTACAACAACAAAAATTTCTCACAAAAAACATACTGAAAACACGGAGAAGGTTTTTGCCAAAAATTTGTTACAAAATGTGATGATGGGACTAACTTTGTACCTAGTTTCCATAAATGATATAATTTGATGGTATTAGCCGTCAAAGTCACTTTTTTGCCGATGATGTGAAAATCATACCAGTAATTGGGGGATTGGGGGACCCCAAACTTGTTCGAACCCTATATTCAAATGTTGGGACCTCTCAACTCGAAAAAAATTTGGAAAAAAATAGCTTTTGAATGAAAATTTTCGAAATTTCCGGCTTTTTTCGACTTTTATTGGAACTTTTTGAGACCCTCAAAATTTTGTGAATTTTAGTGCCCCCATACCAAAATTTAGGGTTCACCCCCCCCCCAACAGGTCCCACCTCTTACAGGTAGGGTGAAAATATACAATGCTACAGATAATGCAGCAATACCACAAGCAGATCTTGTTGACGTTTTTGATTGGTCATTAAAAAGGCAATAATGTATCTCTTTAGGCGAATGCATTGTTTTGCATCTTGGAAGTAACAATCTCAAAATTAACAATGAAATAAACGATTTTAGGATTTCTACAATTTGAGAGATGAACGATCCTCATGTTATGTTTGACGATGAATCGTCATTTACTTCCAAGTGGCATCTAGAGTAGCTAATCTGATCAGAATGTTTTCATCCAAACATATCTGTAAGAGGTACAATCAGTTGGGGGTACATATAAGGACAAATCCTATTGATTCGTCTGGTACCAGCCGGCCCAAAAATTTGGCTGATTGTCGAATAGTTTTGGTATTTGTTAAGCCTAACAGGCATACATGTGCATAGTAACAGTATCGTTGGGTAGCAAATTTTTTTCCTAATTTCATAAAAGTACAGTTTATTCATGATACCAACATGATGTTCAGTTATTTCTACTGGCTTGCACTTTTAATGTTGAGTGTGAATATCGATTTGTCAATAATGGAGCAAAGAAATGTTGTTGGGTATGGATTTACCCTATCCTAAAAAGTTTGGCAGAAGTTTACTATAGATCAAAAATTTGGTAAAAGTTTACTGTAGGCCAAAAATTTGGCAAAAGTTTACTATAGGCCAAAAATCTGGCAAAGTAAAATGCAACAAACATTTTGAAAAGATTAGATTACAAAAAAAGATTTAAAACACAGCTTATGATTAATGTCAGCAAACAACTTTGTTCAGTAATTAATTATTGATACAAAAGGCAATAAAATTTCATTTTAAAGTAAAAAAATTACTATATACCTGATTTCTGGAAAAAAAATTACTGAAGAACCAATTTGGGTCATTTTCTATACCCTGGGACCCCTGACGATGTGCATGTATGCAACCACTGATTGTTCAACTGAAGACTGGTTGGCCAAAATTGACTGATAGTAAATCCCTGATCTAAGGCCCAGCCCAAGGTTAATCCCCGGGCTTTCCCCCCTATGCACATGTATGCTAACAGGGGTACAGAACCAGATGTGTAGTATACATTTATCTTGTACAAAATAGACCGAATGCAGTCAGGGTTGCTCTCCAAGCTTATCTCAGAGTATAAAATCTTTCTAAGACATACCAGTGTATGTAACAAACCTGGAAAAAGGAAAAAAATTTGCCCGAAACCATGAAAATTCAGAGAATTTGAGGAAGTGCATTTTTGTGCGTTCTAGAAGGTTGATATCTTAGAATTACCTAGTGCATGGCATTCATTGATTCGCTGATTGATTGGTTGATTCCCTGGTGGGTTGATTACCTCACTGGATTGAGTGTTTGGTTGACTTCATGTCTTGTTCGTTTATTGATTTCCTGTTTAGCTGGTTGATTCTCTGATTCAATGATTGGTTGGTTGGTTGATTTCCTGGTTGATTGTTTTGCTAATTCCCTGAATGGTGAGTTGATTTCCTAATTCAATATAGTTGGTAGGCCGACTGATTGGTTGATTACCTTGTTAGTGGTTGGTTAATTTCATGGTTTGCTAGTGGTTTCTCTGATCCTCTGGCTGGTTCATGAGAGCATGGCTGACTTCCTGATTTGCTGGTTAGTTTCCCGGTTAGTTTGTTCCCTGATTTGTTGTTTGGTTGATAACCTGATTGCTTGGTTGATTGTCCCACGATAAATTCGTTGGTTGGTTTATTTCATAGTTGGTTATTTATCTAGTTTTTAGTGGTTGATGGTCTATCTCCAAGTCCTCTATCCCATTTTTTAAATCCGTTCACACACAAAACATGATCTGGTGCTGAGGTTTAAGCCATCTGGTACTGAGTTGCATCCAGTTGAACCCAGACATGCAGGGCAAGAATTTTCCAGGGGGAGGGTCCTTGGACTTTTTACCCAGGGAGTAGGGGGTTGGGTGAGCAAAAAAAAGGAAGTTCTGAAAGCTTCTTTTTCATACAAAATGTGCACAAAAATCATCAGAAAAGCTGTCTTGGAAAAAGTTCAGGGGGATGTTTTACGATTTTTTCGGGGCGGGGGGTGGCCAGGGTCTCAGGTATGGGCCCCCTAGCCCCCCCCCTATGTGCATGTATGGTTGAACCTATTGTCAGGTATGGGGGGGGAAACCCAAAATTTGGGAGAGGTCGAAAAAATGGCAAAAAAGTCAAGCATTTTCATAAGAAAGCCAATAAGGTCTTTTTTATCAACATTTCTTAATTTTTCCAAATTTTGGGGTTGGGTTGAGCAAGTTGGGGGGTCCCCCACGAACTACAGGTATGCATTAAAATATAAATGAATTAAAAATCAGGGCATTTAAATTGCACTTTGTTCTTATTTTGGAAAATGATTAAATACTTTGGAATCCCTCCCTAATGGTAATACTAAGATGGCAGAGAAAATTCAAATGAAGTTTACAATTTTTCATTTCAGGCAATTAATAATGTAAGGAATGGCCAGGATTCTGTGGCCTACGATCGACGCACGTTGCACATATGTATGATAATAAACCACTATTTTTTATTGTATGGCACAAAAAATTTTGGGCGTTTGGCCAATGGGCACGAATTTTTTGTCTGATCGAAGGCTGAATTTCCTTGATTTTTAGTCATTTTCGGGCTGAAAACGCAAAATTTTCTCGGCGCTTCATGACGAGTCAATAAGTATAATATTAATTACTTTTATTTGTCTAGAAGCTGAGAGAATTGTATTCAAATAGTATATTTGTATGATCGCAATAAACTTTGAGATTGTCAATGACTGATGAATGATTTTTAACTCCCACTGTTCATTCAGTTTGATTGGGAACTGAAATTTTTATTTTTGGTGTTTGATTTGAACAGAAAAATTGACATAGTCGGCACAACATTTCAACCAAAAATTTACATGATACGACTTTCGGAGACATCCTTGAATTATTTACATCGGTGTTAACAAGAAATTTGTAGAAGAAAAATATAGGTTTATGAGCATTTTCAAGCGAAAAAACGAGGATTTTAAGACAAAAACTTGTTGTCAAAAATTTTCCACATGAGGAAAAAAAATTTGACATCCTTCCACATATTTGTGGGGAAAAGTTCGTGGAAAAAAACAGTGTATGTAATGGCACAAATGTCCGTGCACGAAAAAAACACTGCAATAAACACGAAATTCTACTGAAAAAAAATTGTTCAATTTAACATTATCTTTTCCTCAAGAGAATAAATTACGGAATTTTTTTACAAGTCGGTTCCCTTCCAAATTATGGTCCAAATTGACATTTTTGGACTCCTCAAGATGCCAGCTATCCAGATCAGTTAGAAAATCCAGGCGCTCATGGCATTCAGGAACTCATTTGCATAAAGCCTGCACACATCCGACATAGTCCTTGTCACTATAGAAAAATCCTACCTACTTCAAGAATCGAACCTGGTCCACCAGCCTATAGACTTGATGTGTTTACCAATACACCATTTCACCATTCCTTTAAGACCCTTGATACTATTTCAACTAAAAACTCCATTTAGAAGAGCCTCAACAGCGCTGCACCCTTCGGGCACAGCAGCTGTACCCTAAGCCTTAGCCTAAGGAAAAATTTTAAAGGAAAAATAAATGTCTACTCACTAGTCACAGAAATCCATGCTCAAAATTAACAAACAACTCATATACAATAATTAGGCTGAAGGCTGGGAACCGACTTATAAAATTTAGCCTAAATTACTTATTACTATTCACAAATCAACTTTGAATTTTAAATACTCAAATAAAATTAATTCATTTGCCAAATGAATAAAATCTTAAGCAGCGTTTTTTTGTGCATGACATTTGTACCAATTGGCACAAGAGCAGGGGTTTTTTGCACAGGCCAGGTCGCAATGTGCAACTTGAGAAAAATTTTGGTTGCACAGATAGATTCTTGGTTGCTCACTCAAAAATCAATAAATTAACTCTATTTAATCGAAAAAAATACCAAAAGCTATTTTTTCTCTATTGATTTGAATTGCATCGATTTTAGACATTCAGAACCCAATTTTCTGAGTTTTGAAAAGAAAATGAAAACGTTGGTTTGAGTAACTTGTTCAGCGGTTTTTTTGGAGATTTTGATATCATAGATTGCTGGAAAATAATAATAATAATGATAATAATTTATTCGTCATTAGAAAAAATAAATTCAGAAAAGAATAGAGAAAAAAAAGAATCTTTTCAACTTTTATTTTCAAGACAGAAGGTTTAATTTTTCAGGGAATACAATGAATTATCAGTCAGGAAGACTGAAATTCAAAAACTAGAGGAAAGCAAATAAGAACTTCGATTCTTCTACCGGCAAGTTGGACTCAAAATGTTCTAATCACACAAATGTCAAAATGTTTTTAAAAATCGCAAAAAAATGAGGGAAAATAACGGAGAAAAATCTTTTCGTTCGCCAAAAAAAACACAGGATCAAACATTTATCCATAATATGTTGATAATTAAAAGCTATAAGCATAGCTAAAATGACATTTTCGAAACGCGCACTGAAATGATATGGAAAAGTTATTAAATAATTAAAATCCGGCGCGAAGCACCTGGAAATTTCCACCATTTTTCATTTTATAATGCATAAAAATGCATCTCCAGATAGGACACAGTGTAACCTAATCATAACGGCTGTCACGCTTCAGGTTGCACTGTGCAACTTGATACAAAAAATTTGGTTGCACAGCCCGGAATTTGGTGGCTGTGTGCAAAAAAAACCTGTACAAGAGGCCAAAAAATTTGTGCCAATGGCACAAAAAAAAAATTTTCTACTAGGAACATACTGAAAACTATGGAAAGGTTTTGGGCAAAAAGTTTGATAAAAATATAACCTAACTAAAGCTATGTTTAACGCATTAATTTTTTGTAAAAATCGTGCCCAACCTATTTTTCATCCGAACAATTCAGTTAGATAAGAAAAAACTGAGCATGATAATATAGTTCACGACGACTCAAAAAGGAATGGAATGCTGAGCAAAATTAGAATCACAGGAGGTTCTAATTGATTCAATTTTCGACTACAAAATTATTTAAAACAATTTAAAGACTAAAGGAAATAAAGTCAAAAATTGTGTAAAATTATGGTCCAAAAATTGTACCAATCATATTGATTTTTCTATTTGAATCAATCTAACATGAAAAGTAATTAATTTCAGTTTTAAATCTGAATCTGACTGAATGAACAGAGTACATTCAGAATTTCTTTTTATTCATCAGTCATTGACAGCCCATAAAGTTTGCTGCAACGATACTAATACACTCATCGAAGAGAAATCGTTCGTGTTCTGGTCGAATATACGATTAGGTAATATTATAGTCATTGACTCGGCAGGAACAGTGTTTTTTTGCTCAAAACTTTTTGCCCCATTTGAGGGAAAACCCCAAAAAAAATTTTCCTCATGAAGAAAAATCACTTTTTTTAGTTTCCTAGCTTGAAAATTGCTCGAAATCATTTCTGATGTGTTTTTTGAATGTTTCTCATTAGCTTGCATCTTATTTCGCCAAAAAACCGATATTTGTTTGCAAAAAGACTCGAGCTATGACCTGCTTGTACATAAAAGTGACTTTACATGAGCAAGAGAATAATTCAACAGCATAACCTTTATATCTTATATTTCTTTGACGACATCAAACAAGCTAATTTTGATAACATAAATACAAAGAGACACAGCAAAAATAAAAGACAGAAAATCAAACAGTTAACTTAGATAAAAAGATAACAAGGAAAAATAGAATTTTAAAACTGATTCCAGGGTTTTTTTTTGACCTACGAGTCACAAGCCAAGTGGCTTGTTGACCTAAAATTTTACAAGCCATTCCAAATTTTTACAAGCCAATTTTATAATATCAGTATTGTAGATAAATTCCAATGCTAGATTATTTTTTAAAGAAATGTATATATTGAGCATCATGGCAGTCGATCAAAAAAGAGATGTCATTCAACATTTATTCAATCGTCAATTCATTAAAATTCAGGAAATTTTTGAGTTTGATCGAAGTCTAATCTACAAGCATTGTGGAACAAATTTTCCAGCAAACTATCCAAGAACATAATGACTTTGAATTACATGAAAAATCGATGGTTAAGTCCTCTAGGATGACAAGTGAGTGCCCAAAAAAGCTATTAATCTTTCCTGCCTGAAACGCCGGAAAAATTTTTTGGGTATTGACATTCTGCGATGCTGGAAAATCATTTTTCCAAACACTCATTTGAAGAATTAGATTCGAATTTCCTGTTCAAAGGTCGTAATTTCTAAAATTTTATGTTTGAAAAATTTTTAAACCATTAATTTATTCACACACCCTCATAAACTTGGCCGAAAAGATATGAGTAAGAAGAGTAGAAATTTCCGAAAACTACTTCCATGAAGCTTTTGGATTGATTTTATGTTAGGAAAGGAATAATCGCTTCAAAAAGTTTACAAACTTGACGTATTGATCTTTCTCAAAAAATGTGTCAAGGGAAAAATGTGAATCTTTGATGATGATGATGATGATTTTATTTGCAACGGCACTAAGCAATATTAGGAGAATATAATAAAATGAACGAATAAGTTAATTAAATACAGAATGAATGAATATGCAGTACATTTACGAATATGCTGTGCTTGGTCAAAAAGGCATATAGCTCTTACAGTTGACCAAAATTGAACTTATCCAGTTTAGAGCGAAAAATTTTACTATTTCTAGATGTTATTATCGATTCAGGAAGTTTATTCCAAATAGGAATAACTCTATTAGTAAAGAAGTATTTCTTAATATCAGTCCTTGGAATATCTGTTTTTAACTTAAAAATTTTGGTTGGATCGGGTCTGAGAATGTGTAATGGTGCAGAAATCACTCAATTTTATGTCTACTTCATGGTTTATTATCTTATATAACATAACCAAGTCATTCAAACGCCTTCTACTTTCAAGTTTCTCTAACTTTAATACAGTTAAGCCATCATTATAAGAAACCTCAGGATAGTTGAGAACCCTTTTTGTGAAGTATTTCTGTACTTTTTCAATGGCTCTGATGTTCTTAGTTGAGTGGGGTGACCAGATGGTAGTTGCATATTCCAGAATAGGTCTGACGTATGTTTTGTATGCATTAGTCAGTAAAAATTTATCTTTGCTTACAAATCGACGAAATATAAGATACAATCTGTAGTAAGCATTCTTTATAATATGGCCTATATGTTCATCAAATTTAAAATTTTTGGTTAAAAAAATACCAAGAATTTATTAAATACCAAATTAAATACCAAAATGAAATATTGAAGATTACCAATTAAAACATGAGATAATACGTTTAAGATGACTATTAAAGATTAAATGATAAGTGAAGGTAGACATGTTAGAAGCAGCGCCTGGGCAGGAAATAAATAATAATGCTTATTTAAGTTATAACCGGAGCCAAGCGCCGGAAAATTTTGAGATTATGACCTTCTAAAATGCATCAAAATGCATCTTGTCTTGTCTGTATCCGATATGATCAAATACACGACTCAAAAAATTCTGACAAGCCATTTTGGCTTGTTGGACTAAAATTCTACAAGCCATTTTGTCAGTCCAACAAGCCATGGCTTGTAAAATGCTAAAAAAAACTATGACTGATTCTGAACAGCTGACAATCTGACATGAAGGTATGAACTTGACCACAGGGCTTTTTTCCGCAAAGGCCAGGTTCCAATGTGCAACTTGGGGAACAATTTTGGTTGCACAGATAAATTTTTGGTCGTTCATTCTAAAATCAATAAGTTAGCTTAATTTTATCGGAAAAACACCAAAAGCTAATTTTCTTCCATTTCATTTGATTCGCGTCAGTTTCAGGCTTTTAAAACCAAATTTTTTGGGTTTTAAAGAGAAAATGAAAAGATTAGTACGAGTAACTTGTTCGGCCAAAAATTTTTTTGGGATATTGATATTCTAGAACGCTGGAAAATTCAAGTTTTATTTCCTAGACAGAAGGTTTAATTTTTCAGTGAATTCAATAAATTTTCAGTCGGGCAGACTACAATTCAAAACCTAGGAAAGCAACCAAGAATTTTGATTCTTCAACCAGCAAGAATTCCCACTTGGAATCATACCTGTAAGAGGTCTAATTAGTTGAGGAGGAGGGTAAATCTGAAATTTTGGGGGAGGGGGTCGAAAAAAGAAAAAAGTCGAAATTTTTCCCAAAAAAGGCCAAAAACATACACTTTTTTGCCAATTTTTTCCAAACTGAGGGGGGTTGGGTATATGGTTGGCCAAATTGGGGGTCCCCCCTAACCCCTCCCCAATTACAGGTATGCTTGGAATCAAAAAGTTTTTAACACACAAATGTCAAAATCTTTTTAATGACCACAAAAGACTTTGGGAAAATAACCGAGAAAAATCTGGCTTTTCGTCAAATTCTCAAAAAAACGACACTGAATCAAATATTTATCCATAATATCTTGTCCGATTTTTTCAAATTCCATGGGGCTAATTTCAACAATACGGTAAGTAACCAAAATTGCCTGAAGTTGTGTTTTCCTTGTTGGTGCTTGCTCAAAAGTACAGAATTAGTTTGGTTTTTAGGGCGGTCGGAGTGGAATGGAGAATGGCGAGGTCAAAAAGGACTTGGAGGGGGGGCTTAGGCTTAGGCTTAGGGCTTAGGCTTAGGATTTTGGTAGAAAGGTATGATTACTGTAATTTCCATGAAAAGTTTTCAAATTTTTTTTTAAGTTTTTTTTGGAAATTACTGTTTTCCGCCTTATTTTCCAAAATTTTTTTAAAGTTTTTGATTTGAAACATTGAAAAATGGGGGTTTTTGGTAAAAAGTCGAACTTACCGTATTGTAAATTCCTGCCGTTTGTTCATTTTGAACTTACATTACGTTGAAACTTTCGTTCTGTTTTATTTCCGTTTTTTTAACCTTGTCTAATTTCTGGATATTTTTTTCTTCTCGCTATCCTTGTGTATTTCTTTTTACATTTGTTCCGTCTCAAAAATGTTTTTAATGTTTCATCGTGATACTCGATGGATTTTTTATATTTGCTTTCTTGTGTCTTCGACTAGTAAACAAACAAACAAACAAACAATAATATCTTGATAATTAAAAGCCATAAGCATTAGCTAGAATGGCATTTTATAACCGCGCATTGGAGTAATGTAGAAAAATTATTAAATGATTAAAACGCGGCGCGAAGCGCCGGAAGATTTCGGCAATTTTCAGTTTTATAACGCGTAAAATGCATCTCCAGACAGGAAACCATCAAAAAATTTTTCCTCAAAGTGGTGCCTAAGCACAAAAAAATTTTCCTCAATTCCAAAGAAAGTTCCTCAAAAATAGTCGATTGAGGAAAAAACTGTGGGCGCGAAGTGCCGAAAATTTTTTTGCGTTTTCAGTCCCTAAAACGTTTAAAAATCAAGGAAATTCAATGTTTGACCAGCCAAAAATTTGGTACCAATCGGCACAAACGCTCAAAATTTTTTGTGCCATTCCAATTTTTTTTGTGCCAAAAACCATGTTTTGGCACGAAAAAAACACTGATCTTCAGTTGAAACGATGAGAAAGCATTGCGTAGCGATGTCTGTCATCAATTTGATTGGTCGAAAAAATTAATTGATTTTTTAGTTGTTCTGGCAAATTTTCTGGCTTAGGCTTAGGCTTGTTCTTTGGCTTAGGCTTAGGCTTAGGTCTACGCTTAGGCTTCTTAGGTTTAGGTTTAGGCGTAGTCTTAGGCTAGGGCTTAGGCTTGGACTCACGGTTAAGAAGGAGTAGACCAAAATTTTCGACCAATCAAATTGAAGGTATAAAATTTTTCGACCAATCAAATTGATGACAAATCAGTGGGTTTTTTTTGTGCCAAAACATGGTTTTTGGCACAAAAAAAATTTGGAATGGCACAAAAAATTTTGATCGTTTGTGCCAATTGGCACAAAATTTTTGGCAGGTGAAACATTAAATTTTTTTGATTTTTAGACGTTTTAGGGGCTGAAAATGCAAAAAATTTTCGGCGCTTCGCGCCGAATTATGGAATATAATATTTCCTATTCGTATATTTGACCTGAACGCGAACGATTTCTCTTCGAACAGTGTATTAGTATTGTTGCAGCAAACTTTGTAGGCTGTCAAGACTGATGAGTGAAAAGAAATTCTGAATATTCTCTCTCCATTCAGTCAGATTCGGATTTAAAACTGAAATTCTTACTTTTTGTGTTTGATTGATTCAGATAGAAAAATCGATATCGTTGATAATGGTACAATGTTTCGATCGAAAATTTACACGATTTTCGACTTTATTTTCTCTAGTCTTCACATGGTTGTTGTTAAATATACATAACATAGATCATACCTGTAAGACCTCCGACCAGTTGGGGGGGGGGGGGGTAAATCCGAAATTTTGGGGGGGTAGGAAAAAGTCGGAATTTTTCCCAAAAAAAGGCCAAAAAACATACACTTTTTGGCAAATTTTTTTAATTTTTTCCTAACCGGGGGGGGGGGGTTGGGGGGAATGATTTTGGGTACTGGGTTGGCCAAGTTGGGGGGTCCCCCCCCCTCCCCCAAGTACAGGTATGTGACATAGATATTCGTTCGTAGTCGAAAATTGAATCAATTTGAGCTTCCTGATCCTGAGCAATCCTAGGGCTATTTAAATTGTCTCAGCATTCCATTTCTTTCAGGGATTTGGTGAACTATTTTGTTGCACAATTTTTTCTTTTCTCACTGACATGGTTGTTAGCTGAAAAATAGGTTGGGCACGATTAAAAAAAAAATTAATGCGTTAGACGTTAACTTTTTATCGATCTTTGACCTAAAACTTTTCCGCAGTTTTCAGTATGTCTCTAGTAAAAAAAAATTTTTCTGCCATTGGCACAAATTTTTTTTGACTCTTGTGCCAATTGGCATAAATGTCCGGGCACAAAAAAAACGCTGTGACAAATCTCGCTCCCGCAATGTGAAACGATGAATGAGTCACTATTATGAGATATCACAGTAGATACAGTTTTTGCTCATAAATACTGCGTACATTTTTTCTTACATGTTAGTGTTCAAAGGCGACACTCCGTACAAAACGGCAAAAACTTATGCGGCTCAAATATTGAACGAAGAGAAAAAATTAACCTAAAATATACTAAATGGTATCTTGGTTTAGTACTGTTTTATACCTACTTTTACAGCAATTTTATTTGTCAAAAAGATTGATTCAAAAATTTTGTAAGAATTTCAGATTGCCTCATAATTTACTCGGAGAATTTTTCACAAAAATTCCCATAGATCTTTCAATTTATTTTATCTTTTCATAGAACTTTCTTGACTGCCAAATATTTTTTGACCACTAAATGATTGAATTTAGCACAACTCTGTCTCGACTAGCATATATCAATGCTTCACACTGAAAATGAAATTTTCAATATCCAGACTTTCATCCTAAAGCTAAACTAATTTTGATACAAAATTCTCTTACTCTTGGATATAGGGAAAAAACGTGATACACATCTTCTCTCTCAAATCTCCCTTCATCCAAACAGAATTTGAAATTGGCATCAGAATTGGGATCCACTTAATTCATTTTTGATCCGGTCAGCAGGAACCTGTGAGTAATCGAAAATCTAACATTCCTTCTATACACATCTGGATACTGGACTATAGTTTAATAACTCCAAAACTGTATTTAACTTTATGTTCCCAATATTCAGTGATTATAGGTTGGCACTATTGTAAAATTTTGTCTAGATATATTAGATCACATACCTTGGTGGAAAGATAATCAAAATGAAGATTCCTACTTCCTTTTTCGACAACATTATTATTCAAGAACTGGAACTCAGTCTCCATCTCTGCCACTCTCATTCTCTTCTATAACTCAAGGACTTGCATCGCTGCTTGCCTTCTTGACTATACTTTTTGTTCAAAAAGGAAAACTAACATCCAGATTTTTTCTTTTCGTCTTAATTAGAAACATCAAATTTATCGCTCTCATTTTTGAAGTGATATCAATCAAACCTATACCTTCAGCATCTGGAGGTAATTCCAACTTCTCAGTTACAACTAGATTTCTATTGGAGCTGTCACATCTTGCGCCATCCATGTCACATTTTACGCCATGCCACGTGTATGACATGGGGATTCGGGAGAGCTGGGGAGGTTTGGGTATCTCATCAGGTAGTACCGTGTTTTAGACGTCACATTGATGGTGGACCATTTCAGATTGATCCTATTACAGTGAGTAATAGGCTGTGACTCCTGATGGATACTGGCATTTTCCCCAGGCTTCTCTGGTTGGCGTTGGGGCCTAACCTGGCGAATGGTGGCTATAGAGAGGTCTATAGTTGGTTCTCTGGTGTTGTCCTTGGGGTCTTGCTGTAGGGTAATGGACAACGCTGCCATGCTAGGTGCGACAATCCCCGAGTCCTACTCAGTGAGAGTGGGGACAGGGTCACCCGTAAAATGACCTAATTTGTGGGACCCGGTTATGAACCAGACAGCCCCTTTTAGCCCGAACCTGAGAGGTGGAGGCCCTACTTATCTGTGGAAAACCTGGGAAACCGACTTAAGAAGGGTTCCCCAACAAATACCCCACAGATAACAATAATCCCCTGAGAAGACTCACCTAGTCCTGTTTCTCAAGCGATTCGACGAATCGGGCGGCAAGTCCCGGGATACTTTCGGTCTTCTGGCACTGGAGCGGGGGGATGCGATCCACACGAGTCCTAGCGGCGAGTGGCGGCGATCGGGAGGCGATTCTCCAACGCTTTCTTCATGAACCGGGGCGGTCGGACACCTGGCACTGATGGGCAGCGGGTACTGTAGATGGGTAAGCCGCGGATGCGGTAACCGGGTATAAATTTATGCAAATTAATTTGCTATAAGGCGGCGGACGCAGTGAAGATAGGTATTCGAATTTATTCAAATTAGGCTATAAGGCGGCGGACGCTGACAACAAATCGGACGCAGGGGTAAACCCAGGAATGAGCGAAAAACTAAAGAAACATGTCCTTTTAAGGACATGTTTGGCTACAGCTGCAGCTTGGGCGGAGTTTCTCGGCGCTCAAGCTAACTTCTGCAGCTAGACGCGATGCAGAAGATGCCTATGAGCACATAGACATTTTTTCGTTCACATGCGTTTAGCACTGAGGCCAACTGCAGTGCCTATGCTAAGCATATGAACATCTTTAGCTAAACTTCTTAGCTAGTCGTTTTTGCGTAACAAAAACGACGCTAATTTTTGATGATAAGAGGTGCATGAATGCACCAAAAATAGCCATGTGCTCGTGGAGCACGACTGGTGGAAGTTTTAGCTAAAGGGCCTACTGTAGCCCGCGTTCATAAAGAAATAAAAATACAACAAAACGAAACATAGAAATGCATGAAAGATATAAAAACGAACACAAAATGCATGTGTAAAAATGAAATGAACAAAAGCATGAATAAGTAATAAACGAAACATGAAAAAATAACAAAATGTCGGCATGATCGGAATCACGTGACATTGGGGAATTGAGCGGCACGTGACAGAGCCATTCGATCAACTAAACTTTGTAGCAAATTTTTCAATTGTTTTCACAAAGTTAGAATTTATGTCATAAGGGCAGAATTCCGAAGTTTAGACAAAAAAGGTGTCAATAATTTTAGCTCTCGCATAATAAGAAATTCCACTGGTTGCTAGGTTTTCTCTAAATTTACTGATTTCTTCTTTCAATGATTTAACATTTTTATCCTGTTCAGCTCCTAACTTACTGAAGTAGACATCATAGATTCTCTGTTTTTCTATCATTAATTCTCTATATTCATTGAAGGCATTTTCCGTTTCTTGTTTCCCATGTTGAGAATGTTTGTCTTCTGCTTTCTCAAATTAGCCCAGACTCTTTTCTGAACAGTTCGTAAACATCAAAAACTTTCTTGACAGATTCAAAATTTTCCAAGAAAAAAAGTTTGTATCATCAGCATAAAAGTTAATCTTTAATTCTATCCCCAAGACTTCTAGTACTTTTACTCGCCTGTTTTTCCTGATACAATTGCATATTTTTTCTGATCAAGCACATAAATCAGTGGTGACAAAGGGAAACTTTTTCTTATTCCTCTGCTTAGAGAAAATTGGCAAGTTTCATAACCATTAATCAACATTGACGATTGAAGTACCTCTGATTTATAAATTATATGTATCTACTGTATAAATTTTGGGTCAAAATTTGAAAACTGTGAAGTATCGAAAATGTAATCCCATTCAAGAATGTCAAATGCACACGATCTACTCACAAAATTAAAGCTCTTCAACCTCCTTTTGATAATGAATCAGATTGTAAACAGTCGCAATCCATCTTTGATTTCCCTGCCTTTAACTACAGAAGTTAGGTTTTCTTTGGATGTTCTCTGAATGAATTTTACAAGTGGGTTCCCGCCGAATGTGAATGACGTGACTAGAATTTTCCCCATCTTTTGCTCATTTTTATAGGTTACTGACATTAAAATTGTCAGAATGCTTGAGTATGCTCCTAAAATGCTCCGAGGGAATGAAAAAAGAACAGGTGCCTGAATTTATGTTCGGACTTGAGAAATTAGCTGATGTTTTTAATCAGTTAACCAGCTAGAAAATCGGCTTAAAGCCAACAAAATTTCGTAAATTCGGACAAAATAGCAAAAATCATAGAAATAATCTCGGGCCGAAACGCCGAAATTTTTTATGTATTTTGGAATTCCAGGACGCTGGAAAGTTAGCTGCTCCACGCCTCTCGCACACTGGGTGGCAACTGCCAACCACCGACGGCACAGCCCCGCATCGCCTGCTACGAGTGAGCAGTGTCCCTCACAAAAATTCAGGTCTGGGCCCGTGACTTGGATGTGCAACATCAAGTCTATGGGTTTGGAGAAAAATGTACCACTGCACTAGTTAGGCATCGTTACATCCTTACATTCTCCTAGGGAAGTGTGCACTTTTCTTACAACTTGTGCACTTTCGTTACCCTCCTCTGCTGAGGCAGGCAAAGGATCCACTGCTACGGTCGCCACGAAAAAGTTCTCACAACCTGGATGGTAGCCGATCTACCACCGATTGCACTGCCCTAAATGGTCTGTTGCGAGTGCGGCAGCACCCATTTCAAAAATACAGGTCTGGGCCCATGACTTGGATGCGCAACACGGGTTCAGAGAAAAGTGTAAGACTGCACCTGTTTTTCTGGACATAGAAAGTATAATTTTTTATTCAACTAAATCATTCTTCATAATCAGACTGAATGCAAAAACCATATTGAAAGCATACAAGTAAATTTCAAATATTGGACAAGCAACCAAAAATTTAGATTCTTCTCAACCGGCTAAAACTTCTGTAATGACTGTTTCTCGATAGTGAGAGTGTTATAACTGAAATTAAATGAGGGGTTAAATATCCCTCGGGCAGTTACCTGACCTAGTCCGTGAGACGGAAATGAATAAGATTCAGCAGGAGAAGAGATAGCCAGGGTTCGACCTTAATGCATGAGCTTTCAACCACCTAACGCTTACCCGAAAAAGGGCGATAGGAGAAGTACTTGAACCCAATAGTGAAGACCCAAATTGGTATACCTTTGGTTTCACAATTTGAGTTAAAACTGAATACTATTTTAGAAAAGGAGCGAAGCTCTCCTTAAAATTTTACCTACGATAAAATACACACTACAAAATAACAATTATACAATGGTAAATAAAAGAAACCCACGTTGGGCATGGTCAATATAGAAACTCCCGTGCACATGAAAACAAAATATACCCAAATGTCGGAAACTCCCCCAACTTTGTCAACCCTATACACAACACCCCAAACTTCGAAAAATTAGGGAAAAAGTAGCTTTTTATCACCTTTTTAGGGAAAATTTTCGAAATTTTCTCGAATTTCTTGGGGTTTTCCGACCCAACCCCCAAATTTTGAGTTTCCCTCCCCCCCCCCCACTGGTCGGACCACTTACTTACAGGTATGCTACACATCGTTGTGTTTCCGACCAGAAAATAAAAGTTTCGTGTGGTACAGTGCAGTAAGACGTAATCTGATTCACGCCAAATGAGAAAACCCTCAAGAAATTCGTGACTATCAGAACGGAATTTGAAATTTTGGTTACAGTAAACCATGATGTCGAAATGACAAAACGCGAGTGATATTCAAATATCGCAATCTTATCTTGAAGACAATAGATAATTATGCAATATACACTATCTTACGCCGAAACCGGTTGCTTCTTTGCTTAGATGTATGCAATTAATTAGAAACTAATTTATTCCGTTATTACTGTAGTAACGCTTTAACGCATTTGAATTTCTCCTCTGATGAATTGCAGCGACGATCAACATAATCATTACTTTTTGAGGTTTTGACCTTCTAAAGTGTACTAGAATGCACCTTCCCGACTTTGAAATCCCACATTTCTTTCCGCTATTTTTGGCGGAAGAGACTATTGTCAGTTTTTTATAAAATGCTACTAAAACGAAGAATGACACAAATAATAGGTGACTTGAAATTCCTGTAGAGGAAATTTTTACCGTAGATTTTTACACTCAAAAAATTTCCAACTGTTAGTTGAGTGACGTCACAAAATTTTAGTTCCACCTGACGTACGGCTTGGCAGAAAATGCTGAAAATATAAAATAGTAACTTGCTTTCCAGATTCATTATTTGGAAGCATTTTTTGAAAAAACAATAATTTTTTCGGATCTCCAGATTTTTTTCGCCGAAGGCCTATCGATTTGGCCATAAAAAGCAGCGCGCGGATTGATGACTCACAGTACACTCTCACTATTCATACAAACTGCCCCCACCCTGACATATGCTGATCAAAAAAAGATAACCGTATCATCATTGTTTGAGCATCATAGGTGTGTGGGAGCGCCACCAATCGATCAATAATGATTGCCGTTGAGCAACCTACAGTAAAAGGCGATGCCTTCACCGTCGTGCTTAAGTCAGGCAAACCTACGTTATCCAATCCTACTGTAGACATCGTGCCAAGATTCTTCATTTAGGACACCTAACTTTTTTGTTTTTATACGACTACGCTTATTAAGATTATGATCTAACATTATATGAAACTATGATGTCAATACTTAGTTTTTATGTCTTTTTTTATGTCTTTTTCTTTATATATAAACGCTTGTTTTGTATGTTAAAATCACTTCACTATTTTATTAATAAATTTGGCTTACCTGCTTTCTCTGCTCTTCACCATCGTCGTAGGGTCGCTGGATAAAACGTCGATTGTTCCGTCCGGCTTTTGCGACCATTGGAAGCTGGAAGAAATATAATTTCGTTACGAGACTAAGATTTTCCTTTTCAAATTACCTTGGCGTTTTCCTAATCGTCGCCGTTGCCGTCCAACCTTTGACGTTTTCATTGACGTTTCTGAAAGAAGATAGAATAACTCAAAAACGTTTAGTATTCAGTCCGATCTGCAGGTTATTCAGCTACAGTAACCTGTATTTACCATTGACCTAAAAATTGACAAACCTTACAGGTGGCGCAATAGTGTCAACCTATAATATACTTGGCCCCAAATTTCATGTCCCCCCATCGCAGAGCCAAAACGGTAAGAGCTAGAACCTAGGGGTTTTTTCAGACCTTTGGGCATAGCGGCACACTATGAGGTGCCTTTTGTCATTTCGCCTCTATCTGCATGTGGTGCTCGCCAGGGCCCCAAAAACACGCAAACAACGCACTTTTTAAGGGTCCCCTGTTCCACCATGCACAGCAATGGGTGTGCCATATCCGAGCTCCATACTTCTGCCTGAGCATCTTGGGGATGCAATCTCAAATGCGATTTTTCATGTTTTTTAAATATGGCATTAATTCAATTATATGGTGGTCCAAAGTCCTGGAAACGCAAAATTCCCCAATTTTGTTATAACTTACACCTTCAAAAAAATAATTTTTTGCAGCATAATGCACTACTAATTTTTTGCAGTTTCAATTGAACAACTGGTAGCCTTACTGGGATTTTTGGTCTGTAGGGGTTTTCGACCATTGGGAATTTCGTGATTCTTTGGTGGAAGGGGTTGTCAACCACGGGAAATTTGATCAATGCAATCACTTTACACAAAAACTTATCCCGGCCATAAACAAGCGTATTTTCGTGATTTTTTGGTGGTAGGGGTTTTCGACTGCGGAGAATTCAATGGATGCGTCACTTTACACAAAAAATTACCTGGGATGTAAACAAGCATATTTTTGTGATTTTTTATGGAAGGGGTTTTCAATCACGGGTAATTTAATGAATGCGATCTTTTTACACACAAAATTATATTGAGTGTAAACAAATGTATTTCTGCGATTTTTGAGGGAAGAGGTTTCTGACCATGGAGAATTCAATGGACGCAGTCAGTTAACACAAAAAAAGTCATTTGTGTAAACAGAGGTATTACTGTGATTCTTAGGGTTGGGGGATTCTTGACCATGGGGAATTCAATAGATACTTTTCACTCTGTTTACAACGTGTTTTAAGTACTATGCAGTTTACACATCTTTTACTTTTACCGAAAGTGAGAATTGGTAGCTTGAAGATTGGGCATAACTATAGAATCGGGGACCCGTACTTTCTACAGCAACGGTTAAGCATACAGGCAGTTGGTAAAGGGGGCGTGGTTTAATATCAGCCAGTCTGGTTCCATTTTTAGCGTACTCTTTTCTCTGTGTATCTCGTGCTCTTCATTGATTATTGAAATTTAATTACAACAAAATTATCAAATTTAATTGATTTCGATTCGTCACAAACAATTGTCAAATGCAGATCTACATCGTCTTTAATAGGATAATTCTGTAAATTTTTTTTAAATTTTTTTCAAATGAATTAAACAGAATGATGTATTGTAAAGTTCTGAAGTCGTGCAGGAAATTCTTGAAGGCCGAAACGGAAATGGCTAGTCATGGCGTGGGAAAGTAAAAAACAAAAAGTATGAAAAGAAAAGCATCTGCATAACTTTGAAAATTATTCGAAACGTGTCAAAGCTAATTTTAAAAGAATGAATGAAACAAAAGATGATTTTGTCGAAGGTTATCTGGAAGAATTTATGTAGAGGGAACAGTTCGGCCCTACTTTAGATTTGGCTTATCAAAATTCACTGAAACAAATAAACGAAAAACAACTGTGTTGATGTGAAATTTGGGAATTAAAAGTTTGATTTTGGCGTGTTTTGTGAACCTTACCGGCTATTTTAATTTTTGTTTGGTTCTCTGCTTTATATACTCTTTCGTTTTCTCATTAATTTTCCTTTGATCCCATTCTTTTATATCAAAGTATGTTTACCTTTTCGGTTTCTTTTTCCTTTTTTATGCTTTATTATATTTATTTTACGCTAAAAATAGAACCAGACTGGCCGATATTTAACCACACTCCCTTTACTAACCGCCTATATGCTTAACCGTTGCTGAGGAAGGTACGGGTCCCCGATTCTATAGTTATGCCGAAGATTGTTTTCTTGTTTCTTTGATGTGAAGATGATCAAATTTAGAACTTCAATGTGCTTCAATCAAGGTTTTCATGCATGGTTGAGGCTCATTAAAAAGAGGCGAACTAGTTTATTAGAAAACGCCCCGATGGGGCAGAAAAAAGGAAAATATGCTTTCGCGGATATAGTTGCCATGCTAGAAAAAGAAGAGGACTAGATTTTTGAGAACTTGGGTTAAAGTTAGAAAAAATTCACTTTCTATATATTGGATTTTCATTCTTCATCAAAAAAAATTTTCCATGTCTGTGAAAAAGTATATTCTGCTGCTGAGTACATCAACACACTTTCCAACCAAACATGTGCATCTGAAATTTTTAGTAGGGTACAGGAGTGGGCCTTGGTTTTTTTGGCGTTTTTTGAGACAAAAAATTCAAAAAAAGTTGACCAAAAAAATTTTTTTTCATAACAAATTTCCCAGTTTCAAAATCTTTGGGGTATTTGTACCCTCGTGTTCCCCTCACACATGTGTGCTTCCAACTATGTTAAACTTTTTTACTGAATTTGGTGTCAACAAAAGGAATAAACTGTGGGAAAGTGGCACATAAAATCCCACTCAGCTTTTTTAGAAAAGAAAGCTACAGCACAAAGTCTTCTAAGAACTAAAAAGATTGCGCAAGATACGTTATATTCGCTCATTTTATATGGTAGCTAGCACAATAGTGCTAGACTACAATATTTTTTGTAAGACATCCAAAGCTGAAATTTGGCAACAGTATAGAACTCGATGCGGGCTACAATATGGTATCACTTAAAATACTGCAGACATACTGTAGCTAAAGTTATGAGACAAACTAGAGTACTGTTTTACCACCTTTTCATAACTAACGATTATTCTAACTGATTAGCTCGATTGTGGTATTAATAGCTTCAGTAGGGTCATATCTCGGGACCACCACGAAATTTTTTCGAAATATGCAAATGCGACTTTCTTTCAGTGTAAAGAAAAATCTCAAAACTCCGACCAGTAATAACTGCGAATCAGGGTAAAGGGTATTGATAAGAATAGGTAAGATACCTGTCACATACTAGATAAGGTACAGATAATGGTATAGACAAACCTTATGTATTATTTTATCAATGCTTATCTTTCACTTTACCAGTTCTTATGAATGCTTATAAGTGACCTTGCTCCTTGCGACTATGACCATATGCATTACCTTATTGGTACAGGCGAGTACAGAGTGGGGTCCTGGGTACCATAAGTATTACCTTATGCCTGCCTTCTCAGTACCAAATGACTTATGTGGTACGTTACCTATGCTTTTCTCAACCTCATGTTGTACTTTACCAATACCTTCTTATACCGTGTCTTACTATACAAAGACAATGTGATGCCCAAATTTATTCTTAATAATAACAAAAAATACCATTATTTTCCACAATAAAAAACAATGATTATAAATAACATGAATAAGTAAATGGCTAAAAAAAGTTATCACCTGGCTTTTACATTTCGGAACTTCCACAATTTCATATGGAGCCTTGGATTCTTCATACAATCGTCGGCCAACTGAAATATAAAATCAATCAAAAAGTCACAAAATTACAGACACGAACACAATTTGAAAATACCTCTATTTCATCACAGAATCATCACATTCTGTATCAACATGGCTGCCTGAAAAAAATTTAAATTATATCAACACTTACTTCTAAATTATGGTATATTTATCAACTTGATCATCACAATTTTCGTCAGTTCCAAGCGTCAGAAGCTTACCTGTAAAATATAAAAAAACCTGATCTGATTGAGAATGCACTCACCTAATAACAGAAAAGGAGCAATATGGTCTTCTTTCTCTTCACACACTTATTACCAGGCTGGGAAAATGTGCTGATGTTCCAGTCTCCTAGCAATAAAAAATAAGTAAGACGTCAGATAGAAAAATTCGATTTTAATAAATTTGATCCAAGCAACTGAATCAAACTTGAACTGAAAATATGCAATCAATAAAATAACTGGACTGATAAATTTCAACTAGCAAGAACTTTTGCAGTTGCACAGCCTCCCCTGCTTTCTTTTTTCCTGCCTTCTCAGCAGTTTTTGAGGTTGATTCAAGTACTTTATGACCATACCTATGGACCAAAAACAGAGACTCTATTTATTTTCGACTTATTACCTATTTGTTCCCAGCTCTCTATCGGAAATGATGCAGACCTTGCTCTGTATTGGATACGATATCTGATTTGTCATGAGCTCGTGATAAAATCTGAAATACAAACATAACGTGAATATAATAAACCTGAAAAACAAGAATATGGAATTAACTTTTATCACAAATACCTTCTGCACAAGTAATCCTGCTACTCAAAAAGTTCAGAAAAAATATATCAACCAGAAAAATTCTGTACCAGCAAGGCATGTCATACAGCAACTCAGCATTTCAGAATAATTCTGGATCACAGAAAACTGAGCATTAGCTGTATGCGGAAATTATCAAATTGATACCCACCCTGTCAAAATGTGTTTGTTTTATATCACATAATGCTTTATTATGCTTTTTCAAGTTTATTTTAAACATTCTCATGCTTCTGCAGTCAGTAAATAATTCACTGAAAAATGCAGAAAAACCAATATGTTAGTTTTAGGCCAGAATATATGTATCAAAATTAGTATTAATAAAAGGTACTGAAAAAACTTAATCAAAAATACCTAAATTGCTTGGGAATTCGACTAATGGATGACACTCGGAAAATTTCCAGGTCTTAGCCAAGGCTTTTAGTGCCAAAACATAGTATCCAAACGAAATTCAGAATAGCACAATTTTTTTAGCATTTTTACCCATTGGCACAAGTTTTTGGGGTATTCAAAAGCTAAATTACTTTGATTTTTAAATATTTTAGGGTCTGGAATGCAAAATTTTTTCAGTGGTTCGTGCTGAGTCAATGAGCATAATATTAACTGTCGTTATTCAGGCTGAATACGAGCAAAATGTCATCAAAATAGTATACTAATAATATTGTAGCAAACTTATATATTTTCAATGATTGATAGCATGCCTGTATTTGGGGGAGGGAACCCCCAACTCTACCTATAAGAGGTTCGATCAGTTGGGGGGGTACACCAAAAATTTTGGGGAGGGGGGTTGAAAAGACTCAAAAAACTGATAAAATTTCGAAAATTTCCCCAAACAGCCACTTTTTTTCTAATTTTTCCTAGTTTGGGATGTTGGGTATAGGATTGACTAAGTTGGAGGTGGGGTTTTAACATTTGTGTACTTGGCTCGACCAAGCTGGGGGGTCCCCCCCCCCAACCCCCCAATCACAGGTATGCCCCAACCCAACTTGATCAAACCCCCACCAGGTAACCCCATGTACCCACCTCCCTCCAAAGTCAGACAAAGTTGAAAAAAAGTGGTTTTTTGGCGAAAATTTCCTAATTTTTTTCGACTTTTTTGCGGTTTTTTGACCCCCTTCCCCAAAATTTAAGGAATGTTGGGACCCCCACCCCAAAATTTTGGGTTTACCCTCCCCCAACTGGTCGGATCCAGGGTTGGTAAAAACCAAACTTTTGAAATTTCGACTTTTTGGTTTTTTGGTTTTTTATGGTTTTTTAATGGTTTTTTTGGTTTTTCTATGGTTTTTTAGTGGTTTTTTCTGGTTTAATTCTTTAGAATGTTTGATACATTAAAATAACTATGTAAAAAACTGCTAGTAAGCTCCCTGTATCATCTAAGACTAGTTAGGGAGCCTTAAAATGGCAGCTAGAAGTATTAATCTTATCGGAAGTGTCATTATTTTATGCTATAGGAAATCCCTATCATAGCAACAGAAATACAGTAATAGTGAGCACATAAGAAAGGAACCATTAGTGCAGAACATAAGAAAAGTAAAAATGAAACAGAGCATGCGATAGGTAAGGGGCAAATTCAAGGAAAAGAAGAAAAATTACAAATAAAGAGAAATATACAATACACAATGTAAGTAATCAAAACTCAAAAGAAATCAACTACAGAATGGTATCAATGCATCACATATATACATATGCACAGAAAAGTTGAAATGACACAATACCGTTTTCGATGAGAGGGTTTCAAATTGATAGATTACTACATAGTTATTAATGTTACGAATGTAGTTGAAGGTCACACATAGACATTTCAGATGTTTCCAAATTTTTGCTTTTCAAACCCGTCTGCGAGCTATAACTACAGAAAATGGGTCTTATTATATGTACTATTCTCGCTTGCATGATAGATATACATATTTTTGCACAATTTTTTCTACTTAGTGGCGACGTCAAGTCACATAAAAATGAGCCACTCAAAAGCTCTTCTCTTTGTTAGAAATTTCGAGCTAAGAAAATTGAAAAGCTTACCAATACAATAAATTCAGGATATTGAACTCAATCATATTTTATAACATTTTGATGATGATATGGATCAATGGATGTCACCCCGTATGGTCGAAGTACACTCCAAGAAAGATTTAGCATCTACTTTTTTGTGAGAAAATTATAGCAAAGTTGTCTCATGTACTAAATGTGTGCTTGCAAGATGGATACAAAGGATATCGATTGATTTATATTACATCTTTTGAGTGCGAAATGTATCATAAAAATACGACTTCTTTCTACTTTGTAGTGAAGTCAATTCAACTAATTTAATTGTTCTGTTGATATAGATAGACACCTATACATGCCTAGAAGATCGACTAATGTGAAGAAACAGTTTCCCAATGATTTTGGAAAAAACCAAAAAAACCAAAAAACCAGAGATTTTCCAATTTTTTGGTTTTTTTTAAAAAACCAAAAAAACCAAAAACCAAAAAACCAAAGCCTTGCCAACCCTGGTCGGATCTATTACACGTATGATGAATAGAAATTCTAAACTTTCTGTTTATTCAGTGGGATTTGGAACTGAAATTGTTATTTTGGATATTTGATTTAAATTTGTTACCATAATTTTTCAACCGAAAATTTATGCAACTTTCGACTTCATATTTTTCAAAAGCACTCTTTCTTCCACCAACTTTTGCCTAAAAACATACCTGTAATTGGGGGGGTGGTGGACCCCCCAACTTGGCCAACCCTGTACCCAACCCCCAGACTTGAAAAAGTTGGCAAAAAAGTGCCTTTTTTGGTAAAAATTTCGACTTTTTTCGACCCCCCCCCCTAACTAGTCGGACCTAACTATGCCCAAAAAGTATCGTTGTTTTGACAAAATATGCACACAGACACATTATTTAGCCATTTTTGATCAAATTCTAACATAACTTTTAAAAATATCAAAGAAAATTACGTCCTACCTCAATCATTTGAGTTCTCTGCGATGAATATTGAATTTTTTAAAAAACTTTTTTCGTTTTTTCAATAAAATTGTATAGCCTAAATTTCAGAGTTTTGGAGAGTAAACGAGAAGGTTAATGTGAAAAGAACAGCTTGTTCGGTGACGGCGCCTGGCGCCCAAAAATTTGTTGTGAATCTTGAGATTCTAGAATGCTGGAAAACATACCTGTACTTGGGGGAGTTGGGGGGACCCCGCCCCCCCCAACTTAGCCAACCATATACCCAACATCACCCAACCCCCCCCCCCACCCCCAGTTTGGAAAAATTAAACAAATTTGCAAAAAAGTGTTGTTTTTTGGCCTTTTTTGGGAAAAATTTCAGCTTTTTTCGACCCCCTCCCCCCAGATTTCGGATTTACCTCCCCCCCCCCCACTAGTCGGAGGTTTTACAGCCATAAATGCACGTGGGGGGGGGTTGACCCCCAGCAGATTTGACTCCCCAAGCAATGATTGAGAAGTTGACGAAGAAAAATGATCAAGAGTGAAGAGAAAGTCGTCATAAAATGGAAATGATCCTTTAGTTTAACAATTTTTCTAAACAAAGCATACTTGATTCCAAAAGAGTAACATTAAAACTGTAAAAAGTGCTGTCTAAGCAAATTATTTGATATATCTGACTAATATAGTTGTGAGAATATGCTGTTTGGATGTTAAAAAACCTTTCTAAGACCTTTCTTTTCATTATCAAGAATGAAAAAAATTGTATTCCACCCCCCGTCCTGGCTGACCTCCAGCAGAATTTCTATGCTGTGCATGTATGCTTACAAGTATGCTGGAAAATGAATTTTTCCAACTTTTATTTCCAAGACAGACAGCGAAGGCTAAATTTTCCTGCGGATTAATTTCAAAAACTAGGCAAGCAAACGGCTTTAGATTCTTCAACCAATAAGGATTTTGACTATTCTCTCAGATTCAAAATTTTTCAATCGCACAAAAGTCAAATATTTTTTAAGGATCGCAAAATGATTTTGGGTTAAACAACTGAAAAAAATCTAGGTTTCCGTCAAATTCAATTACAAGATCGAACATTAATCCATAATATGTTGATAGTTAAAAGCTATAAGAATTAGGTAGAACGGCGTTTTTTAATTTCGCACTAGAATAATATAAAAAATTGAATAAATTGAAAACCGGCGTCAAGCGCGGGGTAGTTTTCCGTTCTACAACGCTTAAACAGGTATCGCTGGGCAGGAAACCCTATAACCTAATCAAAAGGACAGTCAGGCTCCATGTTGCACTGTCCAACTTGACACAAAAAATTTGGCTGCACAGTGCACAGCCCGAAATTCGGTTGCTGTGCAAAAAACCCTACTCTGCATGCTCAGTGCTCCGCGGTTTTTCCGTATTTCCAAAATCAATATGATGCCTTCCATTTACTGTATTAACCTGTTCCAACTTGCACGAAGGCAATACCATGTTCGTCGTCTACAGAAAATCGCCACGTGTATACGTGCATAATCTTGAAAATTATGATATTTGGCATATTCTTTTCTATTCCCATGAATGAATCATTGAGCTATTGTTTCTATTTTTCGCCAGGGTTCCTCTCAACCTTTTATTTATACATTATCAATTCTAACATGGTACCCAAATTCGTGCAATGTAATCAATAACATGTTGTCCACCATCATCTATTTTACTGATCATTTAAACTTTGATTTTCATGTTCATACCTGATCTAGTAAACAGTATTAGTCGATGTCAAAGTCCGTTATTAGATTAAATTTGAACCTTACGAATTCTATGTAGTATTTGACCACTTTATGTCCTACTCAACCAGTCACAATATCAAATTTCTCAAAATTACTTTATACATTCCTATGGGGTATCTGACCTTATCTGTTTCTACCAGTACCAATTATATATTACTTTAGCAGTGCTAATGAACAACGTGACCTTATGCATGCCCCATCAGTACCGCTCATGTTACCGTAGCTAGGCTTAGGTGTTACGTGACTTTATCCATGAGTTAAGATGACAATGTGTGTGAAATCTAAATTTTCACATTACATTATTTGACCCTTGGAGGATTGTTATAAATGTCAAATCAAACTTATTGTGTATATTTCAGCATAACTATCTATAAATAATGAAAAAAGAAACACAGCTATGAAATTCAAGTCTTATCAGTTCTTATCTGTGACCACTTTATGTCTTACATTACCAGTACATAATATTTAGATCATCTGACCGCTAGTATCAGATAATACACTGATAAGGTATGTGATAACTTATGTGATACCTAACTGATGCTTATGTATTCCGTTACCTTATCTGGTTCCCTAGGAGTAGACTATCAGTACCCTTCACCCTGGGAAGTCTTTCTAGACGATTCTTGTTCCTTTGGATGCAGCTCCTCGAGTTGTAAAAAATACTGACTGGCGGTTTGAAAATTTGCAGTGTAAACTTAATTATCATAGAAAATATGCAAATTTGGCCGAGTTGGGGTAGATGACCGCGCAAATATCTCGATTTGTATAAGTCGTAGAAAGCTAATTCTTTTTTTGTTCGATAGCTGAGTAAGATGCCCACAGTAAACCACCTTAACATCTAGTATGTGCAGAGTAAAAAAAAGTGTAAACAAAGTGAAAATGTCCATTTGAAAAATTTTTTTGCGATTTTCAGATCTTTTGTTGCACTATTGAAACGAGCTTCTTTTTCTACACCGCAGTTTTGTTATTTGTTTTTTGTAAAAATGTATAGTACGTTAGAAATTTGCATAAATGTTGTTTACAAAAAATTTTTTTCGATTCATCGATTTTAACTAGCGCCGTTGCAAAGAGCGTATTTTGTTGTCCCTGATGCATGTTTTTGTTTTTCGAAATATCTCAACGTACGCTTAAAATTTGCATAAATGATATATGCTAAAAAATGTAAAATTCGCCACATTTTAGTGGCGTTCGTACTATACTTCGAAAATACGCTTTTTCAGTAAAGAATTTTTTACACCTTCCTTGCAGGAGCTTGAAAGTACGATATTTATCTGAAAATGCCAGGAAATGGCAGAAAGGAGGATATGTTTTTCCTTTTTGCTTGTTTCACTGGCTTAAAAGTTCGATATTAGGCCTCCCCATCATTTCATCTCAGCAAAATTCTAACTGAAAAAAACTTTCCATTTTCTGAGAAACATATACGCGCCCAGTTTTTTAAAAGACAAAACGTTTTTAAGCCTCTGCGCATGAAATTCACTTGTCTTGTAGCAATTTTTACAATCTACATGATTACTGTATGTACAATACATACTTCGTTTTCATGATAGAACACACGTGATGCCTCTAACTGCATGTATAAAATTCATTACAGGCTTGTGCAAAAAAAGTGATATAATTGACAAAAACTATACAGAACAATAATCATTCTCTAATACGAGTACTAGGAAGTGGCAAAAAATGAATATGTTTCTCTTTGTCCCATATTTCACTGAGCATAATACTATACTTCGTTTCCGAGAACCTGGTTGTAAACTCACCGTATTCTTGATTCACACGTATTGTATTTTCCGAGTTTAAAACGCGGGAATTTAAATTTCTAATACGATTAATGCTGGTTTAAACTTATTTGAAACTATGCTTTAGCTAATTTTACTCAAATAATGTTCGCCAGTCTCCCAAAAATTGCCGTCAACAAAAATTTTGCTGTTTACCAGCGATTAATTTTTCGAATTTGTTTCAAATTGTGTAAATTCATTGTCTTGCGAATAAGGAATACTGTGGGTTTACCACCTGCTTTTCAGAAACAAGGTATAGGCCACTGCATTGTATACAGTAATGAAAAATTCTAACCAAGAATGGCACATAAGTAATTACAAAGATTTCGGGTTTTTCATTAAACCAAAGTTTTTTCTTCGGTAAAAATCAACTTTAATAACTGATACTAAAATTTTTCAGATTTGTCCATTTTTGCGCAGAGGCGTTTTCAGAAATGACTAAAAAACTGGGTGCGTATATGTTTCTCAGAAAATGGAAAGTTTTTTTCAGTTAGAATTTTGCTGAAATGAAATGATGGGGAGACCTAATATCGAACTTTTAAGCCAGTGAAACAAGCAAAAAGGAAAAACATATTCTCCTTTTTGCCATTTCCTGACATTTTCAGATAAATAATATATAGTATAGAATTCACTGCATAAGTTCTACTGATTATAAGATATGAACAAATTTATTCCCTTTTATTTAACTATTCAACAAAATTGTATCATTCGCAGTTTTTGGATTCAAACTGAAATTTGCAGAAAGAGGGCAAACTTTTTGCGGGATGGCAGACGAGAAGCAATTTCACCCATCCTTGTCGCTCCCATCCTGCTTTCAAAAAAGTCGTACCGTTGCCATGGGAGTGCGAGTATAGCGGTGGAGAACCAGTTACTCGGTTTGGCGCACACCCCTAATACAGGCATGGCTGAACCAGGAGCATTTTTGCATGCTTTACCCTGTTCTCCGATTTGTAGATCGGTGCCCAAGGACTGTAACCAAGGCCCAGTTGCACTAAAGGGTCTGAGCTCGAGCTCAAGATAATCTCGAGCAAAAAGGCCACTCGATTTGATCTCAAGTTCATTATAATTTGAATGTCATCAGGATTATAACGAGCTCAATATCGAGATTATCTCCAGCTCGAGCTGTCGGTTTGCACTAACATTTTTCGCATAATTTTCTCATCTTTAAAGCAAATAAATATAAAAATATCTGCAATTTTCAAACTCGAACTTACACCGCAGTAGTAGTTAGTTGATCTGAAGTGAGTATTGTTTGTGCACTGGAAGAGAATAATTTGGACATTGCGATTAGTTCAAAGTCATGACCATCAATTTAATCCCGATGTTGAAATCATCCTCATGTTGGGTTAGTGCACCAACGCCAGGTTTCTTTATAGCTCTGAAAATGGCTGTAATATGCCTCCCTCGCTATTTTTCAGCTAGTGTGAGAGGAGGTCGGGAGGTAGAATGCTATTGGTTTACCATTTCTTCACATTCGAAAATACGTGCATATAATTTTCATATAGAAAATCTTTACTGTAGTTGATGCCAGAGGATGGACAAAATGCACGACGCTGCAGAATATACTTTTTCATGGACATGAAAAATTTTTTTTTGACAAAGAATGAAAATCCAATATAACGAAAGTGAATTTTTTCCAACTTTAACCTAAGTTCTCAAAAATCTAGTGCACTTCTTTTTCTAGCATGGCAACTATGCAAGCAAGTATACTCTTCTTTTTTCTGCCCCATCGGGGCGTTTTCTAATAATGTAGTTAATGTATTCACACTCGGAAAGCAATTTTTCTAGAACCCGGAAGGGAACGTTTCGGCTCCATACTATTTTTATTTTATTTTTCCATCTAAAGGCTCATTCTTCGACGGAACAGAACGGAATGCAATCGACGGAACGTAACCGAACGAAAGAGAAATTTTTGTCCCATTCGATTCGGTTGGGGCTTACCGCAAAATTGCAGTTATCATTTCCGACCAAAAATGGATTTTCAAGCTGAACGTTCCAAGCTGTTGACAATCTATTCCATTTCGTCTAAAAAGGCAGGCATAAATGGGCTTTTATTCCTTCTTTCTCTTTTTTTTCGTTGTATTTTTTTCCTGTCGTTTACTGTGTCTCGCTCATGTTCTTGTGTTGTTCCTTATTACCTTCTTCTTCGCTACCAGACATAATCAGCATTATTTCCGTAGTTACTTTCGCAGGTTGCAATTATGTAAAAGAGTGCTGGGGATGACGTTATTCGGAATGCGATGTAGGATCGGATGGTTGAATAAATAAAGTGATACTTTCCGATTTTTTAGAAACGCTTTCTCGAGAAAAGTAAAGCAAATACGAATATATATCTTTGAAACTTTGTGAGTCAACTAAACTATGATCAATTTTCCAAGCAAGAATACCAAAACATAAGCTGCGTGTAAAGGACTTTGAGAACGATACTTCTTCAGTTTATAAGCAGTTTACAAAAATAGATAATGGTTGACTTGTCCGCGTTGGTTGCTATACAGTCAGCTTTGTTGGGCACCCTGTTGATGCCAATTTCGTGTGGGGAAATCGACATGCAAATCGACGACAGGGACGACCAGCGGCGCAGACATTTGCATAGAATGGAGCGCCACCAAAAGACCAAAAAGATAGTGAAAAATCATTGTTCACTATATTTCGATTTTTATTATATTTTCGTTACTTTGCTGGCGTCCCTAAATAAAGTTCCCAGCAATTCGTCTTTATTTTGCATATATTTCTACTGTGGTCAATCCACATTTTTTGTTATTGCATCGGAAATATTGATTTACATATTTGTTATTTATTGTTTAGGATTTATTACCGAACGTCGAAGGCGGAGGGCCAAAGGCCCAGGCGCCGGCTTACATCAAGTAAGTTTTGGGAAACCCCTTTCGGGTTATACCCAAGTAAGTTTATCCCTGAGGGGATTCCTTGTCTCATCTAGGAGACTGCGGAGGTCTTTGGTAAGGCCCCCGTATTTAGAACAAAGTTTATCTTTGTTGTTGTAGGTCTGGGGATAAACGGACTGTTGCACAGATCACCGAGGCTTAGCCAAGGTATCAGTTCTAACAGGTCAGTTCAGACCCAATCTTTTCTTACGCCTCTTAAGGAAAGACCTGCACAACAAGTGGTGGCTTTTAACTCCTTACCACGGAACTTCGTAGTCAGACTAGGAGAAAAGAATATCCTCCAGGTTTCTACAGAAAGTTAGCAGGATTTAAAATGCCTAACGAAAGGATACCGAGAGGTAATACTTTACGTAGATCACCACCCAGAGTGGCGAGTGCTGGGAATCTAGTCAATTTGGGAGACGGAGATCAGCAACGGCATGCTGCTCCGGACCCAGTGATCCCAGATCAAACTCCCGCGAGGGTTCAGCCATTGCAACAAAATGCAATGCATTTTACGCCTCAAGATGCAGGCGTACCAATTGACCGACCACCAGCGATTGCCATCGATCCGCAGGAGGCAGGCCCGGCGAATCCGAACCCAGACGCCGATGGACCGCCGCAGCAAAATTTCAAAAGGTCACCGCCGCCAAAGGTCGAATTAGCAGGACCAAAAAGGGACGTCGTTACGCCCGAAATTCGACCAAATTTCGAAGAAAGGGACCCCGAAATCGATCAAAGATTAGAGAGGATTCCCCAGGAACAAGAGCGATTCCAACCCCAGGAAAGAGCTCCCGAGATGTCCAATCAAGAGTTGGCGACGCAGCTACGCGAGTTGAAAGGGACAGTCGAAGCCTTGTTCGACATAATCGCGAATGCCGCCACAGAGGACAACAAAAGGGAAGCCGACAGGCGCCGACAGGAGCCGGATAGACAGGTTAGACCATGTAATAGGGGTGCAGAAAGAGACAACCGTCTCGCTGCTGAAATAAATGCAGGCGCAGGGCCTAGTAATAGGCCTGATATTGATGAAGGGCAAAGGCTTAACTTTGAGCCCAAAAGTTGGAGAGGTCCAGCTAGAGATCTTCGATTCGAAGGAGCTGAGCAATCGGCAGACTTCAGGAATCCAAGTCAGATAGCTCCGCAGCATCCAACTTTAACTAGAGTGGTCTATGATGGTAGAGGAAATATAGTTGATCCAAATACCCTTAGACCAGATCAATTGGCATGTTTCCCGTATAGGGATTACAGGTTTGACAAAGACAATATGCCAGCATATCAAGGAGGTGTACCACCTCAACGAGATCCAAATAGGGTTATGCTGCAATCCCTGAACTCTGATCTTGATCCAGTATTAACAGCAGCTTATGATCAGAGGGAAGTGCCATCTAATAATTTGGCACAAGAGATTGTAGTCAGGAATATCGTTAAAGGTGTGTTACCCAAACTTTTAGATGAGGGTATGGTAAATCAGCAGGTGCTTAGCTTCTTAACAGCACTTGAAGGGGAATTCCGTAGGGATACACCCGAATCAGCTAAGTATGAAGCACTGCTGAGGCTTTCTAAGGGTAGACCGAAGGCTGTTGCAGGAGACAACATGACCTATAGGGAGGCCAGGAGAGCCATTATTAATGTCTTTGCACCTGAGTGCAACCTGGAAATGTTAACCAGGGAGTTGTTTGAGATCCAACAAAGACCCAATGAACAGGCCGTAGAGTTTTTAAAAAGGGTCAGTATATTAGTGGAACTAGTTAAAGGTGATTTAGACTATCAGTCTAAACAGAGACTGATTATTGATACCTTTATTTACAAGAGTGATCCTACATTTCAGTCTGAACTGAAAAATTCAAAGCATACCTTTAGAACCTGGTATGATCTTGCAGTAGAGGTTCATGATATTGAACGTAGGTACAAAAATGCCTTTCAGAGATATGGACCCAAGGGTACACAACAGGATCCTATAGTAATTAATCAAGTAGGTATGCCTAGTGGGCATGATCCTGAAATTGCCGTAGTTGCTAGGAACCAGTCAGAAGGATATCAACAAGGCCAGAGGCAAAGGTTTCGGCAACCATATCAAACCGTAGGTAATCAGGTACAGGCCCAAACCCAAAGGTCAAGGAGTGATTCTCCTGAAATAGAGGAGATTCCAGTTCGGGAAGCCCCTAGGGCTCAGACTGAAAAAAGTAAGAAAGAATCTCTTCTATTGAAAATCTCAAAAGAGATGGTACAACTGGTCGAAAGGTTCGACCAACTCCAGCAAAAGGTTGATAACAGGCAAACGGAAAATCGGTCTGATGTGGCCATACCTAGTACAAGTCAGGGAGGTCAAGTTTCCCGAGATCCAACTAAGCCATGGTGTGAGTTCCACAAGAACATAACACATAATACTGCAGACTGCAGGACATTGAGAGTATTGTCCGAGCGCAGGAGCAGAGGTAGAGCCAGCTTCCCTACCTTCAACAGGGGAGGCTTCAACACTTTTGCTCGAGGTAACTATAGAGGTAGAGGAGGTTACCCAAATGCCAACTTTAATAGCAGAGGCAGAGGTGCTTATAATGTAGGCTATTCAGGTTATCAGGATAGCCACGAGAGTTACCAACAGAATTCAGATTATAATGAATTTCTGGAGTTTAAAAAACAGAAGGAGCTGCAGAAGCAGTTCCAACAGATGCAGCAATACCAACAGCAAGCTGCATTACAGCATCCTCAGCCTCCACAGGCTATTATGGGTCCGACTCAGACTCTTCAACAAGGTCAGTTCACAAATCAGCCACCTCAGAAGGATTATTCGAGTGTTATGGTTGCAAGGCAATCTCAGATGAGTCCTTTAGGTGAAGTAAACCAGAGAGTGAATTGCCCAAATGTTGTATTAGGTAGTATTGTGCAAATGAATGCAATTGCACCACAACCCATAGTACCATCAGTACAAGTAATAAGGAGAGGCACACCAGCTAGTCCTCAGGAACAACATTTGCTGGATACGTACCCCAGAACAGCCCCATTCCACATTGAGGTTGTTATAGGAGGTCGTAAGACAATGGCTTTAATTGACACAGGAGCTCAGTGCACTGTCATGTCGGCTAAGTTTCTGAAGGAAACTTTGGGCCCAGATTATACTGAATATCCCAGGATATTAAATGTCACGGTAGCCAACGGTAAGACAGTCCAAGCCCATGGGTATATCCAATTTAGGATGGATACATTGTGTGGACAGTTCCCCGTAAAAGCAATTGTAATTCCCGAAGCAGGTGAAAATGTCATTGTAGGAACAGACTTTTTGGCTCATCCTCAGGTAGGAGCCATAATAGATTTCAGGAATAGGACGATGACGCTCAACAACCGCCAACAACGGATATACGTGACGCCGGACCAGCCCCAATCCAATTGTGGAGAGGTCATGACCACAAGCGCCGCGGAATCCACAATGAGCGCCGCCGATCAATACCAGCCAAAGATTTGCCTGCTAAAGGTTTCAGTGCCAGTAGTGAGTGTGAATCCCATCTACTTACCTAGTGGTACTGATATACTTCTGAGAGCAAAGCTTTGGGATAAGGTAGGCGAAAATCGCCTCAATGGAATCATAATAGAGTCTGAAGACAATGAAGAAAGGTTCCACATTGATAGTACCATAGTAGATGGTACAAAGGATGATTTTGTTGTTATGGTATCCAACAACACAGGATCAGGATGCCACTTGAAAAGAAATCAAATAATTGGCCATACTAATTCAGTGTTGTGTGATACTGATAACCAAGATCAACTTAAGGGGAAGATAGTTGAGGATTTGGAGAAGCTGCAAACTTGTGCAGTCCAGGCTAGACCTGATTCGACTCAAGTGGATGAGAAAGAGTTCAAGGAAGCCTTGTACAATATGCTAGCTAAATCCAACATACCATCTGAACAATTGGAACAAGCTTTACGGTGTCTCGCAAAATATAGAGACGTGTTCAGCTTGCCCAGTGATCCTCCAACTACTACACCCTATTTGACCTGTAAAATAAATACAGGGGATGCAGCACCCGTGGCCAAAAGGTACCACAGGACTGCTATAAATTTACGGCCACATGTTCGTGAGCATGTGCAAGATATGCTCAAGAAGGGTGTAATTGAGCCATCAAAGTCGCCTTGGGCAGCTCCGTTATTCCTTGTAGGTAAAAAGGATGGTACCAAGCGACCAGTAGTGGACTTTAGGGGTATAAATGATGTTACCAAGGATGATAAGTATCCCATTCCTAGAATGGATGACTATCTAGACTGTTTAGGTAAAGCCAAATTTTATACTACCCTAGATCTCAAATCAGGATATTGGCAAGTGCCAATGGACGAAGAAAGCAAGGAAAAAACTGCTTTCATATGCCAAGAAGGGCTTTATCAATTTAAAGTCATGCCCTTTGGCCTAAAAAATGCGCCAGCCGAATTCCAGCGTATGATGGAAAGAGTTTTGCATCCATATGTTTGGAAAATCTGTCTAGTCTATATAGACGATATAATTGTGTTCTCAAATACGTTTGAGGAACACCTAGTTAATCTAGAGCTAGTCCTGCAAGCTCTAAGAAAGGCTCATTTGACCTTGAAGCCGGAGAAGTGTGAATTCCTGCCTGAGAGAGTTCATTTTTTAGGACATATCTTAAATCCGGATGGAGTTTCCCCAGATCCGAAAAAGGTCAAAGCTATAAATGATTTCCCATTCCCAGAATCTAAACGTAAACTGCAAAGGTTTCTAGGTATGTTGCAGTGGTGTAAAAAGTTCATACCGGGTTTGGCTAAACACGCCGAACCGTTGTACAAACTAACCGGGAAGAGCTGTGTTTGGGAAGTCACGGAGGTTCACCATCAGGCTTTTAGGAGCCTGAAAGAAGCACTATTGTCAGTGCCATTCCTTAGGTATCCGGTTTTGGACGGGTCTGCGGACTTTGTCCTTCAGACAGATGCCAGCGGAACGGCACTAGGAGCAGTCCTTTACCAGGAGACCAAGTCAGACCGCTGGGTAATTGCTTATAATAGCAGAATTTTAAAAGCAGATGAGAAAAAGTGGTCAGCCACGGAAAGGGAATGCTTGGCAATTGTGTATGGCTTGAAGTTATACAAGCACTACTTAGTGGGTCATAAGGTGATCATAAGAACTGATCACAAACCTTTGTTGTCAATGAAGGTCAATGCCATGACCAATGGTAAGTTGAAGAGATGGTACTCGTTCATCTCTCAGTTCAACCATAAACTAGAGTATGTGCCTGGAAAACAAAATGCCATGGCAGACTTTTTGTCCAGGATGGATGAACCAGACGATCAAGCGGAAAAGATACCGCCAAAATGGGAACACATGTTCTCAAAGGATAAACGAGAGTCCGAAAATCTGAAAGATCTTGAGGCACAGCTTATTGAGAAAAAACATCTCAATTTGGTGAAGAGATTCAGAATTCTGACAGATCGGAATCCTGAAGACGGTACTCCGTTACATCCAGAGCCAAAAGGTAAGAAGAATCAGAGGATTGATATGAGTCCGAGATTCACCAAGATTTATCCAGAAGATTCTGAGGGTGATCCAGAATCAAACTCGCCTGCAGACTTGATAAATGCCGTAACTACAAGGAGCATGGCGAAGGAAGCGGAGAAGAGCAATCAGGCTCAGATCCAGCCTGATGGCAATCAGGTCAACGAAAAAGTAAGTAGGGGAAACCAGGACAAAGGTAAGGAAAAAAGAGTAACCTGGTTATACCCAGAAAAGGAACAAGATTTTACTTTGGCAGACCCCAAAGAAGATGAACTACCAAAAGGGCTAATTAGAGATGATCTCATGGCCCTCTTGCAGAGAAAAGATGAGGTACTACGACCATATTTTGATAGATTGGGTCCAAATGGGACAACCAAGTATCATAGTGGATTTTATATCCAAAATGAAGTGTTATACCGCGAAGCCGGACAGGGATCGGATGATCAGGTGGTCGTCCCATCCTGCCTTAGGGACAATACTTTGCACCAGTACCACGGTGCCGTAATGATGACTCATCAGGGGTTCAAAAGGACCCTTGCTATGATCAAAAAACGGTTCTGGTGGCCAGGAATTGAAAAGGATGTCAGGCACTGGATCAAGTTTTGTCCAGTTTGTCAAATGGCTAATCAGGGAAACACAGAAATTCCGCCACTGATACCAATTATTCCACAAGGTCCTTTTGACATAGTATCAGTGGACATCGTGGGTATTTCTCCACTTAGTGAGAAGAGACCGTATGTCATAGTCTTTCAAGACTATTTTACAAAGTGGGTTGAAGCTGAACTGATCCCGGATCAGTCAGCTAGCACCGTTGTAGATACTTTTCTACAAGCTATTGTATTTAGGCACGGGACTCCACGGAGACTACTCAGCGATAGAGGAGGTTGTTTTACCTCAGATCTAATGAAGGAGATCTGCAAGTTGCTAGAGTGTCAAAAAATATTTACAACAGCCTACCACCCACAAGGAAATGGTATGGTAGAAAGGTTTAATCAGACACTCATTAAAAAGCTCAGAAAGGTGGCCATCGAGGAAAAAGATAACTGGCCAAGATACTTGAGAGCCGTGGTGTTTGCATATAATGCCACACCACATGCAGCCACGGGGCAATCCCCATTTTCGTTGCTTAGAGGGCACGAGGCAACCTTCGGGTTAAACTTATCGAAAGCATACGATATTGTAATGCCGGACAGCAATGCTGAGGCATACAAATTTGTGTTGACAAATCATTTAGTCAACCTCTACGAGGATATTGCCAAAAATATCCAGAGTGCTGCCGAAAAATCGAAGAAATACTTCGATAAAAAGTCCAAACAAAACGGATTTAAAGAAAAGGATTGGGTTCTGCTCAAAGTAGATAAGCAGAAAAAGCTAGGACTACCATGGTCCGGTCCGTTCATAGTTACGGACATTTCGCGAGAAGCAGAGAACGTTGTCACCATTGTGCATTGGGACAACCCGCTAAATCGCCAAACAGTTTCAATCAGCAGGTTGAAACATTTTCGTTACGAGACCACTAGGGTCTTGCCGCGAATAGCGCGAGCCAATCAGGACGCGCCACGTGACGAAAACACGTCATTTTCCAATATGGCACAAACAGTTACGACTGGAGCGCCGATTCAAAGGAAATCATTTGAAAATTCGCTCAAGGCGAATCTATGCGCGATCTCGCGCTGATTTTTTTTATTTTGTGTACATATCTCGCGCGTGTAAGTACTAATTTTAATTAAAATTGTATTAATTTGTAATATTTATCGCGTTTGTGTATAATTCGTATTAATTTTGTAAATTTTTCATATTTATTTCAGACTTTGGGAAAAATTCTTCGGAATTTTAGACCAAAGTGACAACCCAAAAAATTTCCGACATTTTTTCCCAAAAAACTAATTTTCAAATTTTTCATTTTTTCAAAATCAAATTATAGCTGCCCCGCTTATCTGAATTCTAAACTTCCATCGGAAGGAAGAAGTAAAATATTCCCCGAACCGCGATAAAAAAGGAAATTAGCAAAATTGCTAGATTAAACTTTTTCAGCGTTCAAAATTTTTAATAAATTTATCAATTTATTATTCGAAAACAAAAATTTCGAAAAGAAAAGAGATGGGAAAGGGCGCGCGGAACCGCCAACAAGCTCCGACGCGCGAGTGGTCGCACACAGAGCGCCACGTTGAATACGGCAGGGCCCAGCACCGCCAAGACAACCGTTTTTTCTTTATCAACGGTAAGTTTCGAACTTATTTTTATCAAACATTCTTGGAAACCGCAGGTAATGCCCAGAGGTCACTGGAAGACCAGCTCGGCGCCCCAAAGGGCAGACGAGGTTAGAACTTAGAGGGAACGAAAAATGGGAGTACTGAGAAACGGAAGCTCGAAGCCAAGCAGGGAATTTCCAAACTTGGAAATATACCTGATACCACCGAGAGCTATACGATTCAAGGGAAACCTAGAACCTTGGGTTCAGCCCGTTTTAAAGTTTTATCATCAAAAGTTTATCAAAAATTATTTATTTTCAAATCAAATCAAATTATATCACTTTTTTGATATCAAATTCATTAAAAATTATCAATCTCGAGCGCTATAAAAATTGTAAATACAGCGCCATAAATGGAGCGTAGTTGGTCGCTCAAGCAGCTGGTCAGAGATTGGTGTCCGATCAAGTGGTGGACAATCGGATCAGGTCTACCCTCCCCAACATATAGAGGTAGCAAGGGTAAGATTTGGTAAGGTGTTAGTTGCCTACCAGCTCAATGTTTGTATATCAGTGGCTCACCTAACAACCTGCACTAAACTTAATTTTCTGCGAAACTTAACCCGCTTGGTGTTGTGGTGCTGGTGTAGTATAGACCCGAAAATGCGCTGAAAAAAGGGGAATAAAACACTAAAATTAATAGTACTTTATGTTTAGATTATAACGTCAAACGGGCCGTACGAATCCACGAACTGGATCAGTGGTTTAAAGCCACATTTGGGTACTGGCCGGCCAATCCCAAGGAACCTCGAATGGTAGACATCGGGAAGGTCAGCCAGGTACTCCATTTTATCCGAGAAGTGTCAATCTTCAGAGGACAACCAGTTTGTGGTTTCGACGTTGAAAAAGTCAACCAGGATAGGGTCGCCGCCTTGTTCAAAACAAGGGAGGTCGACAATCCAATGGGAAAGCAGTTTGCCCGATATATCAGCTTCGCGCTAACGAATGGTCAAACTTACGTTATTGATACAACGTCGATGATGATCAAAGAGTGGACCAGCCTCCACGACTTCTTGAACTCCGACATGCTCTTCGCCGGATATGCCGTGCTGGAAGATCTGGTGAGTATCTATAACGTTTGTGGCGCAGGGCGAGATAATAAGGACAGGGACAAAACTGTCCCCTTACGGGAATTTCTAAGAAAGACCAAAGGTCGATACTTTGACTTAGACCGTTTCGCCCTCACCATGGTAGGAGTAAACCTGGAGAAGAAATGCTTTCAGACAGGTATATGTCCCGAAACTTTTCGGTTAAAGGGACTGTTCACGGAATTTTATTTGATAGACGTGGGCCCCTACCAATATGACTTTTCGTTAAAAGCGAACCGTGATCGGTTTGCCAAAAGGGGTATATTGCCGGAAGAGCTCAGATACGCCGCTCTAGACGCATATTACTCCTTATTGGTCATGTTTGCCGCCATTCACTATGGCATGGCCGATCAACTGCTTATGCAAATGCAGATTTTCGACCATGACAAGGTGGATCCCAAACAGATCAACACCATTGCCCTCCATTTTTATCAGCAATATCTAATGATTCCGGGCAATGTGAATCGAGAAATGGGGCTAGGTACCCCAGTTATGGAAACCGATCAGGTTCAACCAAACATGGTCTATCACATGATGAAGTGTGAGATGTATAACCGTTGGGCGGTGCAGATGCAGGGAAATAACACAGGTTATTATACCGCGCCCACGGAGTGTAATCCAGTCCGTCCGCAGGGAGTTCAGCTGCCAAGTGGTTTCTACCCACTACTTCCGAGAGATAACAAACCAATGAAGGACGACGGATACACCACAGATAGCGATCCCGATGAAATCCAGGACGTCCAGATACCAGACTGGGTAAATATTTCAAAAGATATCCAGGAAAATCTCAAGTCAGGCGGAGCCTACTGGGATTTAGACGGGAAAATTTCTTTAACGTTGTACGAAAACGCCAAGCTATACTGGCAACAAGCCGGGAAGCCCGATACCATTCCGCAGGAGGTGTTTTCCTCTAATAACCACTACCCAGTGGGTATCGAGGGCCATAGACAGGCCTATAAGACCAATTTTTACACGCCAAACTTGGCAAAGATTTCAGGTATGCTGGATGAGCGAAACTTCCCAGAGTTAGAGGTCATCTGCAAATTTATGCCATTGGCTTATCATTTGGCATGGCCTCATTCCAGAGCGGAGTGCGACTATGAAACTAGCGCTCTGCTAAACTATAACTTTCTAAATAGTTATACTAAAGAGGGCCAGGAAATGATAAAGAAAATGTCCTGGAAGTCAGGCGACCGCCTGGCCTACTATTTAGAATTAGCAGCGACGCTACCGCCATCGGAACCCCGCTTTCCATCTAAAAAAGGGGTATACGCATGGCAGAATCGGTTCGGTTTTGTCCCGCTACGATTTCGAGAAGCCGAGGAGATTCTACAAATTGGCGACGACAAATCGTTATTGAAGGACGGAGCCTACAAGGTAAATCCTTATTTCTATGTAACTTTTTACTACGTAGGCTTCGAGACTTTAACGCCGGGACTGCGGTATCCCATGACGGAAGACGCATCGCCAACCGACTACCCGATTACCTACGCACCGAGAAATCCGCTCGAGCTCAGACCGGAGTTTGTCACTAAAAGCTTCCGGGAGAGAACAATCGCTTCGGAAATGCCCGGGTATACACTTACATATACCCCAGCCGGTGAGTTAATTTCTAAGGTACCGCTAAATCGTCCCTCAACTTCCCAAACGGCGCAAGCCGGAGGGACGGGACAGGTCAAAGCGCAGCCGCAGGCGCTAGCGCCAGTGGTCAAAGCTACACCAGCCTTGGACACTGCTGCTACGCAGGCAGCTGCAGTAGTTGTCGTGGTGCCGCCGCCAATCCAACCAGCGGTGGCACAGCCGACCCAAGTACCTCAAGTACAACAACCAGCCGAGCCTGAGCCCGAGGTAGTCACCATAATGCAATCAGTACCTCCAGCACCAGCTGTTTTGCCGGCTAAAGTAAAGCAGCTGTTGCCGAAGATACGGAATTCAGACTCTGAGTCCAGTTCAGAGGAGGATGTAGAAGAAGAAGAAGAGGGTGAAATCCTCGAATCTGAGGGCCAGACATCAGAGAATAAGGATGCGATGGAGGCCAAAACTCAGAAACAGGCTCTTGAGGAGGAAAAAATCCAGACTCAAATTGACGAAGCAGTCACCAAAATGTCAGGGATCGATGTCAGACTGGAGAAGATGCAGGAAGCATCCCAGGAGATACCTGTAAAGGCCAAAGATCCTAAGGATCATGATCGTCAAGCGAAGCAAGAGGCCCTACAGGCCAAAATTCAAGAACAGAGAAGGCTGACGCAGCAGGAATTCCTGCGTCAGAGGGCAATCCAGAGAAAGCTGAAGGAGCAGGCACTAGCCGACGATAGCTCAGATTCAGCCATTGCAGCGACAGAGCTGATGCGGAGGGGAAGAATTGCCGAGGAAGGTATTCCTGGAATTTATTCCCCAGACAAAGTTCAGCAGATGTTAGCTGAAGGTATGTCGGAAAAATTTATCCGACACCTAGCCAAGGAAAAGGTAAGGCGAAGAAAGAGGATAGGTAAGGCCAAGTGACGCAGACTTGCAGCTCAGGGACAGCAACAACAAGGAGCGGCCGCCACCGGATCCGAAAACGACGCCTACGATACGGCCGAAGAAACGACGACCCCACAATACTCGACGAGCCAAAAGTCGAGATCGGAGACTTCAAAGAGTCAGACGAGAACGGAGACTTCAAAAAGTCAGACGCGAACGGAGACCTCCATAGGCCAGACAAAATCGGATAGGACAACAGGGTCCACTGCGACAACATCGTACACTCAGACGCGAACGGTATCGAAAACCGGCGGAGAGGTTAGTACTTCTTCTGGCAAAAGTAAATCCGTGCCCTCCAGCTATACCGCAAGAAGTAGCAAACCTGCGGGAAGCGTATTGGTGAAGCCCGATCTTGAATCGGAGGAGAAATTGATCAAGAAGGTCAAACTGAATGTGGTAGCTACTAGACCCGAAAGGGAACCACAGCAGTTTGTCACTCCTGGTCAATTAGCCGAAACTCTGATTGATTATTGGGAGTGGCAACGGGAACAAAGGCGCCTAATTGGGCCGATCTCATTTGAAAATCCAGAGGTCGCCAATTATTTCGCCTTTGATCGGCAAGAACGGCCGATAATTTACAGAATGGTCAATGATGCCATGGCCGAGATTCACGAAAATTACCGCCAGCAATTCGAAATGCAGGGCGGATTTATGTTCGACGGAGAGCGCATCCCTGAGGAGATCTGGGAATGGATAATTTTAATTCTCATCCCCAGATGGCTTCAGGACTACGATGCCTCAGACGTCTTTACGGCCATTAGGTACGTGACCCTAATGATTTTTCTTCAGTTGGACTTCGCTCCGATCACGCCAACGGCAATTGGTAGGTGGTATGCCCAGGCGTGTTCCTTTGCGAACAGACAACTAGTCGTTGAGGCCCAGGGAAACCGCGTAGACGATGTCTACATTGCAGCCTTTAATCAGTATATTTTTATGGGCTCGCAAAGGTTAAACCAGATGGGTGTTAAGAGGAAGGCACCAGGCGATGACAGGTCGCAAGCTGATAAATTTCAGCGAACGGCTGCCAAGAGCCCGAGTAAGTTCAAGGTGCCTAGACTCCCTCCGGCTAAGAAACAACCACCGATGATACAACAATCATCGGCCACGACCAGCCAGAGGTCATATAGTGAAGCTGCTAGCACTTCTTATAAAAGTCCGCTTTCTCGATCAAAATCAATTTCATCTAAATCTCTTAATTCAACTTATCGGACACAAAAACCACAACGCAGCAGCTCCACTAGCAGTGGTCAAAGGCAGCAGGGGAGAGACGATATGTTCTCAAACCCGGCCCCGTACAGGGCTAGACCGGGGTATGACCAAGGTCAACCCAGGGGAGGCTTCAGAGGGCGCCCTCAGCGACCTTACAGAGGCCGAGGAACCTGGCAACACCAAGGTCAAGACCCGGATGCTCAATTCCACAATCCGAATTTTATTCCGCTAGGTAGACGCGGCGGAAGCCAACAAGGCCAAAATAGAGGCCAGGATGGAGGTCAAACCCGAGGCCAACCAGGTCAGAGGGGGTACTATCAAGGTAGACCTCGAGGAGGCTACCGAGGCGGCGGGCAGCAGCAGTAAATAGCCGCAAAATTTTGGCCCAAAAAATTTCTTTTTTCGTACATATATTTTCTACTTATTTCATAAAACATAAAACCCAAAAACACTAATAAAATAACAAAAAATCCAAAAAAATCAAAAAACAAAAAATCCAAAAACATTTCTTTTCGGTGCTGCTGGCCATCAAAAATCTCCTTTTTGACAAAACCGGTGCAAAAACGCAACCGTAAAAAATATTTTAACTTTTGGCCACATTCTTGCTCAAATTTTTTAGCGCATTTTAAATTTTGTGATATCCGTACAACCCCGCGTCGTCTTTTTGTATCGTAATATAATCTCGTATTTTAGTTTAATTTAGAAAAAATAGAGACGCGGGAAGTCGATTTGCATGCGGTTAGACCCACGGCCAACGAATTGACACAGCATGCAGACCGAGCGGCCGAGCCCGAAGCCGACCACACATCCGGCACCGACGTTTACGTCATACTCCTTAGGGCAGGAGGTTATTCCATCAATGCCGAGGTCAAAATGGACGTCACTTGCCAGCCATTGCGGCGAAGCCCTTGGTATTCGTTGTGTCCAACGACCAGCACAGGAGTTCTATTAGGACAGACTGTGAAACGGGAGTCCGGTGAGACAAACTGTTTATCAGGAGTCAGCCGGAGTTGTAGATTTTTTCTTTTTTTTGATTAATTCTTTTAATGCCGGGGTAACCCGGCCAAAAGTTTTTTTTCTACCTCCCGTAGGTCGGTTTCGACGCGCGAGGGATGTTGGGCACCCTGTTGATGCCAATTTCGTGTGGGGAAATCGACATGCAAATCGACGACAGGGACGACCAGCGGCGCAGACATTTGCATAGAATGGAGCGCCACCAAAAGACCAAAAAGATAGTGAAAAATCATTGTTCACTATATTTCGATTTTTATTATATTTTCGTTACTTTGCTGGCGTCCCTAAATAAAGTTCCCAGCAATTCGTCTTTATTTTGCATATATTTCTACTGTGGTCAATCCACATTTTTTGTTATTGCATCGGAAATATTGATTTACATATTTGTTATTTATTGTTTAGGATTTATTACCGAACGTCGAAGGCGGAGGGCCAAAGGCCCAGGCGCCGGCTTACATCAAGTAAGTTTTGGGAAACCCCTTTCGGGTTATACCCAAGTAAGTTTATCCCTGAGGGGATTCCTTGTCTCATCTAGGAGACTGCGGAGGTCTTTGGTAAGGCCCCCGTATTTAGAACAAAGTTTATCTTTGTTGTTGTAGGTCTGGGGATAAACGGACTGTTGCACAGATCACCGAGGCTTAGCCAAGGTATCAGTTCTAACAGGTCAGTTCAGACCCAATCTTTTCTTACGCCTCTTAAGGAAAGACCTGCACAACAGCTTGACTTACGATAAAGCAGGTTGCATCGCATCGTCTTTTCTTCTCTTGTTAGTTTATTTTTTGTTCACTCACTTTCATACAACTAAAACAACCTCTGAGAGTACTCTCCGAAAGTAAAGAAAGTAATTAGGGAAATAGGGCTGATTTTTCGTAATTTTGTTTTCGCATATAAAATTTTAGTGTCAGGCGCCGAAATGGCTGGCGCAGAAATGGCCCGGCGCCAGACCGATATGCGGCGAAACGGCCGCTGCGAACCGTCCTAGACCGTCCAGAACCAGTTTATTCGAACAAAAATAAAACCAAAGAAAATGATGGATAAAACGAAGCATGCATAAGCATAAGAGAAGGACAGAAAAAAATTACGAATAAATAAATATCCATATTTATGTTGTGTTGTATCTAAGACAAAATTAGTATAATGAAGCAGAATAACTATCCCGAGTACCATTTTCGCAACTGTAGTCGGCTTCGTAATAGTCACAATGATCGTGAAAAGTTTCATGTTGGACTTTTCGCTGCTGTTGGTAAGAATGCGCTGCTGCGAATCTCGGAGGCAAAATACCGCGGTAGAATTGCCAACCGGAAAAACGTGTCGTCGTCGAAACGGCGCGGCGTGTACCCGAACGCCAAAAGCTTCTTTGACGCGTGGTCATCGTCGATGGCGTCGAACCGCGGTACAGCGGTGCAACGGCCGAGCGTCGCATCGACGGACAAGATGACGAAACGGTCGACGAGCCGCCGCCGTTTTCGTCGTGAAAGCCAACAGCGCCGCGGCGAGGAGGGTAACGACGACCGCAGGCGGTGAATAGGGGTTGCGGTGGTGGCAGCAAACGTTGTTGCTGTTGCCGTTTCGAACGGTGTGAGTCTTCGTCCATTTTTTGTTTTTTTTCGTCCATATACTTTTCAAGAGAAGCGGCAACGCCGTATTCTTGTTTTATGCTTTCAAAAAGCTTGCGATCGAAGCGATGCGATTTCACGTGAGCATGGAAGCCTAGCAAAAAAGAAAATTAGTCAAACGAACATGCATGTAAATCTTTTAAACTCGAGCCTTTATGCACCGTAAAACTTCGAAAAAGCCTATAGTCTTTTTTCATTCTCAAACGTCTAAAAGCATGAAAAGATTCGCGGACATACAGCCCTCATTTTTCTCTATGGTTCTAGGACAATGCGCCCCCAGTAATTCGCTCCCAGCAATTCGTCCCCCACAATTCGCCCCCGGTTATTCGCCCCCACTGCAGTTCGCGCCGGGACAATTCGCCCCCAGTAATACGCCCCTGGTATTATACGTACCTAAGTGATCTAAAAGCAACTCCATGATATGTTATGTAATATATCTCCAGACATTTCCCCTACTAGTTTATTAGAAAATGCCCCGATGGGGCAGGAAAAAAATGAATATACTTGCTGGGATAGTTGCCAGGCTAGAAAAAGAAGTGGACCAGATTTTCGAGAACTAGGGTTAAAGTTGGAAAAAATACACTTTCGTTATATTGGATTTTCATTCTTTCTCAAAAAAAATTTTCCATGTCTGTATAAAAGTATATTCTGTAGCGTCGCGCATATTTTCCTCCCCATGGCATCAATTACAGTAAAATTTTTCTACATAAAAATCATATGCACATGACTTCAAATGTAAAGAAATGGTAAACAAATTGCATTCTAACTCTCGACGGATTCAAAAATTCTGCCTCTCACACTAGCTGAAAAATGGTGAGGGAGGCATATTATAGTCATAATCTCGACATTGAGCTCGTTATAGCCCTAATGACATTCAAATTATACCGAATTTGAGATAAAACCGAGCCGTCTTTTTGTTCGAGATTATCTTGAGCTCAAGCATAGACCCCGTTTTAGTGCAACTGGACCTTGGTTACTTACGGAGTGAATTCTATACGATATGTTATATGAAATGAATGAATTAAACACATTCTGCACAATCGATTTAGTTCCAAGAAGACTTCGTGCTGCAGCCTTTTCTAAAAAAGTTGAGCGGGATTTCATGTGTCAGTTCCCAGAGTTGATTCCTGTCTTATTGACACTAAATTTAGAAAAAAAGCTCAACGCAGTTAGCAATACACATGTGCGAGGGACGATGTGGAGGTGTACAAACTACCATGGGGGTTTGAAACTAGAAAATTTGTTACAAAAAAAATTTTTTTGGTCAACTTTTTTTGAATTTTTTGTCTCAAAAAACGAAGTTCCACCCCTGTAACCTCCTCAGAATTTCGGAGCTGCTCACGTTTGGTTGGAAAGTGTGTTGATGCACTCAGCTGCAGAACATACTTTTTCACAGACATGGAGAATGTTTTTTGAGAAAGAATGAAAATGCAATATAACGAAAGTGAATTTTTTCCAACTTTAACCCAAGTTCTCAAAAATCTGGTCCACTTCTTTTTCTAGCTTGGCAACTATCCCAGCAAGTACATTCTTTTTTTCCTGCCCCATCGGGGTATTTTCTAATAAACTAGTCCACCTTTTTTAGTGGGCCTCAACCATGCATGAAAACCTTCATAGAAGCACATTGTAGTTTTAAATTTGGTCATCTTCACATCAAAGAAACAATAAAAAACAATCTTAAGGCTACGAATTCTCGTTTTTGGCAAAAGTAGTGTGAACTGCATTGTACTTAGAACACGTTGTAAACAGAGTGTGAAGTGACCATTTCCATTGAATTGCTCATGATCAGGAACCCGTCAACCCAAAAAACCGCAGAAATACCTCTGTTTACACACAGAACAATTTTTTGTGTGAAGTGACTGTGTCCATTGAATTCCCCATGGTCAGAAACCTTTTCCCGTATAAATCGCAGAAATACATTTTTATACACTCAATATAATTTTGTGTCTAAAGTGATCGCATTCATTAAATTCCCCGTGCTCGAAAACCCCTTCCTATTATCACTAAAATACGCTTGTTTACAACCCAGATAATTTTTGTGTAAAGTGAGCACGTCCATTGAATTCCCAATGGTCGAAAACTCCATCCACCAAAAAATCACTCAAATACGCTTATTTACACCCACAATAACTTTTTGTGTAAAGTGACCGCATTCATTGAATTCCCCATGGTCAAAAACCCCTTCCACCAAAAAATTACAAAACTACGCCTGTTTGCACCCAGAATAATTTTTCGTGTAAAGTGTTTTCGTCAATCGAATTCCTAACGGTCGAAAAACCCTTCCTCTAAAAATTTACAGGAGTGCCCTCATTTACATCAATGATGATTTTTTTGTGTTAAGTGACCGCGTCCATTGAATTCCTAGCGGTGAAAAACCCCTACCACCTGTTAAATCGCGAAATACGCTGGTTTACACTCGGGGTAATTTTTTGTGTAAAATGACCGCGTCCATCGAATTCCCAATGGTCGAAAACTCCTTCCTCCGAAAAGTCACGGGAGTACTTTCATTTTCATTAATGATGATTTTTCGTGTAAAGTGACCGCGTCCATTGAATTCCCCATGATCGAAAACCCTTACAGCCCAAAAATCCCAATCAAGGTACCGGTTCAATTGAAACTGCAAAAAATTCGGGCACCATAGTGCATTATGCTGCAAAAAATTATTTTTTTGAAGCCGTTAAGTTTATTTAACAAAATTTCCAAATTTCGCGGTTCTTGGGACTTTCGACAATCATATAATTGAACTGAGGCCATATTTCAAAAAAATAAAAAATCGCATTTGAGATTGCACCCCCAAGATGCTTAGGCCGAAGTATGGAGGTTGGATATGGCACACCCATTGCTGGGCATGGTGGAACTGGGGGGCCTCAAAAAGTGCGTTTTTTGCTTGTTTTTGGGGCCCCACCGAGCACCACTTGCAGATAGAGACGAAATGACAAAAGGCACCCCATAGTTTGCCTCTATGCCCGAAATTATGAAAAAACCCGAAGGTTCTAGCTCTTAGCGTTTTGGCTCTATGGTGGGGGGGGACACGAAATTTGGGGGCCAAGTATATTATAGGTTTACGCTGTCGCGCCACCTATGATTAGGTAATCATATTTTATGTGAAGCATGAAGGAGATGAAAAGATGATTTTTCACTTCGCCCTGTCTCCTATGTTTTCCTTTTTATTCTTTTTTTACATTGTCTTTTTCTTTTCTTTTCTGGTTGCATACATGTATTATTTTTCCAGTTTCATTTCTGGTAACTTTTTATCGTGATCTATGGAGAGAAATTAAGATTATGACAAAGTATCACAATTATTCTACGTGTGACTCTATCGTGTTCTTCACTATCTTTTTTCTGACAGCTTTGCGGTGTACCAAAAACAAAAAAGAATAAAAATAGAAAAAACAGAAGAGAAATATAAAGGAAAAAAATAAGAAAAGGAGAATGAGTAAAAAGTAATCAAAAAAATATAGAAGAAGAAACTAGACAAGAAAGATAAAAGACAAAAAAAGGAATACAAGAAAGAAAATTAAACGAAAAAGAAACAAAAAACAAAAAACAAATGCAGATCGAAGAACATAAATGACTCGCAATTCTGCTTATGAAATCTGTGTTACACATTAAAATTCTGCGTAAATTCTCCCGGGTACTTACGCTATCAGACTAAAATTTTGCATGGTTTCTGGGGATTAGGACACCATCATTACAAACCTGAAAAAATATTTATTTGTAAATTGTCAGTGTTGAGATTTTTCACACATTTTTGGTCGAAATTGATTGTTTTCAGTCAGATAAACTCGAAGAACTCGAAGCCACACATTTTGTTGAACTCAACGCCGCACATTTTGTTTCAAGTGGAAAAACAACCGGCCACTTCAATTTTAGGGAACTAGTGCTCAAACCCCTGTATTGCTGACTGTAAGAGGAAAAAAGTCTTATACCGACTTAGTACTAACCGCACCAGTAAAAAACCGCATATTCAAAGAAAATAAAAAAATATTATTTGTGGACCTTTATTTGGAACATTGCTGTAGACCTTTTTCTTCTTGTATATAATACTTGCACTCTGCATGAATTCATAAATAAACATGCTATTTCGGCTCGGAAAAATCTATAGGTTTAGTGTATGGATGAGTACAAATGCTGCTAACAACCTAGTGGAATTATTTTTAAATCTGAATCTTTTAAATTGAAAAACAGTGAATTGGGGGCCAATTACTGGGGGCGAATTGCTCAGGGGCGAATTGTGTTGGGGGCGAATTGTCCGGGGGCGAATTACTGGGGCCATATTGTCCGTATCCCTTTCCCTATAGCTTGATCATGTGGCACTTTTAGGTTGCATCGATCAACAGTACGATAATGCATAAATTGAATAACGGCCAGCTTTTATATCTAGGATTTAGAACTGATGATTAGCTTCATCATGTTCTACTGAATGACTACTAAAAAATTATTTTAAAAAATGATGTCAAACTACATAGATAATCTGTGAGCAAATAATAAACCTGCCTCATATGCTGTAATCTTTTTCCCAAGTTTTTCTCGTAACTGAAGCTACAGTCAACTAGAGAAAAAATGTGTCCGGTATGCCGGTTGTTGCTAATCTCATGTATGGCACTCATCACCCAAAGAACCAACCAACCAGAGAATTTTCAATGAAAAATCGTCAACTTCTTGACTGTATGGTACAGAGTGCCCCATAGGGGGTATGAGGAGGGGCGTAACCCTTACCTAAAGTCCTACAAATTGATCACTGGGTGCCTAATTTTGGCGGAAATGGCGTGTTTAGTGGAAATTTAGCTGCACAATCGCCGCTAAATTTTAACTTTACTCCTACCTGAAAATTTGATCTTGGGACCTCGAGTACGGTACCAAGTCAACCAATAGTGTTTGTCAAGCTATGTTTGTATAGCAAGAAATTGAAAGAATATGAAGGTAGATTTACCTTATGGTTTTAAGGAGCATTTAAAGGACAGCTATAGCTATAGTTGCTTTATTTTCGGAACCTGCAAGCCTTTGATTTTTCACGAATTATTGGTATATTGGAGCCCAAAATAATCAAAGTTCAACAAAAATATCACGAAAAAATTTAAATTTTCGGGTTGAGAAGGGTGATTCGTAAAACTCACCAAAAGGATCGAAAGCACTAACGTCCCGAGTCGTCTGTTCTATAATTTTCATCGTTTTATTTTGCTCATTTTCGAAAAATGTGTCGATATCCCCGGCCAACGTGAATCTTAATGACGGTGGCGGCCCGAAAACGTCGTGTAGATCGGATGTCGTGATTGTTGGTTTCTTCTTCAGCGATGGCGATGACGACGATTTCTTTCTGCTCATTTGGTCGGATGCTGCGCCATCGCGATCACAATTGCTCAACGTTCTGTCCAAAATATTATCATTCGGCGGCCTATTCAAGCCATAAATTTCTTCATGGGTTAGAAATCGCGTCGGCAAATTTAAGAGAGAAGCGTCGAATTTTTGCGAAGGACTTGGCGGCGTAGGCGGATCTTTCTCCATACCGTAATCGTCGTCCGTAAATTTGACACTCTCTTCGTAGTCGTACCTTTCGCAAGGCAAAAGATCGTCGTCGAACCGCGGCATTTCGACGTATTCGCGGCATTTTTCGGATAGTAAGGCACAATAATCGGTATCATTCTTGTCGGGTTTTGCTAAAATCAACAAGATTATACACGGGACAGATTGATCAGCAGTTTTCCAGATGAAACTCGGTTCTTTTTCCGGGTTTCAAAGTTTTAGTGGAAAAATCATCAGCAATTCATACATAAAATGGTGAAAGAAGTGTGTACCAGAGGCTGTGAACGCGTGATAGCACATGATCGTATAATTCTATTGAATTGATTTACTATTTTCACTTTTTTCAATTCTGCGATTTGTAAGCGTTACAAATTTTTCCGGCGATAAGTTTTCTTCTATTTTATTTCTCTTCTTTTACAACAATTTATTTTCATTTTTTTGTCGTATTTTTGTCGGTTCAGTATATAGATGTTCGTCTTTCTTCAAGGAACTCTGTTTCAGCTCTATGTTAACATCTTTTTATCCAGACATCACGGCAAGAATATTTCAGAAGGAAGCTCTTCCACCTTATATGTAGAATAAGTGAGAAAAATACAAGTACAAATTTTGGGGGCCACCAATGTTGTTCCCGCCGCTCGGGGCTTCAGTAATAGTTAGGCTCGATCCCGGACTTGAACTCCAGACCTTGCGGCTACCGTCCCCACGCTTCAACCAACTGAGCCAAACCGAACAACGGGAAAGGCGCTCTCAATTGCAACAACAAGCAAACAGCTAGCTTGTGGAATGTGGCCTCTACTATGTGGCAAAAAGCACCCAAAAGGCGCCTCTCATATAAGGTGGGCAATTATATAACCCAATAGTCCTGTAAAGCCTGCCTTTACGCCTATGGGAAAATGGGTACAGATGTACCGCATAAGTTAAAAAAAGTAGTTGCACATATCTGAATATGTGAAGAAGATATGTTTTTCTTGGTCTACTGTAGTTTATTATTTTTATTTTAGTACAACCTCGGACCAGCCTCAAAGACTTTGATTCAGGACCAAATAATTCATTTCAAAAGGAATTTGTGATAATTTTTTTAACGATTTCTTAAACTTAACGCTAAATTTCAAATAAAAAACAAAGCTAATTAATGACCTTTGGAAACAAAAAAGTTAGCTGAAACAGCTGTGATCGCATTGAATATTCTGACACATAAAGCTAGGATACGAAACTCGAAGAAAAACCGAAAAACATTTCGTTCCTAGCCAACTTCTAGCAAACATTACAGTAGAACTACATCTAGCTACGCCTGGGAACATATTACAGTAAGATTACATAATCCTGAAGCGGAACACGCCTAACCAAAAATCGTTTATAAATTAATTTTTATAAACAGAAACTTTTTCAATAAAAAAGGTCTTTTCATCATTCTCTCTTCTTAGTATTCAGACTAAAAATTAGCCGTGAACACAATATTTACGGTTTTTCAGACAAAAACTACAATTTTTTGAGCTATTTTCCGAACTTTTTAATGAAAAACTCGATTTTTTTAATCTGTTGCGACCCTCTCCTAAAATTTTGGGCAATCGATGACCCCCCAGATCTCGGAGCTCCATTACATGTATGAGTTAAAGTATGAATAGGTAACGGATTCACCGATTGAAAATAGCATTTGCGTCACGAAGCTGAAAATATCAACAGCTATTTGAGCGTCCCAAGCGGCGTAGAACAATTGATAGCGCGACAATCGCGGAACTGTCCAATCGGAGAACGATAATTTTTTCATTATTGCTGGTGCGAAACGTGTTTCACCGAATAAGGTCAATCCCAAATGTTTCAAGCTCATCTTTTTAAAAATGTATTCATTATATTCTAGTCCCAAATGTACGCATATTGCTCGTAAATCTAGCCAGCCCCGAACGGCCAAACCCCAGTCGTTCCATAGTCGACAGGCGTCAATTTCAGTACCAACACCTTGAAGGAAAAAACTCATGAGTAAAGAACTGAATCATAGGTGACGCCGTAGCGCCAGTTTCAATTGCGCTTTCCCATTTGCGCCCTAGCCAATTGCGCCAATTTTCAAGTGCGCCATTTTTATATGCGCCCTATGCATTTGTGCCCTGTGTATAATGCGCCAACTGCAATTGCGCTTTTTGCAAAATGCCGCCCCTTATGTCATTCATCATAGAAAGGCAATGGATGCACCGGTAATAAAAAAAAAGTGGTAAAGATGACTATTGTCTCCAGAAATTGTTTAGGAAGCCTTTTTTTACAAAATTTTTCTGATACGAAAATTTTTGCTGTGTTTATTTTCATCAGACTTATGTAGTTAATCTATATCACAGTTTAGCTACTGCAAATGATTCTATGGTATGATCATGATTTCATGGTCTGATCATGATTCTATGATCAGATAATCCTGTACCCAGTACCTTCATACTTCAAATTTGTTCAGAAGCAGCAAAACTAAACATCTACTCCAAATCTTACCACTTGAGTTCGAAAGTCAAAATAAGCAAGACACAAATGCATAGAGTTACAGTATTTTTAAATATTAAAATACGCCAACGGATCAGCCAAATTATAAGCTATACTGGTCATAAAATCAATAGCATTAATTTGACCGTGATCATATTGTAGATTAAGTGTAAAAAATTCTAGTGTTCCAAATGTGACATAATTGCACTTTGGTAATTTTCAACTCTGGCTATGTGACTATCTGTGTAGTCCTGTATGACTGTATAATAATTTACAATGTTGTTTTTGCCTAGTTTGTGTTGTCTTCTAGAATAACTACATTTCTCATTTGATACTATACTTTCAGTGTCCAATTAGAATTATGGCTGAAATGAACAATGCCCATTTGCAAATGGCACATTTAATACACGGCGCATTTGCTAATAGCGCATATGACAATGGGGCATATGACATGTGGCGCATTTGGATCGCCACGATTGGCAAAAGCGCATATGAAAAGGGCGCAATTGGCTACACCCCATCTGACTAACTCCCCCACTCTAGAGCAAAAACAGTTATAGATACAGACATGAGGTTTTCTGCATAATATCTGCTATATGGGCAAACATAGTTGTGGCAAAGGTCATTGGGGGTCTATAATCAAATGGTGCTCGGTGGGGCGCCAAAAACATGCAAAAAACGGCCTTTTTTAGGGCCACCAGTTGCAGCAGGTTCCTCAATGGATATGCATTCCAGGACCTTGATACTTTTACCCGTGCGTCTATCAAGTGTCTTCCTGAAAAGCTTTTTTATTTTTTGAAAATATTGATTTGGTCAAATTATATGAGTGACCAAAGTTCGAAAAAATCCCCCTCGTTTGGGTTCAAAATAAAAATCATTTTTTGGTTATCCTGCATGTAAAACAAATTTATTTCTGTGGTCTTTTTGGGGAAGGAGTTTTCGACCATTGAGAATTCAATGGATGCGGTGACTTTACACAAAAAAAATTCCGGATGCAAACAAGCGTATTTTCGTGATTTTTTGTGGAAGGGGTTTCCGACCACGGGGTACCCAACGAATGCAGGTACTTTACACAAAAAATTATTCCGGCTGTAAACAAGCATATGTTTGTGATTTTTGGTAGAAAGGGGTTTCAACCGCGGGATGGATGTACTCACTATACGCAAAAAAAATTATTCCGGGTAATCGATTGTTCCACTGCATCGTTTTCCCAACCGAATCAGGTGTATCGATTCTTTCACCTAATGTTAATTAGACGTATATCGATTGCTTCATTATATGATGAGATGCATCGATTGTCCCATCAAACTCTTCCACTGTCATAATCTTCGAGTGCACAAAGAGAATGATTAGTTTTTTGTAAGCTATACGATCGCCCCTGTTCGTGGTCAATCCCTTGAAGGGGGTAAACAGGGGCTTTGTCAACGTAGTAAATGTATACTAACTGATTTTTTACAAAATCCAATCAGAAAAAGCTTGAAGATCCAGATTCCATTTGTAGTAACTGGGCTCGAGTCAAAAAAGTCCAAGTAGAGTAGCTTCTGGATTAAAAGAAGGGTTAACAATTCACATGGTGCAAAAAGCTCAGGTAGTAAATGTTTATCTGCCAAAAATCCATGAGTGGTAAATGCACATCCGCCAGATGATACCCCTGCCGTATCCCCAATGCACAGATATGTACACGATTATCGTGTAATAAACAATTTGAAGATTGGCATAACCAATTAAGATTCGAAAACTCTAGTCTCGAAAAAACTCAAAAATTTGTCATACAAATCAGAATTAATATAAAATAACAAGTGGACTAATTTATGCAGCGAAAACATATTTTCCGCAGTTCAGCTATGAAACATGCGGCCGAGCTTGCCTGTAAAGTGGGACTTGTTCAAAATTTAGAAAATTGATCAGCGCCCAAAGAATGACTGTAATAGAAGATCCACTGGTTTGCATGATCAATTGTTTCTTCTATACGTTACCTTTAATAGAGCTGCAACATGAAGCTTACTGCGGTGAAGCCTTAAGAGTCAATTACTGCAAAATTTGACAATGGTTTCGTCAACTCAAATCACAATCTATATTCAAAACATGCTCGTTCAGTCTTTCATGCTCAAGACGGCTATGGAAATCGTTCTCCTCAGAAGCAAATTTTTGTCCCACTGTGAGGTTATATTTCTCCAGTTTAACATAACTTTTCCCACCTAATTTTATGATTGCTCCATCGGCAAGGAATGCTTTCAATGCGTCGGGGATCGTTTCTAAGTAACAAAGTCTGATTAAAATTACGTGACCGCTCCAGGTGGCCAACTGCAATAATACGGAAGTCTCTTGACGACACTTTTTCGTGTAACCAAACTCATCGCTGTTTCTTCTTATAGGTAATACAATTCTCGGTCTTTTGTCCAAATATTTTGCCGAAGATAGAACGTTAAATTTTTGAGATCTATTTTCTGCGTTAAAATCGTGTACCTATAACAGAAGTAAAAATTATTCAAATCCATTAAGTCGGATTTATACTTCACGTTACGGCCACGGGAGCCATGACCAATCCAACTTGAATACGCAACCTGATTTATTATGGCAACCTTGGCCGTGAAGTATAAATGCGACTGAAGTATGCACATGATGAAGCATTCGTTATAGGCTTCAGCGATGTTTCCTTTAATCCGTGAAGATCATGATGTTCTTGAGGGCATACGTGGGCTGTTAGAAGTAATTTTCAATTTTATAAGCGCCTTTTTCGTTTCAGCCTCCGTTCAATCTTGTGAACTACTATTTTTCGATCTTGTGGATCATAGGTGCCGCGATAGCGTCAATATATAATATACTTGGCCCCCCAAATTTCATGTCCCCCGACCCTAGAGCCAAAACGGTAAGAGCTAGAGCCTTCGGGTTTTTTCCACACCTTCGGGCATAGGGGCAAACTATGGGGTGCCTTTTGTCATTTCGCCTCTATCAGCGAGTGGTGTTCGGTGGGCCCCAAAAACATTCAAAAAATGCACTTTTTAAGGGCCCCAGTTCCACCATGCCCAGCAATGGGTGTGCCATATCCAAGCTTCATACTTCGGCCTACGCATTTTGGCGGTGCAATTTCAAATCCGATTTTTCATTTTTTAAAAATATGGCCTCATTCAATTATGGTGGTCCAAAGTCCCGGGAAACGCGAAATTCCCCAATTTTGTTATATAAACTTACGGCTTCAAAAAAAAAAATTTTTTTTTGCAGCAAAACACACTACGGTGCCAGAATTTTTTGCAGTTTCAATTGAACCACTAGCGCTATCGGGATTTTTGGATGGGTTTTTGATGATGGGGAATTCAATGGACGCGGTCATTTCACACAAAAAAATCATCGTTGATGTAAATGAGGGTACTCCTACGAATTTTTGGAGGAAGGGGTTTTGGACCACTGGGAATTCGATTGACGCAGTCACTTTACACGAAAAATTATTATGGGTGTGAACAAGCGTATTTTTGTTATTTTTTGGTGAAAGGGGTTTTTGAACATGGGGAATTCAAAGAATGCGGTCACTTTACACAAAAAAATTATTGTGAGTGTAAATAAGCGTATTTGCGTGATTTTTTGGTGGAAGGGTTTCCGACCCTTGGGAATTCAATGGACGCGGTCACTTTATGCAAAAATTATCCCGGGTGTTAACAAGCGTATTTTACTGATAATTTAGAGGAAGGGGATTTCGAAAACAAAGCATTTAATTAAACACGATTTCTGAGAGGATTCAGCTTTGTTGGGATAAGTAAAAAATTAACCCTACCTGAAAATCACTTATTTGGTGTAACTTGATGCGCTAGGAACGAAAATGATATTCATTTCATGTGTAAATCAAAACTCGCATAGCTACAGTAAGACGAAAATAATTTTTGGTTTTTTCGATTTTTGACACACATCGTGTTCTGAAATTTTACCCAATATTAGGCAAATGGATGGGCCAAAATTTACTGCAGGATTTATTAGTGTAAAGTGTTTATTAAGAGTACAGTGGTGCTTGAAACATCAAATTTTGAGAGCAAAAATTATCATTTTCTTCACAAAAATCACCATATTTACTGCTAAAGCTCAGAAGGACCAAAAAATTCGGTATACAATAGATAGCTTACGATGTCTTCTACCTGCTGACAAAAATTTATGGAAATTCATGTACTGCTAGAGGGTCGCACAACCTGAACTTTGAACACTATCTCATAATTGTATTTTCTGGAAGTTCGAACCTCCACCGTGGAACTACTAGAGCTTGATAAATTTTAAAAATGAGACAGTAATACAGGTTTCGTATGGTGAAAATTAGTATAATTCCCAAACTCATAAAAAATGAAATTTGCGGGGCTACAGTATCCCAAAGTTTGGAATTTTCGCATTTTTTAGCATTTTTCTGTCTATTTACGTGACTTGAGATATATAGGCCTAGGCATTCAGTAATTTTATATTGACTGTGTATTTGATACAGAATACAATGCTCTACAATGTGGTATGAAAATGTTTTCTGAATTGTGCATTTTACACGTTTTAGGAAGTTTTAAAATGTCAAAAATCAGACCACAAAAATAATGGAAATGCAGGTTTCTCTCAACCAGAATGACTATATGTACTGCTGAAGTTAAAAGCACTCTAAATTTCCCATACTGTGGATATATTACGATGTCTGCTAGTTGCATCCAAAAAAATTTCGAAAATCATGTACTGCTAGGGTGTTAAATCTGCAAAAAGACTACTGTAGTTGATAAATTTTAGTTTTGAATTCTTGATCAACAGATGCGGCTTCCACAAAAAATTTGAAGTTTTCTTCTTTGAGAATAAGAAAAAACTCATGCATGTGAAAAATCATGTCAATGAACTTCCATGACCCCTGTTTTCTTCTATATGAAGATTGATACTTGTGAACTTGGGTCCTGTATCAATATTTATTATGTTCACTGAACGACATTTTCTGGACTGGACGTAATTCAAAGAAATCCATCTTACAATATTTGATATAACAGCAAAAAAAATTTTTAGGTTATCGGGTCACACTAAATTCTTTTTCTTAAGTGAGCTTGGCATTCTATTTACATTGAGTATTTATCTGTTGTTTATCTTTTTCTCCATTTCCTGATAAATTTGTCTTTATATTGCTCCATAATGCCCAATTATCTACTTAATAAGTTATTTCCACTCTTAATAGGCATACTGCTGAACTTGTGATGAAGAATTATTATCTAGGGCTTCTTCAGCCCATCAAATCATTCCCACTCAATGCTACAGTCCTCATGTACAGCATTCTGTCAGCATATAGTTTTGTAAACAGTACATTTTTCCTTATTTGGTGACAGAATGATCTACCCCGACATAGTCATCCAAAAACCACACATTATCACAAATCTCAACATATATGACAACAGCCACCCCATTGAGAATTTTGTAAATGGAAATGTATATCCTATTGCAGTGCTCCTCCTTCAAACTGAGAATAATCAGTTAATGAAGGACTTGTTTGAAATTCGATATAATCATCCCAATCCTGTGTTTCCCAAATGTACATCCTATTGCAGTGCGCAATGTGAGAACAGTCCCTTTGATTGCCCAGAAGAAGGATGTATCAAGTCTTTCCTCAAACATGGCAACTTACTTGGACATCTACTTATCCATAATCATCAGCTGATACCACAAAGAGTCAGCTTGAGAGACACTGCTATAAATGCATATAGCAGGAAACTGGAAGCAGCCTGTTTGATGCAATTACTTCCAGATCTTCAAGAAGTATTACAAGCTTTCCACGCTGCAGATAGAACAAATATTGCAGAAGAAGGATGGGCACTCAAAAGTCAAAGATGTAAAATGCTCACAGCAAAGCAGAAGCAGTTTCTGAAGGAATCCATCTCACACAAAAGTTTGATGCTGAAATGATATCCAGGCTGATGCGCAAAAATGGACAGTTTTCCAAGGACAAATTTCTAGTAGGCCAACAAATTGCAAGCTTCTGACCATGGGAAGCAAGTCTCCATCCTGAAGACGAAGGAACATACTATGATCCTGCTGAAGCAGACAGTTTGTGTGGAGAAGATGAAGCTGAAGCTATGAACAACACAGTACTATATGACCCCAATTGGCAGATCAAAAGTGAATTGCTCTAAACTGCTTGCTTCGAGAGCTTGTGATGCTTTGTTTTTCTATTCATGTTCAAACTTCCAATAATTGCCTATCATCTCAACTGGAAAATGAAATTTCGAGAAAAGCAAACATTTATTGATCAAGAATTCAAAATTATAACCTATCAACTGTAGTAGATTTTTGCAGATTTAAAAACCTAGCAATGGACGAACTTTGGAAACTTTTTGTATGCAACTAGCAGACATCGTAATATATCCACTGTATAAAAAATTTTGGGTGCTTTTGGCTTTAGCAGTAAATATAGTCATTTTGGTTGAGAGAACCCTACATTTTCATCTTTTTTACGGTATGATTTTTGGCATTTTAAAACTTCCTAAGAAGTGTACAATTGTAGAGCATTGTACAAATACACAGTCAATACTAAAATTACTAAATGCCTAGGCCGATATATCTCAAGTCACGTAAATAGACAGAAAAATGCTAAAAAATGCGAAAATTCCAAACTTTGGGATACTGTAGCCCCGCGAATTTTATTTTTTCATGAGTTAGGGAATTATATTAATATTCACCATATAAAACTTGTATTACTGTCTCTTTTTTAGAATTTATCAAGCTCTAGTAGTTCCATGGTGGAGGTTGGAGCTTCCAGAAAATACAATTATAAGACAGTGTTCAAACTTCAGGTTGTGCAACCCTCTAGCAGTGCATGAGCTTCTGTAATTTTTTGTCAGCAGGTAGAAGACATCATAAGCTATCTATTGCATAAGGAATTTTTTGGTCCTTTTGAGCTTTAGCAGTATATATGGTGATTTTAGTGAAAAAAATGACAATTTTTGCTCTCAAAATTTGATGTTTCAAGCACCAGTATATTCCTAATTAGCATTTTACACTAATGAATCCTACACTAAATTGTGGCCCATCCATTGGCCTAATATTGGGTAAATTTTCAGAACACGATGTCTAACCTACCTAAACTTGCAAAAGTTAGAAGTGTATGTCAAAAATCGAAAACATCAAAAATTTTCAACTTTCGTCTTACTGTAGCTATGTGAGTTTTGATTTTCAGACGGAATGAATATCATTTTCGCTCCTAGCCCATCAAGTTACATCAAATGTGATTTTCAGGTAGGGTTAATTTTTTACTTATCACAACTCTCTGTGTAAGAAGCTGAATTCTCTCAGACATTGTCTCTTAATGTGATCACTTTACCCAAAAAATTATCCCGTAACTGAGCATATTTTCGTGATTTTTTGGTGGAAGGGGTTTTCGACCGAAGCGAATTCAATGGACGCCGTCACTTTACACGAAAAAATCGTCAATAACGTAAATGAAGGCACACCCATCAATTTTTGGAGGAAAGGGGTTTTGACCATTGGGAAATTGATGGACGCGGTCATTCTACACGAAAAATTATCTCGGATGTAAACAAGCATATTTTTATGGTAATTTGGGACAAGGAGTTTTGGACCACGGGGAATTCAATGAATGCCATCACTCAACATAAAAAAATTCTCCCGGGTGTCAACAAGCATATTTTCGTGATCTTGTATGGAAGGGGTTTTCGACCATAAAGAATTTAATGAATACGATCCCTTTACACACAAAATTACATTGAGTGTGTACAAATGTCTTTCTGCGATTTTTGGGGGAAGAGGTTTCTGACCATGGGAAATTCAATGGACACAGTCACTCCACACTAAAAAAATTTCTGTGTGTAAACCAAGGTATTTCTACACTTTTTTTTGGGTTGACGGGTTCTTGATCATGGGGATTTCAATGTAAATAGTCACTTTACACTATGTTTACAACGTGTTTTAACTTGTAGTTTACATATATTGTACTTTTACTGAACGTGAGAATTTGTAGCTTTAAGGTCGTTTTTTATTGTTTCTTTGATGTGAAGATGACCAAATTTAAAACTTTAATGTGCTTCTACGAAGGTTTTCATGCATGGCTGAGGCCCACTAAGAAGTGGTGGACCAGTTTATTAGAAAATTCCCCGATGTGGCAGAAAAAAGAAGAATATACTTGCTTGGATAGTTGCCAAGCCAGAAAAGGAAGTCTACTAGATTTTTGAGAACTTGGGTTAAAGGTGGAAAAAATTCACTTTCGTTATATTGGATTTTCATTCTTTCTCAAAAAAAATTCTCCGTGTCTGTATAAAAATTTTTCCGTGTCTGTATATAGAAAAAGTATTTTCTGCAGCTGAGTGCATCAACACACTTTCCAACCAAACATGTGCATCTCCGAAATTTGGAGGAGGGTAGAAAGGTGGACCTTGGTTTTTTGGGACAAATAATTCAAAAAATTTCACCAAAAAAATTTTTTTCACAACAAATTTTCCAGTTTCGAAACCCTCGGGGTAGTTTGTACACCGCATGTCCTCCCTCACACATGTGTGCTACTAAGTGCGTTGAACTTTTTTGCAGTTTTTAGTGTCAATAAAATAGGAATCAACTCTGGTAAAGTGACACATGAAATCCCACTCAGTTTTTTTAGAAAAGGCTGCAGCACAAAGTCTTCTTAGAACTAAATTGATTGTGCAAGATATGTTTAATTCACTCATTTTATATATCATATCGTATAGAATTCACTCCGTAAGTTCTACTGATTACAAGCTATAAACAAATTTATTCTCCTCTATTTAACTATTCAACAAAATAGCATCATTCACAGTTTTTGGATCTAAACTGAAATTTGCAGAAAGAAGGCAAACTTTTTGCGGGATGGCAGACAAGAAGCAATTTCACCCATCCTTGTCGCTCCCATCCTGCTTTCAAAAAAGTCGTACCACTGCCGTGGGAGTGCGAGTATAGCGGTGGAGAACCAGTTACTCAGTTTGGCGCACGCCCCTAATACAGGCATGGCTGAACTATGAGCATTTTTGCATGCTTTACCCTGTTCTCCCATCTGCAAATCGGTGCCCAATGACTATAACCAAGGCCCAGTTGCACTAAAGGGTCTGAGATCCAGCTCAAGATTATCTCGAACAAAAAGGCAACTCGGTTTGATCTCAAGTTCGGTATAATTTGAATGTCATCAGGACTATAACGAGCTCGATGTCGAGGTTATCCCAAGCTCGATCTGTCGGGTTGCACTAACATTTTCGCATCATTTTCTTATCTCTAAAGCAAATAAATATAAAAATGTCTGCAATTCTCAAAATCGAACTTAAACCTCAGTATTAATTAATCCTGAAGTGAGCATTGTTTGTGCACTGGAAGAGAATAATTCGAATATTGCGATTAGCTGAAACTCAGGATCATTAATTTAACCCCGATGTTGAGATTATCTTCTTGTTGGGTTAGTGAAACCAGTCTCAGGTTTCTTTATAGTTTTGAAAATGACTATAATATGCCTCCCTCACCATTTTTCAGCTAGTGTGAGAGGCAGAAGTTTTGAATCGGTCGGGAGTTAGATTGGTTTACTATTTCCTTACATTTGAAGTCATGAGCATATAATTTTCATATAGAAAAATGTTACTGTAGTTGATGCCAGGGGAAGGACAAAATGGACGATGCTACAGAATGTGCTTTTTCACAGACGTGGCAAATTTTGTTTGAAAAAGAATGAAAATCCAATATAACGAAAGTGATTTTTCCAACTTTAACCGAAGTTCTCAAAATCTTGTCCACTTCTTTTTCTGGCTCGGCAACTATCCAAGCAGGTATATTCTTCTTTTTTCTGCCCCATCGGTGAATTTTCTAATAAACTAGTTACCTATATTACCCACACCCATTACCTATCACCCATTACCCAAGAAAATCGAACCTGCGTCACAAATCGTGACAATAATAATCCAAAGTAACGTGTAAAAGACTCTTATTAATAAAACTTATACTGCAATGCAAAATACTATTTCGTGGATTCGAGGTCTTCTTCATTGAAGTGGGAATTGAGAGGAGTCTCCCAAACCACGGTCGGACTCATACCTGAACAATAGGCTCAACTGGATTCAAATTGATACCAGATAAGGCCACTTCGGTACCAGATGACTTGATTCTGAGCACCAGATCACGTTTCAAGTGTGAACCAATTTTAAGTGCAAAAACGGAATGGAGGACATAGAGACAGACCATCAACCGCTGAAAACTATATAATCAACCAACAAATTATCATGAAACAATCTTTCAATCAACTGATTAAAACCAGGAAATCAACTAATAAGGAAATCAGAGAAAGAACTAAAGAACCCGGGAATTAACCAACCAACCACCAACCAAACATTAACCAGGGAATCAGCCAGCCAACCACTAACCAGGTAATCAACCACTGAATCAGAGAATCAGCTAGCCAAACAGCGAATCAATTAATGAATCAGGGAATGAACCAACGAATCAGGGAATAATGAACGAGCCAAAGGAAATCAACCAACCATTCAATACAACCAAGGGAATCAACCCACTAATCAAAAAGTCAACTAATGATTCAATCCAAGCAGAGAATTAACACACCAATCATGAAATCAATGTCGTGATCAGGGAGTCAACCAACTAATCAGGGAATCAATGTATGTGTTGCATTGGAAAATTTTAAGATTTTGACCTTCTAAAACGCACCAGAATGCACTTTTTCAATTTCTCTGACTTTTCATGATTCCAGGCATAATTTTTCGCCCTGCTTTTCCAAGTTTACCAGATTTGCTGAATACACTGGCTCGTATTAAAAATTGTGTAGATTCTAAAATAATCTTGAAAATCAGGTCTTATTGCATTCTGTCTATTCTGTGCAAGATAAAAGTACTAAACATCTAGTTCCTTACCCTTGTTTGACTTGACAACAACCGAAACGATTCGGGAACCAACCCATTTTTTAGGCTGGCTGGTACCAGATGAACCGATAGAGTTTGTCTAGGTATGATCCTCCTAACATCCAGTTACCCCCAACTCGAAAAATTAAGCAAAAGAGTGTCCTTTTTGGAAAATTTTCGCCAAAAATTAAGCTCTTCTGCCTGCAGATATGATCTTTTTCTGCGTAATATGGCTGTGCCTTTTCTACACTAATATTTATTCTCTCTCGACGGTTCGCTGCCTACATTGTTATTATTGTGTATCGGGATTTCGGCCAATCAAGTGTTCCGTTTATTTACCTCGCTGGTTTGGAGCCCGTACTATAGTCTGCTTTTTATAAAATGCTTCTAAAATGAAGAATGACAAAAATCAGTAGTGTCGTCAAAATCGTTCACACAAAGCTTTTGCAGTAAGATTTTTTGCGTAAAAAATTGCTAACGATTGGTTGAGTAAGCTCAGAAATTTGCAGTTCGTTGTGAGATATGGTTCAGCAGAAAATCGTAAAAATATGGAATAGAACTTGCTTTCCACTTTTATTATTTAGAAGCATTTCAGGAAGAACAGATTTTAGTCCCCTACCGTAAAAGAGTCTAAAAACCATTCGCAAAGACAAGTGTTATGGCCACTGTCTCAGGTATCTTGAGCTGTGTGGTGGTCGTGATCGCCTTTAAGGCAACCTTGTTGCACAAAGCATTTTTTTTACATTAGCAGTCAAATTGTTTTCCTACTAATTTGAACTTATCAAGAGTGAACGTATTGTATAGGCTAGAAATCGCACGCGTTATAGTGCAATCGATAGCCGTCAACAACAAAAAATTAACCAGTTTTGTCCATAAATCTACTTTACACAGAAATTTATATAAACCTGCTAAGCAGTAGAACTTGGGAACGGAAAATGTTTGTATGCTGAGACATGCATTAGACAGATAACTGCGAGTGATTCAATAATGTTATAATACTGAAGTTTGATGAAGATCAAGAGCTCTCAAATCATACAACTTTCCTGTGTGGGAAACTTTGCTGACCTGAGTTTATCGAACGCTATTATTGGATTGCTCGTATCTGTATGTTATGTTTCCTGCCAGATGCGAACTTCCGATAGTTCAGCAGATTTATGCAAATTTCATTAAAAATTCAAGGACAAAAGAGGACAGCATAACATTACTCAAGTTGTTGTGGGCTATCAATTTCACTATTACATGTATGACTTTGCGTGTATGTGTACAAAACGTTCCCTCGTCGAAAAATCGTACTAAATAATCTAAGCTCTGAGGGGTCCCATGGTAACAAACTTTACAAATGCTACAAAATGTATCAATTGAAGACAACAGTCAGCAATATCTATCTCACCTCGATAGTCCCCGATGTAATTCCGTTAGCAGATAGACTGGCCGCTTTTTCGCAATATCTGAAAAATGTTGTCGCATTCCTGAAATTAACGCATTCTACGTCGAATCCGACGAACTTGTATTCGCCCATTTCGTGATAAAATCGATTCCACAGTTTGTCGAAAGCTCTATTTGATGTTATCAAATGTCGGGTCAGCCACTGACCGGGAGTACGACCATCGGGCGTCGTTCGGCGCAACATTTCACCATTCACCAAACCGACGGCGGCCTCCGTCGGGATCAGGGCCGCCTTGTCGACCGCCACCGAGGATTCTTCACGAAAATAGGCGGACAGGATGAAGGAGGTAGTTCAACACAGACAGGGAGAAACGACCGACCGACTAAATGAAAATCGAACGACAGTGGATTACATGTTATTTTTAAATTAATTGGATTGTAAAATGGCAGAGCACTCCGATAGCCGACCTAGGACACTTCGGCGCCAGTCATTTCGGCGCGTGACATTATATAATTTTATAAGCAAATACAAAATAACAACATTACTACCTCAGTCGTTTTTTGAGGTTAGTTATGTAAAAGAATGTACAGGGTAAGCCAAAAAAAGGCGACCGGTGTTAACCTTCGAAGGGATGAAGCCTTTTTAATGCGGATTGCTGCATTACAATGCTCTGTTTGTATTTGTTACAAGGGCTAAATTTTATGCCCCTAACCTTTATGGCTATCGTACAAACAGAAATTTTGTATAAGTGGTCATTTTTGAAAAAGTTAAAGTTGTGAAATCAAAATGAAAGTTGTGCTATTGTAAAAACGTTTTGTAAAGCTGTTTATACACCATAATACTTAAAAAATCACCCAGATTTCTAAGTTACACTAATTCAAAGTCATCAGCTTCTTGTTTCAATATGGGAAAAATTTTACCAAAATCAAGAGCTTTTGTTTTGAAATTGTAAAAAAAAACAAAATCAATTCTGTCATTGATCAGATCGAAAAACGATTAAAATTATTAGTGAAACAGAAAATAGGACACACTAAGATGGCTCTCTTGTCGTAGTTTTCAGCTGTTATATGGTTTTTATGATTGTATCTATTGTACTTTTTCTGTTGTAAAACATGTTGATTTTGTCAATTTTTGTCAATTCTTCAAAATTTATCTGCAAAAAAAATCGACGTTTAGTGTTTTTGATTCTGGTCAGTCAATATTCGAGCAATCTGGCTGAAACCTTGCAGTTTTTATGCCAGATGTTTTATTTAATGGCTGCAGAAAGGGAAAAAGACGTTTTTTACTGAACATGTCACAATTCATGTTACAGAAAGCGTATCCATAAAGTGCAACAAATAAAAAAATAGCTAATGACCGGCGCCAGCCAATTATATCTGGGACAGTACTTGCTTATTATCCACATAGTTTGGAAGTATTTCAAGAAAAAAGAGTATATATAGCTATATTTTTATTTGTTGCACTTAATGCATATGCTTTCTGTAGCATCACTTTCGAAATTTTCAGTAAAGAAACGTTTTTTCCCGTTCTGCAACCATTTTTTATTTTGCGAGTCTTTTCCTGCCTCTCTTTTTTCATTTTCTTGTTAGTAGTTCGTTTTATTCTTTCTTTATATTCTCTTTTACACAACTGCTACAACCTCAAAAATTGACTGAGGAAATATCGCATATTTTTTATTACTTTGTTTTTGCATATGAAGTTATATAATGTCAGGCGCCGAACTGTTCTAGACCGATACTGATAGCGCTTTGGAATGCTAGTGATAGTTAAATTATCTTCAACTTTCGGCTCTTGCCTACAATTTGCGATTTTCCTAAGTTTTGTTACAGGTGAGGCATCTCGCAAACTAACTACTGATGACCGTCGGCATACTGTAGCCTAAAGTGTCCAATGTTTTTTTGTCGCTGTGGCTATACAGACAGTATAGCCCGGCGGATATACAGACTGCAATCTGTATAGACCAGCGGCTGGCTATACAGACTGTGTTTTGCTGATGAACATGTGCGTGTTTATATAGTAAACTATGACATCGTTTTGACACACTTTAAGACCTGCCGACAAAGTATAAAATTGACACACCTGTATCGTGCGTTATTGAAACTAGAGTAACGATATTCATGAGATAAAAATTACTTTACTTGATTATCAGATTCCAAAAATAAAATTTTTCAAATCACAGTATTTTTTCTTCACCTCATCGTGCAGATGTTACAAACGAAATATCGGTTAAACAAGCGTATTTTTGTTATTTTTTGGTGGGAAGAGTTTTCAATTGTGGGGAATTCAATAGATGCGGTCACTTTACGCAAAAAAATATCCCGCCTTTAAACAAGCGTATTTTCGTCATTTTTTGAGGAAGGGGCTTCGATCGCGGGGCATTCAATGGATGTGGCCACTTAACACAAAAAAATTATCCCGGAGTAAACAAGCGTATTTCCGTGTTTATTATTAGGAAGAGGCTTCGATCGTGAGGAATTAAATAGATGCGGTCACTTTACACAAAAGGTATCCCAGGTGTTAACAAGCGTATTTCCGCGAATTTTTGACGGAAAGGTTTTCTGACCATGGAGAATTCAATGGACGCAGTCATTTTACACAAAAAATTGTGATTTGTTAAACAAAAGTATTTTTTGATTTTTTGGGTTGAAGGTTCTTGACCATAGGGAATTCAAAAGATATGTTTTTTGAGAACTTGAGTTTAGATTTGAAAACTCCACTTTTGTAATATTGGATTTTTATTCTTTTGTCACAGCAGCCATTCATGTGATATTACAGTATGCCTTTAATCTCACACAGTGCGCTCATTTATTTTTGCCCACTTTCATGTTTGTGTCTTTTTGTAACTCTTTATGTACTTGACAACGACTCTAACAATCAGAGTCGGCGACCCTCCAGAGGCCTCTTTCCTGCATTTCTACAGGAATACATGCGCACTGACCTCTTCTTGACTAAGAAAGGCCAGCACCAACTATTTTTGGCCCTCAACTCCACCTTCTTCTTCTCCTTCAAGAAGCGTCGACAATTACTGTAGTCGTCTCCTCCTACTGTACTCCAGAGGGACTGATCTCCTACTCCCGCTAGCATAAATACCGAGTTTGTTCCACCAAACTTGTATTACGATACTACAGAAAGGAGAATCGTTCGGAAGTGCCCAATTACATCAATGTCTTTTTACATTAATAAAGAATCGAATTTGAATATTGTTTGGTGAGCCTTCTCTATAAGCTACATAAGTGGGATTGGCCCCCAACTCTCTCTCTCTTTCCTACTCTATTGTCAATTTAGCCCTTCAGTCCTCAATCAGGTTTCTCCCTCCAGGAACTCCCCATTAGGACAAAGGCCCCAGCTCTCCACAAGGCCCTTTCTAGGACTGGAACTGCTGTTATCTCTCTCTCTCTCTCAACATCCAATGGCAGTCACTCCATGTTATAGGCTCTGTGATGTACGAGGTGCGGGTAACAAATAGCATTTCTTACCTACAGTACCCCGATGCCTATGACTCCCATAGCACCTTCTGGCCCTCACTCTTGAGGCTTCGCTGTTTCTCCTACTTCAGCTCACACCATCTACCCTAACATTACACTTTCTAATTAAAAAAATTTTTATGTCTGTGGAAAAGTATATTCTGCACCTGAGTGCATCAGCACAGCAATTAACCATTGATACTCAAATAGGGTGGGGAGTAAACCCTTCCACTGAGACTTCTGTAATGATATGGGAGGTGGTGTGAGAGATGAAATAGGAGAAGTAGCAGTGCCTCAGGAATGAGGGCCAAGAGGTGCAATAGGAGTCACAGGTGCTGGGGTACTGTTTATTAAGAAATGCTACTAATTAACCTCCACCTTGGACGTCACAGAGCCTATCACATAGGGTGACTGCCCATGTATGATAAGAGAGAGTTGGAGAGGAGATGTCAGCAATCCTAGTCCTAGAAAGGGCCTTGTGGAGAGCTGAAACCTGGAGGGAGAAATCCAATTGAAGACCAAAGGGCTAAATCAACAATAGAGTAGGAGAGAGTGAGAGAATTAGAGCCCAATCCCACTTGTAAGGGCTCATAGAGAAGACTCACCAAACAATATTCAAATTTGATCTTTTATTAATATAAAAATGGTGGTATGAATTGGGTGCTTCATTGATCCTAATCTGTAGTATCGAAATATGACTTTGGGGGGCAAACTAGGTATTTATGCTAGCAGGAGTAGGAGTGTCAGTTACTATGGAGTATGGTAGGAGGAGGCAACTACAGTAATCATTGTAGCTTCTTGCAAGGGAAGAAGAAGCTCGAGTTGAAGGCCAAAAATAGTTGACCCTGACTTTTCTTAGTTCAGAAGAGGCCAGTGCATATGCATTCCTGTAGAGATGCAGGAAGGAGGCCTCTGGAGGGATGCCGACTCTGTTTGCTAGAGTCGTTTGTCAAATATATAAATAGTTACAAAAAGATGCAAACATGAAAGTGGGCAAATACAATAGTAAATGAGCATACTGTGCGAGATTAAAGGTATACTGTGATATCACGTGAGCGGCTGTCTGGAACACTTTGGATACCCCTGGCTGGCCTCTTGGAAAAGTCAATGCTGGATTTTTTAAACATCTACATGAAAAAACAGGGTTTTTGACAAGAATTAGTAAAGATTGCAAATTTTTTGGAAAATCAATGTTTTGCTTTTCAACTCTCCACCTCGGAAATTCTTCCCATGCATCTCTACTTCCAACCATACATGTGCTGCTCTGAAATTTGGGGGAAAGATTGTTACAGAAGGGGTGGATCCTGGTTTTTTGAGACCAATATTCCAAAAAATTTACCAAAATTTTTTTTTTAAACAAGAAAAGATACCCAATTTCAAAACTTTGGGGTACATACCCCCGTATTACCCTCGCACATGTATCCTTTCAATTGCACTGAGCTTTTACAGATAAAGAAAAAATCTGAAATTCAAAAAGAAGATTGACATGAAACATTGCCTTACAAATATGGCATCCATTCAACAGGTGCTATATGTATACTTTTTGTTCAATGTGACATGCAATTCAATCCAGAGGTTGATCAAGAAGGACTATAATACATTAAGATTTCATGGCATAGAGCAGAGCAAGTTTGTCCATCACATTAATAGAGATAGAGGTGAATAATTAGTGAATAGTGTTTCATATGATTGTCTCAAAATAGTATATGCATGGCTGAATCAAAAACTTTTTAGGGGCTTTGTATGCTTCATCCTGTTGCCCTGTTTGCAGATAGTGTGCAATGATGGTAACCAGGGCACTATTAGTATAGCATGTCTCCACATGGATCAAAAATCGATTGAAAAAAATTTTGAGTTTAAGCCCAAGACTAAATCTACGCCAGAGTCTACAACCCCAAGCCTAAGTCTTAGTCTAAGCCTAAGCCTAAGCCTAGGCCCAGGCCTAAGCCAAAGTTAGTTAATCAATGCGTGGCATGTCATCAAAACTTTTGCCAAGCCACCTTGCCTATGTACACTAGAGGTTTAACCTTGAGCTCAAAGATAATCTGAAACAAAAAAGCAACCACCTCAGTTTCAGCAGTTGCACCAACACGTCAATGACATCATGTGTTTGCTATAAACTCAGTGTCTTCAGGATCCCCATCTTGAGCTGTTGGGTGTCACTATTTTCCTGAATTTTGTTATTTCTAAATGGAAATTCCTGAACCTGGCCTTACACCTTAGTATTAGATAATCCTAAGCCTGACGTGAGGATTGTTAGTCCTGTAAGAGAATAATCTTGGAATTTTGATTAGCTGAAACTGACGGTTGGTGTTTTACATTTTGAAAATCTTATGACCTATTACCAGTCTTCACAGTACTCATGTTACGCAGGTATTTTGCATAACCAACCTGCTATATTTAAGTACTTGAACATTGGATTTTAAAGGTGTTTTATCCGTCTTGTTAGAAATTCGCGTAAATAGGTCACCTGAATATTTAGGTAGCACCAGGGTTTCATTTTTTAAATTGGCCTGGTTAGGTATACCCAAGGTACCCAAAATACTTGTGTACTCAGTATGAAGCTCAACTGAGAATCAGCGAAATTTAATCCAGACGTTTAGATTATTTGTAGATTGGGTTAGTGCAACTAATCCCAGGTTTTTTTCCATTCAGTATGAAAGATAGACAAGGCCATTCAAAAAATGACCTGATTTGGGGACCCAATTTTTAACCAAAAGATCCCCTATTTAGCCCTAACCCGAGGGGAACAAGGGCACTTTTAATTGAGGGGAAACTCGAGGGAAAACCGACTTAAGAAAGGGTTCTCCAAAATACACCCTCAACAACAATAATCCCTTGAGAAGACTCACTTAGTCCTGCTTCTCAAAATACCATTTGATGAAGGGGGATGGGTCCCTGATTTCAGATTTCAGTCGACAAATGGGGGCGGGGGTTGATCCATTCAGTTCCTCGACAGGTGCACGTGGGAGGTCCGGGTGAATCTCCTCTTATTCAATGTGTGGGTATGGACAGAGACCTGGCACAAGGTAGGCGAGGTGTGGCTTTTATGCAAATTCGGGCAGCGAACTCAAGGGAAAATTAAATATTCTAATTTATTAAAAATAAAGTAAGGCGGCAGGTGTGAGCTAATGACAAAACCGGACAATGAGGGTGAAACCAAAGAAAGAGTGAAAAACTAAAGAGACAGGTCCTCTTAAGGACCTCCTGGGCCTGCTGTATGGCCTGGGTGGAGCTTACAAAGCCCAAGCTGGTGCAGAAGATGCCTATGGTCATATAGACATTTTCCAATTCGAATATGTTCAGCATTGGAAGTGAGTTTCATGCCCATGCTAAACATATGAACGTCTTTAATGAAAACTTCTTTACTAGCCATTTTGCATCAAAAAAATATCGCTAGTTTTACTGATAAGAGGGTCATGAGCTCCTAGAGCTCGTTTGGAACAAGTTTTGATTAAAGGGTCACACTGCAGCCTACATGTGAAAGGAAATCAACAAAATATGACAAAAATGAAACACCAAAAATGCATGTAAAACATAACGAATGAAACGAAATAAAAGTAAGTAACTGTGAAATAAAAAGTGGCGAAAAACATAAAAGATCAGCATGATGGAAATCACATGACATTTGGAAAAATTGGTCAGTACGTGACACTGCTGTCCTTCGAAAAAGGGCGTCCTCATCCTTGTTGTGGTAGAGGTTTATGCAGCATATCTGTGGTGGTTGATTGTCCAAGGGATGCGATGGCTGGTGGTCAAGGGTCCATTAGATTCTTGGTGTACTCTGACTCATTGGGTGATATAGTGACTGGAAGTCGGTGATGCGTGGAGTTGCTGATGTCAAATGGTTTTAGAGGTTGGTGATGTGTGGAGTTCCTGATGTCAAATGACTTGTGAGGTCCGTGATGCATGGAGTTGCTAGCGTCAAGTGGCCTGTGTGGAAATCTATAATGAGAGGAGAAGAAAAATTTCAGGGGCAAGATGCAGGCTATCCCAGAGATGTGCCTGTGGTGTGAGGCTATTGCGGAGATGTGCTTAAACCCTTGTTTAGATGCTTTGGTCACTGCTCATTCTCTTCTTTCCACTAATGATCCAGCATGGATCAAAATGAATTTTCGGTGAGGGGCATGGGGGTCTTTCAAAAAGGATGTCTTCATCTGTAAGTGGGGACAAAGAAGAGAAGAGCATCTTGATTAGGGGTCTGAGACCCCCGCATCAAGATGTGGGTCAATTAGATTGGGCGTAAAGTCCTGACTGGTTGATGGAAACAACAAGTATGCCGACTCGATGACCTGTGAAGTGGAAGGTAACTCCCTGCTTCACTCAGCCGATCAGGTGACAGGTAGCATCAAAGCTGATTGACATGCGCAGTATCTTCTTGATCTGTCTCAAGAAAAATGGTGACATTAGGATATGTCACATTCCTGACAAGATAGGGCCCATCCTGAATGGGCAGCAATTTAGGCATGAGACCATGTTTGCTGGAAGTGCACAATTTGAGCACTTGATCCCCTACTTTGTATGAGACATCTTGTGCCATGCGGTCCTAAGACAGAGCATAAGCCGCCTGTGATTTCTCAATCCGACTCTGAATTAAGGTCAAGGCATTCATGAAATGGCGTTTGACCTCTATATCATACGTGGAGACGTCAATGATATGGGCCGGAGGGTTGAATGAGAGCGGAGCATCAACAAGTAGCATGGGCATGTGACCATACATGAGTTGAAAGGGCGAGTATCCTGTGGACTCATTCATGCTAATCTTGATGGCAAACACAGAATATGGCAGGTGTTCATCCCAATCTGTATGAGGTTGATGGACATACATACATAGCCATGTAGCCAGCGTTTGATTAGCACTTTCCACTTCACCATTTGTCATTGGATGATAAGCGGTGGAGTGGATTTTCTCAGTTGAACAGATGACTGTTATTTCGGCCATCAGTTTCGATGTGAAAAAAGAGCCATGATCAGACTGAAGAATCTGTGACACCCCATGCCAACAGACAATTTGCATGAATAAATACGACAAAAACGAAACACCAAAAATGCATCTAAAGCATAACGAACGAAACAAAATAAAAGTAAGTAATTGTGAAATAAAAAGTGGTGAAAAACATAAAATATCAGCATCATGCAAATCATGTGACATTTGGGAAAATTGGTCGGCATGTGACAATGCATGACAAACATAGTTTTCAAATCGTATAGCTGTATCAAATGTGTATCCATTATGTTTGAAAATTTTTCCAAATAAAAAGTGGGAAAAATCAGTACTGTTGTCAAAATCGTTTAAAAAATCTCTTACTGCAAAAATTTTTACTCGAAAAATTGTTAAAGGTTAGGTCAGTATGCTCATGAATTTCCAGTCGTGTATGATATATTGTTTATCAGAAATCTGAAATACTACTGCTTTTCACTTTCATTATTTAGAAGCATTTCAAGAAAAACAGGCTGTACATCTACTTTGACTATCAAGCAATATTTCGCTTGTAATACTTATCTCATGAATATTGTTCACTGTAGTGTTAATATACTTATCAACACGCGCGACGTAGTCATGTTAATTTCATACTTTAGCCGCAGGTTCTAAACTTTGTACATTGCATATCGCAGTTTACTGTTCAAATCTGCAGATGTATGTATATCACAGTGTTTTTTTTGTGTCAAAACATGGTTTTTGGCACAAAAAAAACTTGGAATGGCACAACAAATTTTGAGCGTTTGTGCCAATTGGCATAAATTTTTTGACTGGTCCAAGGCTAAATTTTCTTGATTTTTAGTCATTTTAAGGGCTGAAAACCCAAAATTTTCTCGGCGCTTCGCGCCGATTCAATGGTGAAAGTATCTTTAGTTAGTTTTTATCAAACTTGATTCTTGAAAGAAAGAAAGAAAAAAAATTTATTAAATGCAAAGAAATACAAGAAATATCAATAATACAGGAAAGCTCATGGACATGACAAAAGCACGTGCGCATTGAGCTTTAAAAAATGACTCAATTTAGATCGAAAACAGGGCATATTGTAATAACTTTTAGTACAGAACAGTTTTATGGTTTTCAGTACGTCTTTAGAGTGAAAAAATTTTTTGTGCCATTGGCACAAATTTTTTTGGCCCTTTGTGCCAATTGGCACAAATGTCCGTGCACAAAAAAAACGCTGATATTTAACCCATGTCATGAAGTTTTCCTTTACTTTTTGGCCTCCTTCCTAACAACTATTAAAGTTTAAATTAGGATGTCTTGTCTATAATTGTTTTCTCCTGAAAAAAGCCGAGTCGAAAGTCGCTTCACGTAGACTTTAGGTTGAATAATTGTTCCAAAAATGTCATTTTTTTCTTTGAATCAATCACTAAAAATATAAGTTTCGGTTCTCAATCTAACTGAATGAACAGAGGAAGTGAAGTTAACAATTTCTATTCTTTAGCCGGTCATTGACAATCTCAAAGTCTGTTGCGATAACACAAATAAATTATTCGAATAGAATCCGCTCGCGTTCGAGACAAAGGAAAATAGTGAATATTAAACCCATGGAATCGGCGCGGAGCGCCGAGAAAATTTTGCGTTTTCAGCCCTTAAAATTACTAGAAATCAAGGAAATTTAGCCTTGGACCAGTCAAAAAATTTGTGCCAATTGGCACAAACGCTCAAAATTTTTTGTGCCATTCCAAATTTTTTTGTGCCAAAAACCATGTTTTGGCACAAAAAAAAACTGTTAAATATTGGCTTACTTTCCTTTGTCTCAAACGCGAGCGGATTATATTCGAATAATTTATTTGTATTATCGCAACAGACTTTGAGATGGTCAATGACCGGCTAAAGAACAGAAATTGTTAACTTTACTTCCTCTGTTCTGGATTGAAAACCGAAACTTATATTTTTGGTGATTGATTCAAAGAAAAAAATTGACATTTTTGGCACAATTATTCAATCAAAAGTCTACATAAAGCGACTTTCGACTTAGCTTTTTTAGGAAAAAACAATTAATATAGACAAGACGTCCTAATTTAATCTTTAATAAAGTTGTTAGGAAGGAGGCCGAAAAGTAAAGGAAACCTTCATGACAAAAAGTCTATAAAAATATCTGAATTTTCGCAGCATTCAATTTCTTTCTGGATCGTAGAAACCGTTGTTTAGATCAGTTTTTCTTATCTCGCGGACGTGGCTAGAGAAAATAGAGCAGGCACGATTTTTATGCAAATGAATGCGGTGAAAGTATTTTTAGTTAGTTTTTATCAAACTTGAAGAAAGAAAGAAAAGAAATTTATTAAATGCAAAGAAATACAAGAAATATGAATAACACAGAAAAGCTCATGGACATGACAAAAGCACGTGCGAATTGAGCTTTAAAAAATGTCTCAATTTAGATCGAAAACATGGTATATTGTTATAACTTTTGGCACAAAACAGTTTTATGGTTTTCAGCACGTTTTTAGAGTGAAAAAATTTTTTGTGCCATTGGCACAAATTTTTTTGGCCCTTCGTGCCAATTGGCACAAATGTCCGTGCACAAAAAAAAACGCTGGTATATCAGCAAAACAGAAAGCATTTTGCGAAGCGAGATCCAGTGTTTTTTTTGTGCCAAAACATGGTTTTTGGCACAAAAAAATTTGGGATGGCACAAAAAATTTTGAGCGCTTGTGCCAATTGGCACAAAATTTTTGGTTGGTCAAACATTAAATTTCCTTAATTTTTAGACGTCTTTAGGGGCTGAAAATGCAAAAATTTTCCGGCGCTTCGCGATGAGTCAACAAATATAATATTTTCTATTTGTTTATTTGACCCGAACGCGAACGATTTCTCTTCGAACAGTGTATTAGTATCGTTGCAGCAAACTTTATAGGCTGTCAATGACTGATGAATGAAAAGAAATTCTGAGTATTCTCTGTTTAGTTCAGTAAGATTCAGATTCAAAAACTTAAATTCTTACTTCTTGTGTTTAATTGATTCAAATAGAAAAATCGATATCGATGGTGAAGACATACCTGTACTTGGGGGAGGGTTGGGGAATGTGGAAAAATTTTTTGAGGTCTTTCCACAATTGTGGATGAAAAACTTGAGGTTTTCCATATTGAAAAGATGCATTTTGGTGCATTTTAGGAGGTCCAAATCTCAAAATTTTCCGGCGCCTCGCGCCGGTTATGACTTTAACAATTATCATTATTTGCTCAGGCGCGGCTTTTATCATGTCTACCTTTATTTATCACTTAATTTATAATAGTTTTCATCACCTTAAACGTATCATCTCTTGTTTTAATTGGTAATCTACAATAATTTATCATGATATTTAAGGAAGATTAGCATTTTTTCCTTGTGAGAAAGATCAAGTCTCTATGCTTTTTGATGCGATTATTTCTTTGCTAACGTAAAATCAATTCAAAAGCTTCATGGAAATATTTTTCGGAAATCTATACTCTTCTTACTCATATATTTTCGACCAAGAGAGTTTACAAATCAATTACAGATTTTAAAATTTTTCAAGTAAAATTCTAGAAATTACGACTTTAGAACACAAAATTGGAATATAATTCTTGAAATAAATGCTCTGAAAATTGATTTTTCAGCGTCCCAGAATGTCAATATAACCAAAAAATTTTCCGTTGCTTCGCGCCGGAAAGATTACCATCTTTTATGGGCTTTCACTTGTCATCATAGAGGACTCGACCATCGATTTCTCATGCAATTCAAAGTCAATTATGCTCTTGGATAGTTTGCTAGAAAATTTATTCCACAATGCTTGTAGATTAGGCTTTAAATTCGAGCTTTTCAATTTTTCTTCAATTTTAATGAATTAACTTCCCTAAAAACACTGGAAGGCTTGAAAAAGCTCAAAAACAGCGCGATAAAACGTCTGTGAGCATTTTAAAGCAAAGAAACGAGGATTTTAAGACGTAAAAATTTTTTTCCACATGTGGAAAAAAATTTGACCCCTTTCCACATTTGTAGAAAGAAGTTAGTGGAATAAAAAAACAGTGCACCCAACCCCCCCCCCCGGTTTGGAAAAAATTGAAAAAATTTGCAAAAAAGTGTATGTTTTTGACCTTTTTTGGGAAAAATTTCGATTTTTTCGACCTCCCTCCCCCAACTGGTCGGAGGTCTTTCAGGTATCAGTGAAGGTACGATGTTTCGACTGAAAGTTCACACGGTTTTCGTCTTTACATTGTTTTTAAAATGTAGATAATTTATATTCGTCGTCGAAAATTGAATAAATTTGAACTTCCTTAACAATTCTAGATTATTTAAATTTTGTCAGCATTCCATTTCTTTAAGAGTTCGTGAACTATTTTCTTGCACAGTTTTTTCTTACCTCACTGACAAGGTTTAGTTGTAAAATAGGTTGGGCACGATTTTTACAAAAAATCAATCCGTTAAATGTTAACTTTTTATCAAACTTATGGCCTAAAACTTTTCCGCAGTTTTCAGTATGTTTCTAGTAGAAAACATTTTTTGTGCCGCTGGCACAATTTTTTTTGGCCCATTGTGCCAATTGGCACAAATGTCGGTGCACAAAAAAAAACGCTGGTGAGATCTGTCATCATTTTGATTGGTCGAAAAAATTTATTGATTTTTACAGTCTGGCAAATTTTTTGGCTTAGGCTTAGACTCAGGCTTAGGCTTAGATTTACGCTTAGGCTTGGCATTAGGTTCAGTCTTTGGTTTAGGTTATGCCATCCTGTAAGACCTCCGACCAGTTGGGGGGAGGGGGTCGAAAAAAAGTCGAAATTTTCCCCCAAAAATGGCCAAAAAACATGCACTTTTTTGCAAATTTTTTTAATTTTTTCCAAAATGGGGGGGGGGGGGTTTGGGTGATGCTGGGTATATGGTTGGCCAAGTTGGGGGGTCATACCTGTATATACTTGGGGGGGGGGTTGGGGGACCCCCCAACTTGGTCAACCATGTACCCAACATCACCCAACCCCCCCCCCCCAGTTTGGAAAAAATTGAAAAAATTTGCAAAAAAGTGTATATTTTTTGGCTTTTTTTCGGAAAAATTTCGACTTTTTTCTACCCCCCCCCCCCCAACTGGTCGGAGGTCTTACAGGTATTTTGGGGGGACCCCCCCAGCCTCCCCCATGTACAGGTATGGTTTTGGCTTAGGCTTAGGCTTGGACTCACGGTTAGGAATGAGTAGACTACAACTTTTCGACCAATCAAATTTAAGGTATGAAATTTTTCCACCAATCAAATTGATGACAGATCTCGCTCCCTAATGCTTTGTCAGCAAAACAGTCTGGACTGTGTATCACTGTTTTTCCCACATTTGCACTATAATGTGGAAAAAATCTCGAACGTGGAAAAAATTTTTGAGGTCTTTCCACAAATGTGGAAGAAAAATTTTTGGTTTTCATATTGAAAAGTATTTTGGTGCATTTTAGGAGGTCCAAATCTCAAAATTTTCCGGCGCTTCGCGCCGGTAACAACTTTAATAATCATTATTATTTATTACCAAGCTCAGGCGCGGCTTTTAGCATGTCTACCTTCACTACCATTTAATCTTCAATATTTTTCATCATCTTAAACGTATTATTTAATGTTTAGTGGGCAATCTTGCATATTATATCTCTATATTTAATGTAGATCTGCATTTTTCCTTCATAGATTTTTTTGAGAAAGATCAACACGTCAACATTCTTGACTTTTTGAAACGTTTGTCCTTTTCTTAACGGAAATTCAATTCAAAAGCTTCATGGAAGAATTTTCGGAAAATTTGTACACTTCTGACTCATTGCTTTTCGGCTAAATTTATGAAAGGTTGCGAACAAATTAATGGTTTTAAAATTTTTTGAATGATAAATTTCTGGTAATTACGATCTATGAACACAAAATTGAAATCTAATTTTTGAGATATATAATCAGAATGATTATCAGAATGCCTTAAAAAGCTCAAAAACACGTAAATAAAGCGTTTATGAGCATTTTCAAGGCCTTTTTTGGGTAAAATTTCGACTTTTCTAACCCCCCCCCCCCCCAAATTTCGGATTTACCCTCCCAAACTGGTCGGACCTCTTACAGGTATGCTTGAAAACGCTCTGTTTAAGTGTTTTTGAGCTTTTAAAAGCATTCTGACATACCTGTAAGAGGTCCGACCAGTTGGGCGGGGGGGGGGGGTCGAAAAAAGTCGAAATTTTTCTCAAAAAAGGCCAAAAAACACACTTTTTTGCTAATTTTTTTAATTTTTTCCAATCTGGGGTGGGGGGTTGGGTATATGGTTGGCCAAGTTTGGGGGGTCCCTCCCCAACCTCCCCCCTAATTACAGGTATGCATTCTGATAATCAGTGTTTTTTTTGTGCCCAAACATGGGTTTTGGCACAAAAAATTTGGAATGGCACAAAAAATTTTGAGCGTTTGTGCCAATTGGCTTAAAATTTTTGGCTGGTCAAACATTAAATTTTTTTGATTTTAGACGTTTTGGGCGCTGAAAATGCCAAAAATTTTGGGCGAGCAATTACTCTTCGAACAGTGTATAAGAGTATCGTTGCAGCAAACTTTACAGGCTGTTAATGACTGATGAATGAAAAGAAATTCTGAATATTCTCTGTTCATTCAGTCAGATTCGGATTTGAAACTGTAATCCTTAAATTTTGTGTTTGATTGATTCTAATAGAAAAAAATAAATCGTTGATACAGTGTTTCGACCGAAAATTTACACAATTTTAGACTTTATTCTCTCTAGTCTCCACATTATGTGAATATTCGCAGTCGAAAATTGAATCTATTTGAACTTCCTGAACAATCCTGGAGTTATTCAAATTTTCTCAGCATTCCATTTCTTTTTAAGTCGCCGTGAACTATTTTCTTGCAGTTTTTTCTTATTTCACTGTCGTGGCTAGCTGAAAAATAGGTTGGACATGATTTTTACAAAAAATTGATCCGTTAGTAGCTTCAAATGGATATATTGTTATCAAACTTATTGCCTAAAATTTCTCCTCAGTTTTCAGTATGTTTCTATTAGAAAAATTTTTTTGTGCCATTGGCATCTTTTTGGCAAATCTTTTTGGCGTCTTGTGCCAATTGGCACAAATGTCCGTGCACAAAAAACGCTGCTGATAATACATTTAAAATGATGAGAAGTATTAAAGATTAAATGGTAAGTGAAGGTAGACATGCTAGAAGCTGCACCTGAGCTTAGTAATAAATAATAAGGATTATTGAAGTTATAACTGGCGCAAAGCGCCGGAAAATTTTGAGATTTGGACCTCCTAAAATGCACCAAAATAATGAAAAAAGCTGTCTTGAAAAAAGTTCAGGGGGGTGTTTTGAGGATTTTTTTGGCCAGGGCCTCAGGTATGGGGGTTTACCTTCCTACCCCCCTATGTGCACGTATGTATGTGACACACTGTACAAGCCTCTTTTTCTATATTCTTCTATTACAACTTTTTCGCTCTCAAAATTTAAATTGGCTCCTGAAAATTAAGGCCTAGCATTCGGCTCATGATTTTCAAACCAAAAAAGCTTTATGTCAATCTCGCATTATCACTTGTTATCATAGAGACATTAAAGATCGACTTCTCATATAATTCAAAGTCATTACTAATTATGAATTTTTTAGTCATTATGGCTTTATGAATCGTTATGAGGCAAAATTATACTTCAAATTCGAAAACTTTGATTTTTCCTTTAATTTTGATAAATTAATGTCTCTAAAGATATCAGACTGTTTAAATAATCTCAATAATGCTTAAATAAAACATCTATGAGCTTTTTAAAGCGAATGAAATGACTTGAGGCAAATAAGGAAAAGTGTTGACCTCTTTCCCCATTCAGGTAAAAAGTTGGCGGAGAAATAGAGTGGATCTGACTGAAAACCGGGACGCTCGATGCATCCGGACTCATTTGCATGATTTGTATGCGCACATTTCCACATATGTCTATATCCGTGCCTGGCTTTTTTTCATTTTTGACCCTTAAGCCAACTGGCTCCTAAGGCACTTTTTTTGGGAGCCAATCGCAATTTTTCCAGGCCAAAGCTAAAAAATGATGATTTTATGTATATACATGTTTTTATACTTAAAACGTCAACATAATAAAGCTTTATTCCTCTTTAAACATATTTTATCTCAACATATTTATTCAATGCATCTAAGAATTCATATGTTGAATAATTAGAGGTATGAAAATCAATGCCAGGTATTTTAAACGGGCTTTTTTCATTAGAATTATTCTAAAAAAGAAAACATTTTTTTAATCCATAACATTTCATTCATATATATATCTACATTTTCTTTATTCGATTTATCGTCCAACTGAGATAAATGACCCATGAGTAAATCATGCAATTTTTCGACCATACTAATTAGCAACTCATTTTTAACTGCAAATAAAACATTTCGCATGAGCATCAGTTTTCCAGGCAAAGGAGTAACCACTTTTGCCATTGCTGCACCATGGGCACTTCGAAATTCATTTCGATAGGCAGGCACCTGAAAACCATTGATTATGTATCATTATTTTTTTAAATGATTGTTTTTTTGTAAAAAACCTTTAGGGCTGCTTTGTGGCCTTCCGATTTTTCATGTTGCATGAATGTGTACTTTTTCCAACCTTCTTTTATTGGACAATGTAGTAGCCCCATTGTCCATTGCACATTATCAGTGCAAATTTTTGCATCAGTACAAACTTTACATGTTACCAGATCTTTCTTTGAATCCCATTTGATCCAAGGCATTTGCTCTTTCCACTTAAGTTGGAACCCACGTTTTGCCTTAAAAATATGTTGAATTTAGATGCAAATTAAGCATAAATGAAATTCTTCTACTTACCTTTTTTTGAACCGGTTCATCATCATCAATAATTTCTGATTCAGGGTCATCATTTAAAGAACTATGAGCTTCTACATCAACAATTGGTGGTGTACAAGATTGGCTTGAAATATTATGCTCTGCTTGGTTCCCTTGCTCTACTGCTGCTTTTTGTTGTTTTTCAAAAAAATATTTTAAAGAATGAGAAGTCATTCTGAAAAATTTAGTAAATCATCAATAGGGTGAATTACTTGATGTTAAAAGTAATATAAAAATAGAAGGAAAGTCCTATCAATAGCAAAACACATAAATTTCGAATTTTTATTGGTAAGCATTACAGTAACTTGTCACTTAGCAGCAAATTTTTTACAAGCCAGAATGGCTTGCATGCCCAATTTTTTACAAGCCAAAATGAATTTCAAGGAGCCATGGCTCCAAATTGGCCCAAAAAAAAGCCTGGTCCGTGCGAAAAAATCCTAGCTTCTTCGAGAGCCTTTGATTCTAATGTCCATACCGCTGAATGATCACATCTGATAAAACGAATTCTATTTACCCTCAAAACCTTCCGCGGTATTTCACAGGGTTCATACCGACCAGGAATTTTTAGTAACCGGGAAAAAACCGGGAATTTCTTGAAAAATCCAAAATTTAATGAACGATTTATCGTATTCTCACAATAATTTTATTGCTTCTATGAATTTTTTATATGACTATCCTGGTTTTGTTTTCGTTAATTTTATTTTGTGATTTCAAGCACCTTGTTTTTGACTTTCAATGAGCATTTTTTACTGTTGAAATTTTTAGGAATCTCGAAAATCAAAAAGCTTCCCGTTTCTAAGCACTGTTTTTTCCCCAAATCGTGCTTTTTGGGGAAATAATTTGGTAAAGGGAAAAAATTTTGGACTCTTTAACCCATTTGGGAAAGAAAATTTTGGGGATCGGATACAGTTTAGAAAAATTTTCCGGCGCGAACATTAATAATAATTATTACATATGTATTACCTAGCTCAGGCGCGGCTTTTAGCATGTCTACCTTCGTTTATTACTTAATCTATAATAGTTTTCAACATCTTTAACGTATTATCTCGTGTTTTAATTGATAATCTTTAATATTTTATCATGATATTTAATGGAGATCGCGTTTTTTCCTTGACACTGTTTTTGAGAAAGATCAAGTCAAGTCCTCAGGCTTTTTGAAGCGATTATTTCTTTCCTAACGTAAAATCAATTCAAAAGCTTCATTGAAGTAGTTTTCGGACGTTTCTACTCTTCTTACTCATATCTTTTCGGTCAAGTTCATGAGAGTTTACAAATAAATTACTGGTTTTAAAATTCTTCATATAAAATTATTGAAATAAATATTCGGAAAATTGATTTTCAAGCGTCGGAGAATGTCAATACCCAAAAATTTTTCCGGCGTTTCGCCCCGGAAAGCTCTCACTCGTCATCATTGAGGACTTAGCTGTCGATTTCTCATTCTCATGTAATTCAAATGCTCTTGGATGGTTTGCTGTACAATTTGTTCCACAATGCTTGTAGATTAGACTTCGATCAAACTCGGAAATTTCAATTTTTCCTCAATTTTAATGAATTAGCGGCTCTAAAAACACCAGAAGGCTTGAAAAAGCTCTAAAACACTTAAATAAAGCGTCTATGAGCATTTTTAAGCGAAAAACGACTTCGGGAAAATGGGGGGGGGGGGGGAATTTTGACCCGTTTCCCCATTTAGGGAAAAGGCCTGGGGAAAAAACAGTGTTTCTAAGATGCTTTCATGGATTGATTGAAAGCAACGACTGTTACGAGACTGTTTTTTTCTAATAACAAAATAAAAATTACATTTATTTTGTTTTGCCATACTCGTATGTTTTTAAATAGGTAGATATATAAAATTTTGAACTGTTGTTCTTTTTTATTCTTTTTTGCCATTTAAATTTTTACGTACCTGTTATACTGAGAAAATATTTAAAAACCTACCGGGAAAACCGGGAAAAATCCGGGAATTTTGTTTTTGGAAATCGCCATGAACCCTGATTTCAACTAACAACCTGATTTCGAAGAGCATCAAGGGGACGAACGCTACGTCCTGCTTATGGGGCCGGACGCAACGCAAGACCCCTAAGCCTAAACAAAATTCTATAGTCTAAACAATCTTCTACTCAGCAACCACCAAAAAAGCTACAGAGACAGCTTAGAAAGAGTTGCAGTCAGCATTCCCGAGACCCGACAATTGATATCAGTGAAACATAGGCACTAGATCGGAATGCCGATGAACCAGATTCGACTTCCAAAGATACTAGGATTTTTCTTCACAAAGGCTTATATGGAAATGTCCATACAAATTATGCAAATGAGTTCGAATGCATCGAGTGCCCCGGTTTTCGGTATGTTTTTTCGGTTATAATGAAGTTCTAAAATTTAGGTTTGGAGACAAATTTCGGTGGTAACCGACTTCCATAACTTAACTAAAGTACACACATTCCAGCGCGTTTACTTAATCTTTATATTCACAACGTATTATTTTCGATCTAATAAATAATTATTTTTATGAAAAGGTCTAATTTTTCAGTCAATTTAATCCTTCTCCATACTCAAAATAAGAACAGACAAACAAAATTCAAAAATCAGGCAGGCAACAAAAATTTTAATTCTTCTACAAGTAAATACTTCTGGGATTGTCCTACTATGCTGGTGATTTTTAAATCATTTTCCAAGCGCAAAAAGGTTTATGTTCCCAGAATTCAAAAACTTCCAAGGATCGCAAAAAATATTTTATGAAATTAATCGAAATAATCTTTATTTTCGTCAAATATTAAAATAGAATATAGGAGATCAATGATTGAACAAGCGGATGAGACTTTTTGAGTGATGGAGACTATTAAATGCTAACTGGTTAGTGAAATAGACATGTTAACGATAATGTCTTAGCTGAATTATGGGAAAAAATGATATTATTACCGACTGGAAGTGCCGAAAAATTGTGGGATTTTGATCTTATAAACACCAGAATGCACTTTTTTAGTCTCGAACTTTCGAAAATGTTATCGTTACTTAAAGAAATACAGAGCCCAAATTTTCATCGTATTTCCCAGTTTGTTTCCATTAAAAACACTATTTGACAGAAGGACAGTGGTTTCAGACTTTCAATTGTTTACTTATCGAAGTACTTTCCAAGTACATATCTACTTTTCTCCCTATAATGCGTATGAATGTGTAACTACTCTATATACCCCAGTCTATTACCAAGTGAGCGGTTCTCAAGGAGATTGACTCCAAAGTGAGCGATTCCCACGTGAGCGCGTTCTAAAATTAGCGGATTCCCGGCAACGGCATTTTCAGACGAGTGGTCGAGATTGCACTAACGCTTTTTTCACGTTTTCTATCTTTATCTTACATACGTTTTTCTTTGAATGTACTTATTTTTTCTTTAGTTTTCCGTGTCTTTTGCTTATGTTTTTGTTCATGTATGTTTTCCTGCTGACCCCGAAAACATCAGAATATAAAAAAGTTTTGGGTATGGTTCTCATGTTGAAAAAATTTTGGAGGAAAAAACTGGTCGCACAGCTTCTTATTTTCTTCCGGTCATTTTGTGGACTTCGTTGTACTTGTAGCTAATATTTTCTTCGCGCGATCTGCCCCTCCCCCCATAAAAAATTCCTGGCTACGGCCCTGCATGCAACAAATAAAACATTCTGCTCGCGCTATATCTCAATACAACAAACATAGGGACACAAAATGTCAGTGACGAAATTTCGATACAGACTGAAAGAATTCTTGATCCAGTCCGCTGACCTCGGAAGCAAAAACGGGGTTCACGGTGAGCAGGGAAAATATTAACAGATTTTTCTATTAAGAAAATTCTGTCTGTTACAGATCTGATATTGATAGTTCTACCAGCGAGCGACATGAATCAACAAGATTCATGTAAAAAGACAGGCAATTGTTGCCACTTATCTGGCAGAATCACGAATTAGCGGCTCATTTATCATTTCGGCAAAATAATCACGAAAAATATCCGAAATAGGCAAAATTGAGCAAATCATAAATTCAAGAACACTCATAGGTTTTTAAAAACAATCAGCAGCCACCTTGTAGTACTTATCGGCGCCAATTAGCTCCGTATCTAGTGAGTGAGAATTCAAATGTTGAATATAGTAAATAGTGATTGTGTTAGACTTCTGCCGATCAATTTCGAAAAGCTTCTTTCTTCTTAAGCATAATTTACGAGCTATCGCATATGAAACTGTAAATTTGTTTTGTGTAGATGGACAATTGCGTTCCAAAATTGAAGATTTCGATAATGAAACAGAATCTATAGATGATGAAGAAGATGAACTTTTGAATCAAAATCTAATATTTTATTATAAATTATTTTTATATATATATTATTATATTTTATTATTAAATTTATAAAATTTTATAATATAATTTATAAATTTAATAATTATACTTTATAGAAAAAATAAATTTTGAACTTCGTCAGTTACACGGAACACACAGAATTTCTTCTTTCAATTGAACGTAGTTCACCTCAGAATTCATCTCATCTTGGCCTGGTCTGTAAAATGCACACAATCCCGGCGGTTTCTGCGCCCAGAGCCGAAGGTTAGGGTAGCCGGAGCTTCAGCCTTCGGCCGTTGTAAATTATTGTTCTTCCGTCCTTTTCCTAGTCTTTATGAAAAATAATAATTATAAGTATGCAGGAAGAAACAAAAGACCAAGAGGAAGAGTCAACAAAAATGAAGGTATTTAGAATAAGTGAAAATATGTACAAAAGCGTCATAAAAAATAAAATATGCACAAAAGTGACAAGAAAGAAAAAGCAGCATGAAAAAAAGAAAGAAAAAATAATGTGAAAAAGAAACGAAGAAAAGAAAGACAATAGAAGAAGAGAAAGATAAACAAATAAAATAAATAAATTTAGGTTTTTGCGTGGGGCAGAAAGGGTGTCAAGTACTTTTGACCGTTAAAATTATATTATTCTTTGAAGTCGTATGACAGCGTTTCTTTTGTAGCTTTCTTTTACTGGTTCTGCTGAATTCAATGATTTGTCTATTTTAGCTGTACTCAGAGACACCCCACGCTTACCTTACTCGCGAATGTAAGAAACGTGCATTTCCAGACATAAAAATACTTGCACCACCTAAATAATCATGGGTGGCGCGATAGCGTCAACCTGTATACTTGGCCCCCAAATTTCATGTCCCCCCACCTCTAGAGCCAAAACGGTAAGAGGTAGAACCTTCGGGTTTTTCCCATAATTTCGGGCATAGGGGCAAGCTATGGAGTGTCTTTTGTCATTTCGCCTCTAACTGCAAGTGGTGCTCGGTAGGGCCCCAAAAACCCGCAAAAAATGCACTTTTCAAGGGTCCCCAGTTCCACCATGCACAGCAATGGGTGTGACATATCCAAGCTCCATACTTCTGCCTACGTATCTTGGGGATGCAGTCTCAAATGCGATTTTTCATTTTTTTAATTTATGGCCTCAATTCAATTATACGGTGGTCCAAAGTCCCGGGAAACGCAAGGCTTCAAAAAAATAATTTTTTGCAGCATAATGCACTACGGTGCCAGAATTTTTTGCAGTTTCAATTAAACCGGTAGCCTTATTGGGACTTTTGGGTGCTGGAGTTTTCGATCAAGGGAAATTCAATGGACGTGGTCACTTTACACAAAAAATTATCCCCCGTGTAAACAAGCGTATTTTCGTGTTTTTTTTGGTGGAGGAGGTTCTCGATCATGGGGAATTCAATGAATGCAATCGCTTCGAAAAAACTGTGAAGTGAACAAATTCATTTCTGCGATTTTTTGTGAGGAGGGTTTTCGGCTATGGAAAATTCGATGGATGCAGTCACGTCACACAAAAAAATTAACGCGAGTGTAAACACGCCTTTTGTAGCGATTTTTTGGTGTAGGGGTTTTCAACCGCGAGGAATTCGGTGGACGCAGTCACTTTACACGAAGATTTATCCTGCGTGTAAAACAAAGGTATTTCCGTGGTGTATTTCGAGAGGGAGTTTTCGACCATTGGGAATTCAATGGATGCGATCACTTTATACAAAAAAAATTATCCCAAGTGTATTTCCGCGATTTTACTTAGGAAAAGGTTTTCGACCACTGTGAATTCAACAGACGCAATCATTTTACACTAAAATTATCTTATGTGTAAACAGCTGTATTCCTGCGATTCTTTGCGGAGGGGTTTCCGATTATAGGGAATTCGATGGATGCAGTCACGTCATACAAAAAATTATCCCGAATGTAAACAAGGGAATTTCCCCGACCTTTTGCTGGGAGGCGCTTTCGACCAAGGGGGGAATTCAATAGATGCGGTCATTTTTCATAAAAAAAATTATCCCGGGTGTAAAAAAGCATATTTTGGGATTTTTTGATGGAAGGGATTCTGTACCGGGGGTTATTCAATAAATGCGGTCACTTTACACAAAAAATTATTCCGACTGTAAACAAACGAATTTCCCTGATTTTTTGGTGGAAGGAGGCTTTGTGTGAAGTGATCGCGCCTATTGAATTCTCGACTACAGAAAATTCAATGGACGCGATCACTTTACATAAAAGATTATCCTAAGTGTAAAGGAATACATTTCTGTGATTTTTTAGGGAAGGGTTTCTGACCATAGGAGTGGACTAGATTTCTAAGAACTTGGGTTAAAGTTGGAAAAAATTCACTTCTCTAATATTGAATTTTCATTCTTTCTCATTAAATAATTTTCTATCTCTATGAAAAGGTATATTCTGCAGCTGAGTGCATCAACACACTTTCCAACCATACAAAATTTTTGAGGAGCGCACTTAGGTGGACACTGGTTTTTTGACATTTTTTTGGAACAACAAATTTAAAAAAAGTTGACCAAAAAATTTTTTTCATACAAAGTTTTTCACTTTCAGAACTCTTGGGGTAGTTTGCACCCCCCATGTCTCGCCTCACACGTGTGCTTCCAAGTCGCTGAACTTTTTTACCAAATTTAGCTTTAATAAAACAGGAATCAACTGTGGAAAAGTGACACATAAAATCCCACTCAGTTTTTTTAGAAAAAAGCTACAGCACAGAGTTTTCTAGAACTAAATTGATTGTGCAGGAAATATTTAATTCTCATTTTATATAACATATCGTATATAATTCACTTCGTAAGTTTTACTGATCACAAGCTATAAACAAATGTTTTCTCTCAATATAGATACTCGAAATCAAGTTATCACAAGTGCTTGTTGAGACTATTCAACAAATAGCATTATTCATCGTTTTTGGATTCAAACTGAAATTTGCAGAAAGAGCGCTTTTTGTAGAATTGCAGACGGGAAGCCATTTCACCCATCCCGATTGCTCCCGTCCTGTTTTAAAACCAGTGTAATGTTGCCGTGGGAGTGCGAGTAGAGTGGGGGAGAAGTTGGAATCGGATTCGGCGCACACTCCTGATATAGGCATGGCTGAATCCGGAGCTTTTTAATGACATGTTTGTATGCTTTACCCTATTGCCCCATTTGCATATGTTGCCCAATGTCTGTTACCAAGGTCCAGTTGCACTAAAGGAGTCTAAGCTCGAGCAAAAAGGCGACTCAGTTTCATATCAAGTATGGTATAATCTCAATGTCATCAGGATTGTAACGAGCTCAATGTCGAGATTATCCCCAGCCCTAGCTGTCGGCTTGCACTAACATTTTCGCATAATTTTCTTATCTCTAAAGCAAATAAACGTAAAAATGTTAGCAATTCACAAAGTCGAATTCAAACCTCAGTATTAGTTAATGCTGAAGTGAGTATTGTTTGTACACTGGAAGGAAATAATCTCGACATTGCGATTAGCCCAAACTGAGGATCAGAAATTTAGTCCCAATGATGGGATTATCCTAATGTCGGGTTAGTGCAACCAACCTCAGGCTTCTTTATAGTTCTGAAAATGACTATAATGTGCTTCCATACATGCACGTAGGGGGGAGAGCTCGGGGATTATCCCCTGGCTGGGCCTTAGGTCAGGGATTTACTGTCAGGGCGGTAAGTTTGTTAGCCGATTTAAATAATCCAGTATTACGTTTAATCCCCGATTATGTAATCGTCGATTAAAATAATTGGTAAGTTCGTCAGCCGATTAAAGAACGATTATGTAATCGCCGATTAAAAATATAATCGCCGATTAAAATCATATAATCCAGGATTAAAAGTATAATTGCCGATTGAAAACTGTACGACGTATACTGTCTATAGTGTAGGTGTACAGCTTTTCTTTTCGTCATGAATTTATCGTTATCAATTTTTCTCGTGATATCCAATTCAAAATCCACGTGTCCCTAGAAAACCTCTAATTTTGATTCTGAAGAAATTGAATTATTTTTAAGAAAATTAAATGAAATCACTGTAGGGCTTAAATTTTTTATAAAAAAATTTTTATAGAATTTTTATTTAAAAAACTTCGTTTTTAAATAAATTTTCTTGTTAATTTTTTGTTTTTATTATTTTTTTATCCAATTAGCTCTCTTGCACTGTCCTTACATAATTCAAATCGCGGCCAGAACTTCTGATTTGAATATGCTTCCATCGGATTCGATCTGTCCAGGAAATGACGAATTTGTAATTGATTTTCTGCTTCATCCTCATTTAGATCGTCTAAAAAATCAACAACAGTTATTTTTTACCTATTAAACCGACTATGCAATCGCAAGAACAGATATAATCGGCCTCTTAAACCTGGGGTAGGGTAGGATTGAAAACTCGGATTATTTTAATCAACGATTATGATAATCGAGCTTTAATTGGCTGACGAACTTACCGATGGCTTTAATCCTGGATTAAATTAATCGACGTTTAATCGGCCGACAAACTTACGAAAAAAATTTAATCCGGGATTATAAGTGACGTTTAATCGCCGATTACTGTAATCGGCCTTTAATCCGCCAACAAACTTACCGCCCTCAGTCACTTTTGGTCAACCAGTTTTCAGCTGTACAGTTGCATAGATGCACACGGTCAGGGGTCACAGTGTGTAGAAAATGACCGAAATTGGTCCTTTAGTAATTTTTTCCAGAAATCAGATATATAGTAAGTTTTTTACTCTAAAATGAAATTTTATTGCCTTTTGTATAAATAATTACTCAACAAAGTTGTTTGCTGACATTAATCATGAACTGTGTTTTAAATTGGTCTTTTTTATAATCTAATCTCTTCAAAATGTTTGTTGCCTTTTATTTTGCCAAATTTTTGGCCTATATTATGGGCGGTAAGTTTGTTGGCCGATTAAAATAATCTAGGATTACGTTTAATCCCCGATTATGTAATCGTGGATTACAATTTAATCGGCGATTAAAATAATCGGTAAGTTCGTCAGTCGATTAAAAGACGATTATGTAATCGCCGATTAAAATCATATAATCCAGGATTAAAAGTATAATTGCTGATTGAAAACTGTACAACGTTTACTGTCTATCGTGTATGTGTACAGCTTTTCCTTCAGTACGTCGCCTTTCGTCATGAATTTACCCTTATCAATTTTACTCGTGATCAATCCACGTGTCCATAGAAAACCACTAATTTTGATTCTGAAGAAATTGAACTATTCTGAAGAAAATTAAATAATATCATTTACTGTAGGGTTTCAATTTTTTATTAGAACATTTTTATAGGACTTTTATTAAAAAAATTTCGTTTTTAAATAAATATTTTTGTTTATTTTTTAGTTTTATTAACTTTTTATCCAATTAGCTCTCTTGCACTGTCCTTACTTAGTTTAAATCGCGACCAGAACTTCTCATTCGAATATGCTTGCATCGGATTCGATCTATCCAGGGAATGACGAATTTATACTTGATTTTTTGCTCAAGTTTCGTTTAAACTTGATTTTCTGCTTCATCCTTTTATAGATCGTCCAAAAAATCAACAACATTTATTTTTCAACTACTAAGCCGACTATGCAATCGCAAAAACACATATAATCGGCTTTTTAAACCTGTGGTGGGGCAGGATTGAAAACTCGGATTATTATAATCGCCGATTACAATAATCGGCCTTTAATCCGCCAACAAACTTACCGCCCTAAACTTTTGCCAAATTTTTGGCCTATAGTAAACTTCAATCAAATTATTTAGGGTAGGGTAAATCCCTACCCTGTCTATACCCTGTGTGCATGTATAAGTGGTTTCTTGGCAACATCATTTCTTTGCTCAATTATTGACAAATCGATACTCACACTGAATATTAAAAGTACCGGTCAGTAAATATAACTGAACATCATGTTGGCATCCTAAATAAACTGCACTTTTATAAAATTAGGAAAAAAATTTGCTACCCAAAGATATTGTGATTTATCCCCGGCACATGTATGTGTGCTTCCCTCGCTATTTTTCAGTTAAAGTGACAGGCAGGACCTTTGAATCGGTCGGGTTAGAATGCTATTGGTTTACCCTTTCTATAGATTTGAGTGAAGTCAGCCATGGGCATCACTGCATATAATTTTCATATAGAAAAAATTTTACTATAGTTGGTGCCAAGAGAAGGACAAAATGCACGATACTGCATGATATACTTTTTCACAGGCATGGAAAAATTTTTAATGAGACAGAATGAAGATCCAACATTAGAAAATTGAATTTTTTCCAACTTTAACCCAAGTTCTCAAAAATCTAGGAAATAATGCAACAGATATAAATAAAGTAGGCACCCAAGCTCAGACATCCACGGCAAGAATTTTCCAGGGGGGTCCATGGACTTTTTCCCAGGGGGTAGAGGGGTGGGTGAGCAAAAAAACAAAAAAAGTTTTACAAGCCTGTTTTTCATACAAATGTGCACAAAAATCATGAAAAAAGCTGTCTTGGAAAAAGTTCTGGGAGTGTTTTAACGATTTTTTGGCCAGGGGGGTGGCCAGAGTCTCAGGTATGGGGGTTTACCCCCCTGCCCCTCCCTATGTGCATGTATGCTCAAGCTTATTTTCGCTCACTCGGCAATCGCTCAATTGGGAACATACATGTAATTGGGGGAAGCGCTATAGGAACATACATGCACGTAGGGGGTATGGAGTAAACCCCATTACCTGGGACACTGGCCACCTATCTTGGCCCAAAAAAAATCGTTGAACACCCCTTGAACTTTTTCCAAGACAGTTTTTTTATGATTTTTGTGCATGTTTTGTATGAAAAATAGGGTTGCATAACTTTTTTTTGATTTTTTTGCTCGTACTCCCTGGATAAAAATTCCAAGGACTCTCCCCCCTGGAAAATTCTTGCCGTGCATGTCTATATAGGAACCCCCCGCCACAAATCGTCGGCCATATGGTTAGCCATTGGGCGACCCTCTAACAGGATTTTTCAATCCTATGGCTAGCCATATGGTAGTCATAGGGACCTCCATACTCTTGGTCGGAAAAATACTGTAAAACGTCAATTTGTTGATGAAAAATAGTTTAAAACGTCAATTTTCTCGGCGTTTCGCGCCATGAATACATTTTTTACCGTTTTTAAGACAAAGCTTACTATTTTTTGAACCGTTATACTTTTTTGATGAAAAAATCGAATATTTTAACCTTCAGAGACCGCCGTAACTAAAATTTTGGGGAATCAGTGACCCTCGGTCCCAAAAGAGATGCTCGACCCCTCCCCCCCAGACGTCGGGCCCCCGTTACATGTATGACAGGAACTCTCTTTCCAAAAATCATCCGCCATATGGCTAGTCATTGGGTGACCCCAGGGTTTTCCAATCCTATGGCTAGCCATGTGGTATTCCTAGGGCCCCCATAGTTTTGGTCGAAAAAATATGAAAAATGTAAATTTTTTGATGGAAAATGTTAATTTTTGAACAAAAAATGGTCAGAAACGTCAATTTTCTCAGTGCTTCGCGCCATGAATACGCTTTTCACGGTTTTTTCGGACAAAAATATAATTTTTAAACTATTTTTTGGACTGTTTTGGTTTAAAAAATCAAATTTTCTTTCCCTTAGAAACACCGCTAAGATTTTGGGGAAGCAGTGATCCCCGGCCCCAAAAAATTCGTCCAACCCCCCCCCCCAGACCTTGGGTCCCTGTTACATGTATGCTTGGGAATCGCTCACATAAGAATACCCTATACCCCATAATGTTGCCTGATCCATACGTCTAGTGCAGAAATATTTTTCATATAAATATTTATGAAATTTTGATTTATATAAATTACACGGCTTGTTAATGCGGTGTTTTTTACAGGTATGCATCAGCACGGGCAACCACATAAGAATGAGTATGAAGGGCATTATTCCTTAGGTTAGGTAGTATTCCCCACAAACTTCGACCACATGAAAATCTGACCTTGTGTATCTCTGACCAGCACATCACTCAATGTTTGTCTGTAGTCTCCGTGTAGCCATTCAATGGCCATGCTCGAAACTGAGTAGCTTGATAGCGTCTTCACACTATTTACATCAACTTTCGATTCATCAAAGTTAAAGTTGGTTGTCTTCTATGAATTGTTGTCATGTCATTGGTTTTGCTTTCCACTTTGCGTCCAGTCAATCAATCGACCAAGAAAATGGAATCTATTATAAGATTAAATTCCATTCGTCCCTTGCCAGCTGTTTCATTCGCCATCTATTCTTCTTTGCGTTTTGTGTTTATTTACATAACTTTCTTCTTGGAGCTTGAATTAAAATTCTTCATATCGGAGAACCGGTTATTGTTTGAACTTACCTTTTTCAAATCTAATGCCTTGAGTTTTTCTTATCCAAGTTCTACTTTTTTCGCATTTTGAACCCTCATATGTTTATTAAATTTATTTTCGATTGGAAATGGTCCAATTGAACATGCACAAAAGTTCAAGAAAATAGCCGATCTCCTAAAGTCGGTACTTCTATTCACTCATAGATATGAAGTCTAATAATAATGTTGAGACAAAAATCACTATTTTTGAACCGTTTTCCGGACTTTTCAGGCGGGAAAAATTCAATGTTTTTTTTCAATGACCCCTAAAATATTTGTCAATCGATGACACTCCGCCCCCAAAAAGTCGTTTTATATCCCTGGACCTCGGAGCTCCGTTGTATGTTTGCTACTATTTACATGGGAAGTTTCCTCTTCCATCCAAAATCTAATTTGATGTAAATGAAAATTAGAAACCCGCGGTTACCCCACCTTTTTTGAATGACGGATCGTGCGCTATATTTAAAGATCAATTTATAGACTTTTCTATCAGTGGGTGTTATGTCTATGCGAAAAACAGACATTCGTGTATATATCGAGTGATTCAGCCTTAATCTATTTGGTGACCCAGTCCTTTGCATCTTTAGCCGTAAAAGTGTTTTATTTCTTCAACTGTTTCGCATTCTACTCGTATCTCTTTTCAATAAGTTTTCATGCGTCAAATGGATAGGAATTTTTAGAATGCAATGAATGATAACTCGCCAAATATTTAATGCAGGAACAGTGCATTTTTCTTCAGCAACAGTAATACTTGTCTTAATACTTATGCACTATTGGTCTACTATATACTGCACAAAACGAAAAATATCCAATAACCAAGTACAAACAACTAACCATACTCCCTTGATAACCGGTCTTTAAAATTGAAATGATGTCTTGAAATTCGTGATGTCGAAATATAATGCGTATATACAACAAATTTTTGGTCTTTATTTTTCTTTCTGACTGCTTATATTCCGTCCACGCTGTCGTAAATTTCTAGACAATTTCTCTGAAATCCTTGAAGTTTTTTTACCCACGTTTGTTTAATTATTTGATGATTTCCAAGAAGGAAGTATCGAATTTAATTATTATCAATCTTTAGAAAGTTTTGTGCATCATCTATTCAAGTTGATCGTGTTTCCGTTTCGGGAGACGACTCTGTAGAAAGCTACAGCTCAAAAATGTCCTTTACTGCATTCTGGTCCTTGTTGGCGATTTTCTAGTTGGTCGCCTGATTTGAAAACTTGAACTTATATTCAATTATGGTCGTGATTTTCGCCGAACTCGCCCAAAATTTAGTTTAGCTGGTATTCAAATCTCGTAGCTGGGTGGCTTATACTTTCTGACTAGTTGAAGTAATTATTCAGGCTTTCACTACATATTAACATGTCGTAATCTTTTTCCTCATTATCTTGGGAGTCCTGGAAGTGGAAAGTCGCGTCAACAACAGATGGATGCCTCGCTGTGTGATCGATTCTTGGAAAAATGAGACACAGAATAGCCGATATCAACAAAATGATATGAGGAAAATAATTTCCTGGTACAATTTAGTCCGGGAAATCAAGTTTTCGGTGATATCGAATTTACTGATTGGTTCTGCTGATTGCCGAATAATGCCACTTGTTAGCTTTTCAATAGAGATATACTTGAAGACGATTTGAAAAATAAGCATGATCAGAAGTTTGTATTCTACCTACCTTTTATTCCCAAGAGTCGTCAGAATCCAGTGATTGACCTCTTCAAAAATCGTTTTATAGCAAATCACCGTCTCGGATTTAACCAAGACGTTATGTCTCACTATGTGCTGCTGCGATGATGTATACCACATCATTGAATCTATAACTTTTTGCATTAAATAAAACCATTTATCATAAACAAATCATGAACTGGAACAATGGCTTGTCATAATTTTTCTTAAACTACGCACTCCACGATTCATGCGCTCTTTTTGACGCGACTCGAAACTCCACTTCATTCCGTTCTTTTTCGGCGCTAATTACTTTCGAATACTGAAGAAAATACAATTCATCTCTTATATATTCTTTTACGACTCTCTCTCTCTCTCTCTCTCTCTTTATTGTCACTCGTCGTTTCTAAAAGGTGGCGGTCAGTTGTAGCCTTGAGATGTTTCCTCTTTCTACTGAGAATGTATGCGCACTTCTATTGGTCATTTTTAGCCATTCTTAGACGTTTTCTTTCGCTAATAATTCCACATACACATAAACGCGTACTATAATTGTAATGCGGGATTAATCGGGTAAAAATAGAGACTATTCGCGGCAGTGGGCAACAGTTATTGGTCAGCCGGCAGGCAATGGAAATTTTGTTACCGTTTGACCGTCAAAAATGTTTCATTATTCTTACTGTTGCCTACGTTTCCTTGAGGCACATATGTGCATCCTTTGTACGTGTCTATAATTGACATTCCAGCCAAATGAGGAAAATTCGAATGTAAGTTTGCAACATGTGGGAGTTATTGAGATTTTTATTTGAATCTGTTGGGATTTAATAACTATTGGCTTGTTTTTCTTCCGTGTCCAAAAATCTGCTGAAGATATGAAATATTTTGTTTTCCTATCTGTTTTTCGGAAAATTTCGTTTCTGGTGAGTAACCTCATGCTATGTGCGAAATCGTTATCTATTCTCAAGTATTTTTCATTCTTTTCCTTCCCGTCTTGATATATATAATCGAGTGGGCTCAGCAATTTTAATTTAGTGGATATGTTTATCCTTTCTTCGCGCATGTTTATGACTTTCTTCTAGTGCCTTACCCACACCTTGTGGCATTCACTTTAATCTGGTTAGTTTCCGAATACTAGAAAAAACGTTTAAATGTGTATGATCCACGATCTTTTTCCATGACTAACTTGAATGTCCATTTTTCTCGAGTAATATGCACAAGCTTTAGTGGTATATAAGTTTAACGCATTGCCATTTTTATTTGTAAAAGATGCCGATTTGTATCGCTCTTTTCATCCGTGGCTTCATTTGTATTTATGTTTTTACTCATTTTATGTCTATAATTGTTAATTTTAGCATTTATGTACTCATTCTCTTCTTTTTTAGACATATAGGATCACTATTATGAAAAAGCGATTATATTTTTTATCGCTTCATTATTCCATTGTTCGAAATTCCTAAAATTGGCCCAATTTGTGAAGTATTTTTCCCGCGACGAGACGTTTTTCACGCATGATTTGATAGAAGGCGCCGTTTTTGTTGAATAAAAAATGAATTGAGTAATGAAGAATAAGTTTTAATTATGAAGTTTGGTGGATCGAAGAGAAGTGATCACGGTGCTGACGATTCGACGCAAGGACAAAATATAATTGCCGTGGCCGAAAGTGAGCAATTGGTCGTACCTACCGGTTTAAAAATCGGCTGGAAAATCCTTACAGTTTATTTGCTGACCAAAAAACATTTATACGTGGCACTGCAAGTAAGTTATTTATTACGAATTGTAAATTGAGCAAGTAGTCCATCGATTATAACCGCTTTTCTCATTTTTGAGCGTTAATGCGGGCTCAACGCCCCAATGTTGCACTTCACCATCATTTCTGAGTATTTAGTATTCTTAGAGAGCTTGATCACTCCTCAATATTTTTTTCAAATTCATTCCCTAAGTCAATTAAACGATTGCGGTACATTGTCAAATTAAACTTTTTTAAATTGTAGCTAGTGTAGAAAAAAATCATCTGTTCCACAGTATGAAAAATTACCATTTTTAAGCCAAAAGTTTAAACAGTTTTTCCTGCAATTCTGGTTCAAAAATGATCATTTCCGATTAAAAAACTGGCTTGTTCCATGACTAGTGCAGCAGTATGTTATACCAGAAGAAAAGCAAATGCCCTTGATGGCCGCCTGATTTATTGGCTTGACATTAAAAACTTGCCGGGTTTTATGAATCAAATTCGAAACCACTATGCTAGAAAACAAATTGTAAGATTTTTTAGTTGAATTCACCGAAAAATTGTTTTTGTCAATTTATGGTTTCTTGATTTGCTTCACCTGACGTACCAATCCAGTAGCTTGCTATTTCCCACACGTTATAGTAAACAGAACATACACTAATTAGGAGAGTGAATTGCTATGAGAACTCCCCCTAGTCATGGTAAGGGTCATCACTTACGATGGAATCGATAGCATTCCTCAACTCTGGGAAATCAAGGTGAATCCCCCACCTTTATCAGACCTAATTACAGAAAAATGTTAATTTTTATGCTTGAAAAAGACAATGTTGATGAAACAATTGTGAACAAAGTCAAATTTTTAGTGTTTTTTCATCAAAAGAGGCCTGTTTACGGGGTGGCTAGAACTTAAATACGTTTTTTCTAGACATTTTTAGCCACTGTTGAGGTCAGAATTCTATTTTTCGGTCACCACTGTCCCCTTCGCTCATGTTGAGAGTGGCTACAGCAGTCACCTGATCTGTCGAAAATCGAGGGCACCTTTCCCGTTGCTCGGTTGTTTCAGTTGGTTAGAACGTGCGGTAGCCGCAAGATGCAGGGTTCTCCTATCTTTTACTGAAGCCCCGAGTAACGGGAACAGGTTGCCTCAACAAGCAAATAATCCGCATCAGCTAGGCTGACCTGATACCTACACACCTACCCTAAAAAAGCGATTAGCTTCCTATAGCGTCAGAGAGCCGTTACATGTATGGGGAGAAAGTTGAAAATGCATCGTTGTTTTATAATGTTTCAGCTAAAATGTAAAATTGGCGAAATCCTCGATTATGTTTGTCAATATCTGGATCTGCAACAGCCGAAAATTTTCGGCTTAGCTATCCATGTGAATGGCGAATATCGATTTCTCGACTGCAATGAAAGAATTGGTGATAAGTCATGCGTTCTGCCCAAAAGCTTGTCGAAATCTAGTGGAACGGTGAGCACATAGCCCTTTTTTTGTTAGCCTCATATTAAGACCTGAACAATAATATGTTATGAAATTTCAACATTATGCTGTCTCTTAGGAATTGAAGGATAGACATAAGTACAAAATTCCTTTAGGGATGTCTCCGGCACCTGCACTGACGCAGGTGCCGTGCCATTGTATATGTTAGTCATTTTGGCACCTGTAGCTAGGCAAGTACTAACAAAATTCATATTCAAAGTAGTGGTTTGAGGATCAGCTTCAAATTTACCGTCATTAAAAATTTGGCGCACTGAGTTTCGGTTCCGGCATCAGACCAAACGCTAGAGCATATTGCGAAACTAAAAGTTACTAATACTAATGGAAATGTGCTAACTAAGTGCTACTAAAAGTGACTAAAAACTAGTCAATCTAGACCTGCACATTTTGTGGCCAGCTTAGCAGGAATTGCATGCATACGTTTCTCTCATCGTGGTAGTAAAGTAGTCTTTGGAGGAGCAACACTCCAGTGTGAAAAAAATAGTTTTCCGTCTGCCCATGCAAATCCCCCCTGACAAAATGAAGGCCAGCGGAAAAAAATAATTCATCTCCCGAGTCGACCTGCCCCCAAGTTTATTTGGTAACAAATGTTTGCAACATTAGCCAAATAGTTTCTTCGTCGGTTTTATCCTCAATAATTCTACTGATTCACAAGAATTGGTTTAGTTTAGCTTACGAGAGACAACTTCATTCAGATATCTTTTGTTCAACTGTCGATAAAAAGTTTACTAAATATTGAAAAATATTTTTTATTTTAGATTTGCGATCGGAGAAACGTAACTTCATCTGTGATATTGCATTTACGGGTTCATACTTACATCGACTGTGTCGGTTACATTAAGTGAGCAAATTTGTAACATATTTTTGGTGTATGCCGCAATGTAATGCGTTCTTGCAGAAAGAATTAAACAAAAAATGTGGCGAATTTACCACAATATACCATCTTTCTTAGTATAAGAGATTGAGTTTTCTGATGCATCCCATCGCATTTCATCAAAATTCATTATAACATATCTACCGTATAATGTCTTATTTTGCAACATAATATGCACATATTACAAAATTTTGCGAATGCTGAGATTAGTACGCCGAGTAGTGTGTTTATCTGCGCCAACTACGAGGCGGAGGTTTTCAAGGTGTGTCTCAATTGATGAGTATTTGACCATGAAAATTTCAGAAAGATTTTTATGCGTTTGGTGAAAACGACCTAAAGATATTCGATTAGAATGATAATTTAAGAACCATTACGGTTGACTTGAAATGAAGAAAAAGTACAAAAGTTAACCTATGAGGATACTGTGCACAAAAATTGTAAGAGAACATCAAATTTTTTGGTGCTCGGTATGTCCCGGATCATCAATTTATTGTGGCTATTTTCCTGAAGAAATTTCAGCCAACAACACATTTTTCTAACTGAAGATAATGAATGAAGCAAGTCAACAATTTGCTTTCGTTCAAGCAACAAAATGTTTGTCATATAGCAAATCACATTTTTTTATGAACTACAATGCTTTCGAATGTAAATAATACAAGGTTTTCTCTGACATTAGAGTGATCACAATTCCGAAGTTCGAGTACATCGCGTCTTATGCCTTCATGTACCTTTTTATTAGAATCATGGGATACTCTTTGCTACTTTTTGAAACACATTATAATGCAAAACATCGTACCGTTGTATCCCTTCACTCCTAGTGTCCCGTTGGCCGTTACCTCAAGAATGCTATAAATCTATTTATAAAATTCCCGTTATTCCATGTGTCCCATTACTCCAAGTGCCCCCTTACTGCAAGGATGCTATAAATTTTTAAAATTGTAATAAAATCTTTGCAGCTAATCATGTTAAAAGTATTTCAATATGCAAATTTGACTCTATGGTTCAACCGCACGTCTGAATAATTTATAGATTGCCACTCTAAAACTTCCTCTGACACGCACGTTTATTCAGTCAACAAGGAAAGCAGGTGTTCAAAAGTTATTGCAGTTTTTTACCGAAAAAAATTTCTTTATAAACTGATGAAAATTTTTCAATTCATAGTTGAAATTTTTATTCGTAATTTGAATGACCTGTAATGAACATTACACGGTAACTATATGTAATTATTCTCATTAGATCTATAGCTGATTTTAAAAATAATTTTTTGGCAATTAAAAATTCAAAATTATTAAAAATTATGATAAAAGTCAGATGATTTGGTCTTTTTAAAATAATTTTGTAAAAGTTTTTATTGCACAAAACTTCCACCACTTTTGCATCCCTTGGTTTTCCACAGACTTTTATTGATTGTGTCTCCCTTTGGCGCCTGTCTCACTTTGGCGCTGATCTCACTTTAGGGCCCGTCTCACTTTGGCGCCCGTCTCACTTTAGCGCCCGTCTTACTTTGGTGCCTATTGTGTAATAATGACTTTTCTTGGATGTCGTAAGTTGGCGCCCGTATCATTTTGGTGCCCTATCATAGTATGTTTTTCGGCATTCATGCTGATCATGTATTTGGCCGACTCCCCATTCCCCGAAGGTCCTGTCTCCCCGAACAAAATTCTTCAAAGCTTTTTCTCGAAAGTCCCTATTCGTCAAAATTGTCAAATCCCGTTTCCCCAAAAATAGACGAAGGCTATTTTTAGATTGCATTTTGTAAATTGCTCATTTTCGCTGAGAACATTGTAAATTGTAGGATTTCGCACAAAATTCGCGTGGTAATAAAAATTAGTGATAAATTGGAAAAAATCATTTCAAGTTTGATACGCTTAGCTTCAACTTCGGATCACCGTGATCCGGATTTGACACGAACTGTAGCATGACTCATGGGATTCCCATGACTGTTGCAAGAAACGCATTCGAAGTACATGACTTCACCACCAATGGCTAATCGTCTAACTTTTTTCTTTTTGAACAAATGAAAAATATCCGGATTGACTCTACTTTCACAAACCAACATTAACATTCGACAATACAAAGATAGGATAATCGGCCATTTTAATTTCATGAGAAGTGTTTTTATTGAGCGAAATTTAGCAGGGTAACTGATTATTCTCCACCATTTAGAAAGAGAGAGCTATTCAGGGTGGCCTGAGCTATTTATAGCCATTATGGTAATGTAAAACACAATGCGCCAAAGTAGGACGGGCGCCAAAGTGAGATGGGCGCCAAAGTGAGACGAGGCGCCAAAGTGAGACGGCGCCAAAGTGAGACTGTACCCTTTTATGCACTAAATTATAGCCCATCCACTTCTCTTTGCTCTGCACCATTGTAGAATACAGCGTTCAAAAGATTTCGACAATATTTGGAACCATACTCAGAAAAAATTATTTTTTCAGTTTGGACTGTGATGTAAATATAGTGTGCAAGCGGCGTAAACACAATAAGCATTGTTCGATAGCATATCTAAGTGGCTATCGTGTTTAAAAAATTCATGTTGTAGACTGCGCTACAGGGGAAACTATAGGCGATTTCCTGCATCCAAGTTGCATCAAAAAATCAGTTTGTTTCATTTTTTTGAATGCAGTGTGTATAAGTTAAGTTATATAATCAAATTGCTGACCCGTATATATTTTTGGTTCTCAATTTTCGTGATCGCACAACGATTTCTCTTAGGACATTCTAATATAATGGTCATGCAAAGTACGAAAAGTCACGTTCCGATGCCGCCATACCGGCGCCCCAACTTCGGCGCCGTCGTTTGGGCGCTAGCCAGTTCGACACTGGGTCATTTCGGCACTAGCCGTTTCGGCGCCAGCTATTTCATTGCATACCTGTACGAGGTCTGACCAGTTGGGGGTCGAAAAAGTCGAAAATTTCCCCACAAAAGGCACTTTTTTTCCCAATTTTTTTAATATTTCCGAGTTTGGGGGATGAGTTCCTCCCCACCCCCCCCCCCCCCCAATTACGTGTATGTTTCAGTGCCGTCCATTTTGGCGCCGGCTGTTTCAGCGCCAAACTGCTTTTCTTTTTGTTTTATTTTTTCATCAGTTTCCGTTGTTTTCTTCATTTCTTATCTTTTTATTTTTTTAAGTTATTTATTTTTGTTTTGTTTTCTGTGTCTTTGTTTATGTTTTGGTTGATATTCATGCTGTTCTTTTTTATCGTGTATACTTTTCTTTGTATTCCTTTTTCTTTTGTTTTGTGTGTTTTGCTTAAGTGTTTGTTCAAGTTTGTTTAAAATTTTTAAAAGTGTTACAGTACCTGTGGGAAATTTTAGAAGATTCATATGGCATTGTCGGAGTAACGGGACACCATTTTTTTGCAAAAAAATTGCATTACTTGGGGTAAAGGGATTTATAGCATTACTTGGAGTAACGGAACACGTCCATTACCTTTTCAAAGATAAAATCCTCATATATCTATTATGTTGTACCGCCGTACAGTGTATTGAACTGTTGTACCCTAATTCTACATAAAGATTCGTCCTGTAAAGATCAGAAATAGCGGAGTAGAGATAATGTCCTTGATTCTCTACAGTAAGCTAAGTCCCATGTCAACAACTCAAAGTTCAACACAATAATACAAGCTTCTAAACTTTAAATTATTTGATAAACTGTCGTACCTATTTTGTATCTTTTATTCCCGTATGATTAGTTAATTTTGATATTTTCGTCAAGTTTCCATACGTATTTTAGATGCCACAAATCCCTACATTATTATTATCTTCAACTTCGAGAAAATATGAAAACACAATGGGATCAATCTCTGATCGTTGAAGAACGATGCTTCGAGGCGGCAGCCTTCGCCTTGCAGGCCGATTTTGGTGATTTTCGCAACGATTTACCATCGTATTTTGATCCTCTAGATTATTTTCCAGCTTGGGTACGGCTTAAGCTTCCGAAAATAACTTGACTTATGAGATTTTCATTTAAAATTTGTTCAAAAAATATCGTCATTGTATTGTACTTCTTATTTGTCTGCACTCTTCTCCCTCCGCAAATTTTTGACTTTATTTTTTAGGTTGTTGAGACTCACGGAAAAGACTATCTTGTGCGGCACATGCCAGTAATGCACTCCGATTTGAAGGGCTTTACGAAAGAAGATTGTATGGTCAAATTTTGTCGAGAAGTTAGTCGACCGCCTTGGCCTATTAACTTGAATCTTTACACTTTACGGAAACACAAAAACGATAAGTGTGATAATGCGTTTCTTGGATTGACGTCGAAAGGAATAGGATTTTTCGAGGTGATGGGATATTGAAAGTATTTGCTTTAATGTGCCGAATTTATCGTGGTGACTAAATTTTTCATGATATTTATAAAAATCACGCAATTAATCAATTATATTTTCATGTAGGTTAACAGCAACGGCCAAAGGTATCATATTTACACGTTTATATGGTCGAAAATTGCTAAAGTCGCCTTCGACGTTCGGAAGTTTTTTGTCTGTGGATTGGATGATAAAAAGCTGGTGTTTTACACGACCTCAAGCGAAAAGTCGCGCTACTTATTGACGATTTGCCGATCTATTCATCAGAATTTGATGAACTTACGCGATGATCTTGTTGAAGCAAATAAGGCAGATATAAAAGGTGCTGTTTCACGCTGTAGGAGGCTTAACTACATACGTTCAAATGCATGTTCTTCTAGATTATTTTAAATCCGAACTTTTCATATAATCAGCATCAATCAATTAATGACCGAAAACAAATGGCGATATCAGCAGTTAAATTTATTCGTTCTGTTTAATGCAATGTTTTAAATTTCGATAGGACGAGAATACATTTCAAAAAGTCATCAGTGATATAAAATGTGAAGCTTAGATCTACTCTCATTGCTATGAAATAATTTAAAGACCTCACCAGATATCTATCTACCAGATAAAGTTTTCACGCTACAGTAGAATTTCAACGTTTGCGGAAAGGAGACTTCGACATTCACCAATAAGCTATTTTTCTAATCATCAACTGTATATAACCGAGTCGTTTCATCCAAAATTGAATATCCAACCGGGTGAAAAATTTACAGGACACAAGGCTGGGCAATGTGTTAATTTTTCAACCAACTAGGAGAGAAAGCAAAATCAAAGTGGATCAGTCTTGTAAATTCGCGTAAAAGAGCAAACATGATATCAATTTTGATTTAAAAACGCAACTATAATTCATAAGTCGGGCAGCCAATCAAGAAATTTGATTTTTTAAGCAGTAAAAATTTCTGCTACTGCCTAAAGCTATTAGGACGTTATATATGGTAATGTACCTCTACTCCTATGGGGTATCACTCTTGGCCTCACATTTCTGTTTTTAAAGCTCGATATCATGGTTTCCAGAAAAAAATATTTCTCTGAAAATTTGTTTTTATAGTCTTCTCTAATTTATGGAGTTTCCTCAACAACATTATCTAATGTATATACCTATCGAACATTTTTTGATTGGGAGGAGCATTATACGAAAGATCCTACTTATTCAAGATTGAGCTTCACTTTATGTATTGGTCGTTTTGATTGTTTCAGAAAACCATCAATTTAGAGAATCGTACATTTATAGCGATATTCGTGACTTCGAATGGGTTCAAAATCGGTGCTCTGACGGCAATTTAGAATTACAGAACTGCAAGTAAGATTATCGCTTCCTTGATGTTCAGTTCTGTTACAAGCTCAATGACCAATATATGTTGGGGGCTTGTGATGTTTTGAAATTATGGATGTTTGTTTCCAGTTTTATCAATTTTGGAAGATGTTGAATTTCATCTCTACAGGAAAGAACGAACAGAGAAAAGCTCTTGTCCCAAAGCAGTTTTTCATCGTAAAATAATTCATTTAACGGTTGGTTCAAAAAATAATAATTTTTGTCTCAAAAATCGTAGAAAATGTAATTATGGAAGGAAGCACCCAGAAAATTGACATTGTTGACCGTTTTTTGCTCGCCTAGCCCCATGATTAGCAAATTCTTTAGTGGAATCACCATATAGCTAGCGATCTGGCTGCCGATTTACAGTGGGGCGGGGTTACAAATCAAATGCATGTTCCAAAGAATGTTTTATGTAAAATCCTCGATATTGTTTTCGAATCGAATAAAACACATGTATAGGTTGTATTTTGGGCATGAATTAATTTTCATGAATATCAGAGGTGCCCAAGGTCAGATTTTTCAGGTAGGGGTAAAATTGAAAATTTGCGGGGATAGTGTAGCTAAACGTCCACTAAACACGTCATTTTGTCTCAAAATTAGGCAGCCAGTGATCGATTTTAAGGACTCTGGGTAGGGGTAATACCCCCTCATACCTCCCTATGAGGCGCTCCGATGAATATATTGTGGAAGTATTAGCAACTGAATTTAATAAAATTCAAAAATTAAGGAATGGGCCGATGCTTGCAGGACAACGTATCAGCCTTGTCAGCGGCGCTAGCAGCAATACAACGTCTGGTATTGTATCTGACCGTCAGCAAAATCACGACAGCGAAAATGATAACGGTAATAAACATACTTTTCCCTTTCCTTCCTCATGTAACAACATTTGCTCGATTTTTGACATGATTTTTGTATGTACAGTAAGTTAGATATTTTCGAATTTTTAGAAGATGAAATGGATTTAGAATTGACTGACGTTGCTGGTCAGTGCTGCTCATCAGCTGCCGAAACTGGAAATAATGCTGCCACTACCAAAGTTTTTCTTGATCCGCAAACAAAAAATAACAAAAAACGTTCTTCGACGATGATCAGAGTCGATAATACAGAAGAAGCCGACGAATCAGGGACTCATTTAGTCGTCGTCAGAACCTTAGCGCCGACTAAAGATGGAACGGTAATCCTAGATCAGATTATCGACAACGATTTTGTTTTAAGCGTCACGAATCTGTCGACTGTTAACGTTGAAAGTGTTACGGCATCCGATAGAACTTTGCAGGCATTTAGCGAAGACGGTCACTCCGTTTGCACAACATGTACGATCGATAAATTGGGTAATTATTCTCGCTTGCAGTCATCAAATTTTGAATTTATATTTTGACTGATCGAATGCCTTTTCAAAAAATTGAACAATGAGTTCAGGGATTGAGGATACAGGGTTTCCCATTAACCGATTTAATCAGTATTTTTCAACCGGGGGCACTTTTTTGATAGAATTTTTGTCGAATATAAAATTTATAATAAAGTTAGGATTTTTTATTACAATTGAAATAATAATCCTCCAAATGCGGTCGCACACATGCCAGTTTGAATGTGAAACAAAAGGTATTTTTATATAGTTTTCTTATTTGATGAGCGCTATTTCGAATGTTTTTAAGTTTTGTTCAGATTTCATATTAGGAATATTGTTCAGAGAGCTAGGCTCCTATTCACTAAGAATTGTTAAGTGTACAAAATTTTGCATGACTCTAGATTGAATACAATGAAGCGCACAATATGTAGACTCCTTGTCTCACATTTGCGCAGTGAAAAAAGTTATGCGCTGGTAAATTTTTTCTGTACATAAAGAATGTAGCAAAACTAGCTAATATTCAAAATATCTCTGTAATAATAAAGGTATTTTCTTCCATAACATTTAATATCAGCATTAACTATGTTGTAAAGAGCTGACTTTATAGTGTTTAAATAACGCCGAAAATAGTGTTGTCGTACAAAAAATAGTATTACTATTTTGTTCCCATTTGAAATTGTATAAAACGCTTCAGAAAATAATAATAAAACGAAAGTTTTTCTAAAAAAGCAGGATTCATACACAATCTGTGAAACCTGGGATTGTCAGGTGATTTTTTCTCTTTTTCTGGGAAACCTAGTCATGTCGGAAAATTTTGGCGGTGCAGATGGAGGCGTGAAGAAAAAAAACTTGCACAAGATGAAGAAAATTCAACGGCGTGTCCCCAATACAGCGAAACATACAACAGCCAAACTCAAAATAGCGGAACTCAAAAGAGCGTTTCTCAAAACAGCGAAGTCTCAATACAGCGAAGTCTCAAAACAGCGAAGTCTCAATACACCGATTCTCAAAATAGCAAATTTACAAATAAGTTATCTTTAGAATGGAGATTGGGCGGGGTAGACGGTTTGGTACATGCCTATTTGGTCCTCCATTTTGATCTAGTGGATGCTGGTTGTCACACATTTGGCACCATTGCCAGATTTCTGATATTATGACTTTATATCATCTTTTTTCACGACATTACAGCTGTTTATTCATGCATGTTTTTTCTTTCTTTTTTCCTTTATTGACTCATCTCCTTTTATATTCTTCTTATTTTCAGCCACTTTTTGTTCTTTTGTTTCATTTTTTCAGGTCGTGTATTTTTGTTCTATCATTTACCTACTTTTTATTACATTATTTTACTTTTCGTTTCCTTATTATTTGTTTTTTGTTCTGCCTTTACTGCTTAGTTATTTTATTCATTTCATTTTATTTCATTTATTTCATTAATTTATTTTTTTTGCAATTAAGCTCCATACTACATACATACATACATAATTTTAATTGGAAATCCACATAATTTTTTGTTTTTGTTTTCTTTCAAACGTTTTGAAAAAATATTTTTCTGACAGATATTTTTTGTAATTTTGGAATTATCCGTTCGTGCATACCTACCGCAACTGCAGCATAAAAGCATGTAAAATTTAGATGGCCAAATGCAACTAAAAATGGACTATCTAAACTCTCAAATACGATTCCAATATACCTAATTTACATATTTACTATAAAAGTTATCTGTGTGTAATGCATAAAACTTTTTACTATTCGCTGTATCGAGATTCGTTCTTTTGAGAATCGCTGTTTTGACACTTCGCTGTATTGAGAAACGCTGTTTTGAGTTTCGCTATTTTGAGTTTGGCTGTTGTGTGTTTCGCTGTATTTGGGAGATGCCGTTGAATTTTCTTTATCTTATCAAGTTTTTTTCTTCACGCCTCCATCTGCACCGTGCAGAAATGGCTAAAAAGGTATCTGCATTGAACAAATTTTGTTTTCTGTCCCAAAGAAAAATAAGTTCAAAATATCATAGCAATTACTGTAGTTCATTCAGACGAATTTTTTTCATATGCTGAGAATGAATTCTTCTCTGTTTGGATACTGTTAAATCTGCTAACACTGATGCCCTTACGTTTCTTCCTACATCGATTAATTGACCGCTGCCGTAAGAAAAAATAAGTGTACTCAAAATTCCAGATCTTTCGAGTGTTCTGAATAATTTTAGGAACTTAAAAATAACTTTAATGGAAAATGAAGAAATAGGTCAAGCATAGTATTGACATTCAACAAAAGTACAATGAGACGAGTAAACTTAACGACCTCAATTGTGACGAAAAAGACGTAAATTATGCTAACGCGTCATACAATTTTAGCATTTCAACTTGCATAAGACCGAAAAATTCACCTTTTTATCGATTTCCTGCGTATAAAAATCCAAAATTTCGACAAGTTCTCGATCAAAAATTTCGGCTTTTCGCACAAAGAATGCCCCAAAAAAGTTTTTGCACGGCCAGAAAATTATTTAGTGTGCATAATGCAGTGTTTTTTCTGCGCAGGGCAGAAAAGCCAAAAAAAGTTTTTGCGCTGCGATTTTCTCCTGTTACCACTGTTTTTTCCCGGGCCTTTTCCCCAAATGACGAAAGGGGTCAAAAATTATTTCCCCCATTTTCCCATGTCGTTTTTCGCTTTAAAATGTTCATAGACGATTTATTTAAGTGTTTTTGAGCTTTTTCAAACCATCTGGTGTTTTTAAAGCCGTTAATTCATTAAAATTGAGAAAAAATTGAAATTTTATACCTAGTTTGATCGAATTCTAATCTACAAGCAATGTGGAACAAATTTTCAAGCAAACTATCCAAGAGCATAATGACTTTGACTTACATGAGAAATCGACGGTTAAGTCCTCTGTGATGACAAGTGAGAGCCCAAAAAAGATATTAATCTTTCCGGTGCGAAGCGCCGTGAAAATTTTTTTGACATTGACATTCTACGATGCTAGAAAATCAATCTTCCGAACATTTATTTCAAGAATTAGATTCGAATTTTGTGTTCAAAAGTCGTAATTTCTAGAAGTTTATTACTTGAAAAATTTTAAAACCAGCAATTTATTCGTAAACTCTCACGAACATGGCCCAAAAGATATGAGTAAGAAGAGTAGAAATTTCCGAAATCTTTTTCCATGAAGCTTTTGCGTTGATTTTACGTTAAAAAAGGAATAATCACTTCAAAAATTTTCGAGACGTGGCGTTTTGAAAAAATGTGAATCTTCATTAAATATCAAGATAAAATATTGAAGACTACTAATTAAAACCTGAGATAATACGTTTAAGATGATGAAAACTATTATAGATTAAGTGATAAGTGAAGGTAGACATGCTAAAAGCTGCGCCTGAGCTTGGTACATAATGATTATTAATGTTCTCGCCGGAAAATTTTTCTAAAATGCACAAAAACGCATCTTTTCTATAGCCGATCCTCAAAATTTTTTTCCCCAAATAAGGAAAGAGCCCCAAATTTTTTCCCTTTTCCGAATTTTTCTCCAAAAAGCACGATTTGGGGAAAAACACTGCCTGTTACAACGCAACAATAGTGAATATAGGAAAAAAGCAAATTAAATGTGTAATTTAATGTAAATTTAAACGAATTTTTTACATGACATTTTAAAGTCTTAAAATAGGAATAATAATTGATTTTAAAACTTCGGAATCGATGATTGGCACATTATAGGAGAATGTAAGTGATCAAACAAATGACTCAAAAAATTCTGCACCAGTGCAGAAATCACAAAAAAAATCTGCACGAAGCCTAAAAAGTCTGCACTGTGCAGAAAAAAACAATGGCATAAAGAAAGTCCGTTCATGTTACATGAACTTGCATGATAGTCTCAAAATGTTCTGATTTTTCGTTTATTTTTGCACAAGCCTTCTTCCAATATAGCACTTGTTCATTTCCTTCTGACACCGGACAGAAGTATAGGGTCTTGAAAATGTAGCTTCTGTTCTTATTCTTCTGTTATTTCCTAAATCTTTCCGGCGCTAAACAACGAAATTTTTTTTAGATTCTGACACTCTAAAATGCTGAAAAATCAATTTAAGCATAACTTATTCAATAAACATAAGGCTCGAAAACATGTATATATCATTTTACAGATTAAAAAATATATTGATACTTTCATGAGATGGAACGAATTCAAATTAAACATAAAAATTATGAAAATCACCTCCATTTTTATTATGAATTCAAACTCGGCTCCTTTTTTAAAATTATAGTGACAAAAAAATTGAAAAAATTGAGATTACCTCTTAAATGCACCAGAACTGATTTTTCCTTCTCGAACTCTCACATTTTTTTCTTTTTCGAATATTTTTTTCCCAAAAAGTTTGATTTGTAGAAAAACAGTGGATAGACTAATCCGAAAAATTATAAAATGGAATTCGGCGCGAAGCGCCGGAAAATTCTCGGTGTTTTAAGATTTTAGAGCCTGTAAAACACTACTTTAAATCTAAAATTGAATGAAAATAACTATCATTCACAAGACATAAACAAATACGTCAAAATTTTAGGGGCCAAAACGGCTCCTAGACCTAAAATTTTAGCAGCCATTTCCAAATTTTTTAGGGGCCGAGGCCCCTAAAATGACCAATGAAAAATCCTGGCTCTATGGATTTAATTGTAATTTGTCAATTTGGCAGCATTGCATTTTGCAAGAAACTAACAGACTTTAGTTCCCTTGACTGAAATTCTGAGCATACAGATTCAATGTAACAAGTTGAGTTAATAGGCTTCTTTAACGCCAGTGTTCTCGAATCGAATGATCAATTGTCAAATCAATGAATTTTATATCAATAAACCTTAATTTCGTATTAATTTTTACCTAGGAATTATGAAATTGGGATGCAATTTTTACCCTGCGGAATGGTCAATGCTAGACGTCTAATTTTAAAAATCTAGATAAGTGTCTGGGAATTTATTATCCTACATTATATTCGAATGTGCTTCGTAATCCAAAAATGCGACTAGATTCATAGGATAGTGATAACCATGCATCACAAAGCTAAGATTTTCATTTTTGAAGTTGTAGTCCTGTGTAAGTGCTACACAATCTGAGAAAAAAGGCGGTCGCATACAAAGTTTGTTTATTACTTGTATGAGCACCCTCTTTCTTTCCTAGGCTCATTTAGAAAAGATAGACTATGGCATGATGAGTTGTCGTGAGGTTCAAATAAAGGCTTTTCACGTCTGGAGTGGGAAGTGTGGGGCTTCAAGAATTCAAATCTTCATGAGAAGAATTATTGCGGACTGGATAAGCCCATTCCATTTCCGTGCGGTTTGGATTGACCGGTACGGAAAAAGCCCTGCCGGTACCGAAAATTTACTTACGGCCATCTAAATCTTTGCACTGCGACAAAACACTGTTTAGTTCTGACACTGCTTTTTTAAATGGGCGATTTTTTACAATACGCTGCGACAGAGGTCCCCAAGGTCAAATATTCCAGGTAGGGGTAAAATTCAAAATTTTCGGGGATAGTGTAGCCTAAATGTCCACTAAACGCGTCATTTTGTCTCAAAATTAGGCAACCAGTGATCAATTTTAAGGACTTTAGGTAGGGGTAATACCCCCCTCATACCCCTCCCCATGGGGTTGTCTGCGCTGCGAATGTCCTTATCCGATTGAGGTCGAAAAAATTTATATCATTTTTCGGCGTTATACAATCTGAACGTTCTGGGAGACGTTTTGACGGTTATATATGGATTCGGTCATTGTTAGTTCTCTTTCAGATGATTCTGTCGATAACGACTCGCCCAGTTATGGCATCAATTCGCGAAAAGTGTCCACCGCCTTCTCAGAACCCTTAAAAATCATCTCGCAGGAAAACTTGGGCCAATCCTCAACAACTTTGAACTCCAAAGTTTCGGTCGACAATCTGTCGTCGAATACGGCCGCAATTCGCTATTCTGCCAACGCTGGAAATAACGTTTTACCACGTTCAAAATTTACCGTAGCCGAATTACGACAAAAAACTTTGGACGTGTTCACAGGAAAATTTGCGCCTATAGCAGTGACTCCGACAACGACCAATACTCGAATCGCAAGCGGTGAGCCGTCGATGGTGGTCGATAGTAATCGACCGTACCAGAAAAGCTCGTCTATGAAAACTTTGTCGAATGTGGCGCAAACGCAAACTAGCTTATCATACTTGTCGTTTTACAAATCGACGTGTAAAGTACCGGCTGTTACGATCGATTCTAGTTCAAGTAAGATTTTGTCTTGATATTAGCATATGCCAGACAAAATGTCCTGAAGACTTTCTTACTGAACTCTATAGACCAATGCCAGTAAAAATATTTAGTTTGTAGCCCATACTAATTTAAAGTGGAAACTGTCATTCTTGATATTTTGATTAGCAGAAATACGACGGCAAATTCACATTAAAAATATATCATAAAATAAACATTAGTTGACTAAAACCTCAATCAGGTCGCCACGAAATTTGTTGGTTCCAAACAGTTTTTTTATTTGTACTTTACAAACAAAATGATCCAGAGTACAAACGAAAATTTTGGCTTCGTTTGTACTGGTACAAACAAAAATTTTAGGACAAAAAAAATTTTTGTCACTCAACAGCCATCAATATCAATAATGGACTTGTTTGTTAGGCGTCCCCATCGATAACGACGTACTAGCAGCTATAGCATAATAAAAGCTTTTTGTGGAGTATTTCACTAGTGCATGTTCTGTGTCTCATGATCAAGTGTTTTATGTGTCTGAATTCGTAGCCTTCCTATGTGTCTCGTGAAAATAGCCAACGTATTTCACAGCATGTTTGTTGCATTTTATAACAATGAATGCTCTTTATAGCAATTTTTCGCAAATTTTGGAGTACAAACGGTTTTTGAGAGGTCGTTTGTACCAGTACAAATGGACCGAGTACAAAAAAAACACTGGTTCCAAAATATGTTTGGCAAACTTTTAAATTTCATCCTTTATAAAAGAATAAAAATTGTAGATGGAAAGATCGAAAGTATTAAGCACGAATTCAGTTTAGCGCTCGTGTCATAAATTAGGATTGTATCAAAATCATTGATCATGTAGGTGGCTTTGTCTCATAGCAGATTAGTGTTGTAAATTTTTTTATTGTCCTCTGCGCGTTACAGCTTTAGAAAGCGATTATTTCTATCTCTTTTTAACAAAATTTGTAAATGTCTGCATTTTTTCAAGCGAACCTTATTTAGTTTTGTTCTTCGATAACCAGCTATTTCCCTCATTCCAGACCCAGAGGTTGTCTAATCTAAGATCGAAGCGTAAACTTTTTCTTTTTTTATTAAGGTCATTTTGCCCTAATTCTAGTTGGTATCTCATCCAATAAACCAATCATTTCTACTGTATAATGTATAATATGAATTACGTGCATCAAAGACCGTATTCTTGGTATTTTGTTGAAATTTCTACTTGTTCGTCTTCTTACTATCCATTTTATTTTTTATAGATTCGTGTTACAATATCGTCGAAAGTCAAACTGTATGTGGAAAATCCATGATGCAAGCTTCTCTGGAAACGGATATTGCTCAATTAGACTCGCCTGCCTATCAATTTGCCGAAAGACGTAAGTAGATTTCATGACGCAAGACAATATTTTTCCTGTTCGAAAAATCAAGTACGAGTCAAGAATTTATTAAGCATTTAAAGTTTGTCGCAGTTTGAGATTTAGAGTCACGTAAAAAATCTACAGACTAGAGCAGACGGCGTCCAAGGTCGGAAATATATCTAGAGGACCAAACTATGAGAATTTCGGGATGATTAGTTAGTTACTTTTTGGTTCTCAGACATTTGGATAAAGTTTCACGCAATCACGTTTTCGCATCCATTTTCTCGTAGAACTACTTTTTCTCTGCATCTGTTTTTGTGCCTTGTGCTTCTTCAACTTACTACATTCTGTCTTTTCTATCGATTAAAAATCATGCCGTATTCAATTTTGGCTTTACCCATCAAATCATTCGACCGTTCAAAGTCCTGCACTCGGCGAAATTTTTAGAGATTATATTTTTATCTTAATCTTAGTTCTTATCCGTATATTTAAATACCAATGGTTTATTTGCCTTATAAAACTATGCTATATACTCTGCATAACTCTACTAAATATGACACTTCCAAAAATTAGGCGCATCAATAAGTCATTTGCGTCCAAGGTCAGCTAGCCAGTAATGAGAATTAATGATTTTTTAGCCATTCTTCCTTGATAAAAAATATACTTCCAGCCTTTGACAAGAGTAATACCCTTCGTCCCCACTATGCGGTTGTTTGTATTGGAGATTGTTTTTCTTATTAAAGTTCCGACGATAGCCTTGAGGCAAGATTTCGCACCCGTCAACTCAAAGCAAATTTGCAATGTCGACCGTTCGGACAACAGTAAAAGATGGCCGACGATTTGCGGTATTAATCAGAAATATTTATCTCATCAAGATATGCAATTTTTCGAGCAAAACAATTTGACGATGTCGCAGGCCAAGAGCGAACCGCGCCTCACTGCTTGGCAGTTGAGCATTCAGGATCGAGAATGCATACGTAAGCGTCTTTTTCCCCTAATACGACTGTCGTCGGTGTTACATCTGTTTATGAACATTATGAAATATAATGAGAAAGCTGATAGGCTAAATGCCTAGCCAGAAACGGTTTCAAGCAATTTTGTTAGTCTTTATCATATACGTGTAATTGGGGAAAGTGCCACATGAACCCCCCTATAAATTTTCGGTCATACGGCTAGTCATTGCGTGATCCCCACAAGAGTTGCCAATCCCATGGCTAACCATATGGTGCCATAAAAAATTTCAATTTTTTGATGAAAAACGTCAATTTTTGAAGAAAAAAATAGTCAAAAGTGTCTATTTTCTCCGCGCTTCGCGCCATGAGTACATTTTTATGGGTTTTTTAGTTACTATTTTTTAACTATTTTTCGGACCTTTTTGGGGAAAAAATTGAATTGTTTTTTTCAGGGACTCTCTTTTTTCTTCAGGGACTCTCTCCTAATCAGTGACCCTTTGGCCGCAAAAAAAAGTTGTTTGATCCATCTAGACGTCGGGGCTCCGCACATGTATGGTCTTTATGAGCTAGTTTTTTCAAGATTATTACTTTGCATTACTCTTAATCATACATGTAATAGGGCCCCGAGGTCTGGAGGGTGTCGGGCGACTGTTTTGGGGCCGGGATCACTGATTTTCCAAAATTTTAGGGCAGGGTCTCTGGGGGAAAAAGTTCAATTTTTCATCAAAAAAGTTTGAAAAACAGTTCAAAAAATAGTAATTTTTATCTTAAAAAACCGTAAAAATGTATTCATGGCGCAAAGCGCCGGGAAAATTTACTTTTTTACCATTTTTTGTTCAAAGATTGACATTTCCAGTATTTTTCCGACCAAAAGTCCTATGAATACTATATGGCTAGCCATAGGATTCTGGGGGAGTTGCCCAATAGCTAGCCATATGGCCGACGATTTCTGGGGGGGGGGGGTTCCTATAGCACTTCCCCCCTACGTGTATGCTCTGAATTGATCTTTTCTTATTTACAGCTGTTTGTTGCTGCGATCGCGATACTTGTTACTCGATTCACAATAAGGGTAATGGCAAGTCGATTGCTAATTTTCCGTATCCAATAAATCCATTGAAAAGTAAGATTTTTGTTGATTAGTATTCTCGAACAATTTCACCATTCTATACGCACAAACAGTTTCATGTGTAGAAAGCAAATTTTTACTAATGGAATATATAAAACCAGTGTCTTGCTATAATATGTCGCAATGCCTCAGAAAGCGCAACGAAAAAAAATCATCGAAGTTAAATTATAATGAAAAAATGACATATTCTTTCTTGCATATGTACTAGAGATGCAACGGGTACCCGAACCCGAATATCGGATACCCGAACCGAACCCGAATAAAACGCTTCTCAGATACCCGAACCCGAATAGTTTTGACAATTTTATTCGGGTTTATAGGAGACTTTATAGCACCTATATTCTGGAAAATCAATTCATCAACAACAATATTTACTTATCAATATTTGTAATTGCATTTTACCAAATAAATTTTAACAAACAATAGTTTTTCAGCAGTTTCACCCTTTATTCTGTTTCGATTTGGTTCATAAATTAGACATGCATGGCTAAACAATCTTTCTAATGGCAATGATGTATGTGGTGATTAGTGATGGACCGATGGCCAAAAATTTTCCATCGGCCGATGCCGATGCATCGGCCAGGGTCACCGATGGCATCGGCCGATGACCGATTGCTGATGCATCTGCTGTAACATGTACAAAATGCAACCTGAAGTTGCTACACTGTAATAAATTCAAAATTATTATGAATTATTCACCAAGTTCTACTGATATTTTCAACATTCAATAATTAACAACATTTCATTCATCCAATTTGTCATCAACAAAGGCATCTGTTGTACTACCTTCACTTTGATTGCTGAGTTCACAAGAAGCTTCTTCAACTTCAGCTTTTTTTCCAGTTTGCACTATTGAATCCAATCTCAGCAATAAACGGGATATTTTTCCACTTCTAACATATTTTGCTTTTTAAAATGATCACTCACTAGCTACTGACCCAATTGTAGCTGATATAAATTTCAAGGCAAGCTAAAGAAATTTTTTTCACAAGGAAACTTATTTTCAATTGCACACTATTTTGACTCACATTAGCTAATTCTGGTTTTGTTGCAGCATTTTTCTTCCATTATTCTAGTAATCTATTCCAAAACAATGGCTTTTGCTTGCTCAAATGTTGACGTTGCATATTTTTCGGGCTACAGCTCATCTTCAGATGAACTTGCAATGGCCAAATAGTGCCTGAAATTGGTCAGTTTTGTGTAAATGCTTGAATTATTTACATTAGTATTAATTGTGGCTTACTGAGAAAGTTTGGAGAATGAGTTTGAAGATTCATCCAAATTTTTGAACCATATTTTCAGAAAAGCATTGATTTTGTTGCTTTTGACCGACAACCATTCTAACCAAAGCTAGTTCAGCTTTGTCTTCTGCTTGAGGATCACAGAAAGCCTAAATTATTTAATTTTGAGATGTATGATCAATATGTGTTATATTTCAAATTTCAATCCATCCTTTTTAAATCGAGGATCTAGTAAGGATGCCAAAGCATGAGGTCTATTGTCTTCAATGGGTTTAAAGTGTGCTCGATTATCATTTCTATAAAAATATTGATTCATTTTTCCCGACAATTCCTCCTTTAATGAACCAGTCCAGGAAAGTAGAAATATAGATTGAGTGACGTAAAATTTCTTAATCTACGATTCTTTAATTTATGCTTTTCAAAAAAATTTAGCCACAAAATCTAGCTTACTTTTCTTCGGCTATTTCTTCCTAAATACAGGCGTTTTTAGATTCATAGATTTTTACAGTTTCTGCAAAAGATTTTAACAAATTTACAAGCTGCTAAAACATAATTATCTAAGGTGTGGATACATTATACATGTATTAAACTATATTCTTACCACCGCAGCTAAAATATCCCATTCATCGCTTGTCGAATTCTTGTTATTTAGTTCATCAATGGCAACACAGGGCAAAAATGCCAGACATTAAAACAACCATTTTCACAAAAAATAATGCATTTACTAAAGTAACTGTAAAATATATATGTGAACAATCTGCTTTTTAAGCATAAGCACCTGCATTAATTGTAACAAAAAGTTGACAAACAATCGGCCATCGGCCGATTTTTTGGCAAAACATCGGCCGATGGCTGATGGCAGAAAAATGCAACAATCGGCCGATGCCGATGCATCGGTCCATCACTAGTGGTGATTAGGGCTGTTTCGATCAGAGAATTTTAGTAATTTCAAGTTCGAGTTCGAGTTTGCTCCTTTTGCTTTTCCAAGTTCGAGTTCGAGTTTGAAAATTTTTCCGAGTCGAGTTCGGGTATAATTCACTATTGTATATAAGCGTCCATTTTGTTACATAAATGCCAGTCAATATTATTATGCACCTGGTTTGGTACAACTGAACTAAATAGAACTGTTTAGCATATGTCATAGTTACTAGGTATAGAATTTTATGCAGTCACTATTTGTGTCATACTTCCAGGTTGAAGCAGATCCTATTTTTTTAATCAAATGCATTATTTTGTTTTACCACACCAATTATACGTTTTATCTATTTAAGCAATATTTGACTTGACATCATTAATAAAATGCCTAGAAAAAGTATTTTTTGGGATGGCTTTGAAGAAATTGTTTATCAGGCAATCAAGCAGAACGTCTATTGTTTTGCAAGTTGAATTTGATTGAAACAAAATTCAAATATTGATTAATTGATAATGAAAAATGTGGTTTGTTAGATGAATAAAATGTTTGAGAAATTATGTTACTTATGACGTATCTTTATCTTAAACACTAAGCAGGATTTCTTAATTCCATTATATTTTAAAGTTTAAACTCAAAAAGAACTCGAAATAATGGTTGAAAAAAATCGAGTTTGAGTTCGAGTTTTAAATTTCGAAGTTTTCGAGTTTGAGTTCAAGTTGCCAAAATTGTCGAGTTTTAATTGAGTTCGAGTTTGAGTACTCGAAACAGCCCTAGTGGTGATGCCAAATATCTTCTTACAACACGCACCAAAATTGGAAAGTTTTTTTTATTTAATGGCCATCAATTAAAGGGTCTTCATGAATCCCATACTCAAGCCTGCGGAAGTTGTAGATGGTTTTGTTTTGTTTCATTTCTTCATTGGCTGAGGTTCTATATCTATTGCACTTTGTTCAATGTATTTTTCAATAAGACTGGTCGCCAGTGTTACCGTTGAATTTTTGGAAAAAATCTATTCTTGTAACATGGATCAAGGTATGTTGTGATGTGACAATGTGCATTCTGAAATGACATTGCTCCTTTAAACTTGTGCTCAGCTATCTACTGTAAGTTTTTCATACTCATTATGTTCTACGTTCCCAAATCGTTTCTCTATACCTTAACAAATCGTGTCAACAAAAGTGCCGATACTTTATTATATGAGAATCATTGACACAATGAACATAACCCATGTAAAGTATGCATACTGCAATGCAGTAATACAAGAAAAAAGTTAATCTATGTTTATTGAATTACCCGAACCTGAGTAAATTTAGGATCAATACCCGAACCCGAATAAATCAAATAGGACTACCCGAACCCAAACCCGAATAAATCGAAATTCACTACCCGTTGTATCCCTAATATGTACGTAATTGAGGTTCGGTGGGGATCCCGAAGCCGACCTGGATTGGCTAATCCCTGTTCCAGTTGTGATCCCCATCCCGAGAAAAAGTGGTCGGACTTTCAGCATATGTTTTATGAGCATGTTCATGATTTATGAAGCAATGAAGTGCATCATTTCAACATTTGTGAGTGAAAGTTGAAACAGTTTTTTTGGGTATGAAACTACCAAATAATGCTTGCAATTTGTTGAACTAGTCATGAGCATATCGAATTAGATTCTGTTGATTTCAGAATGAAGTCACGAGAAGATAAATTTAATTATAATCAAAATTTAAGTGTTTTTCCAGTTCCCTAAATCCAATTCAAGAACTAAAAACCTCAAAACATGAGATGTTGGCATATAGTTCAAACAAAAACGATAAGTATGTGGGCACGTGCCACATAATGCTTAGAAAGTAATCATGCTCAAATTCGATTCTATGGAAACTTGACCAAAGGCGTTCTTTTCGGTTCTCAATCGAAATCTTCGATTGTTTGCAAAAGCTTGCTGTCACTTTTTTTTAATTCTCCGCTATTGAGACTTTCCAGTACCAGAATTTTCTGCTCACTCAGATCTTTTGTAACGATAAGGATAGTTGTACGAATAATGCCTCTCGAAAAATCCTACTTCGGTCGGAGTAGTATTTTTTTAGCGTAACACTCATAAAGTTGGGCCTGTGCTAATGTAAATTTTGGTCAGATAAAAAAATTAATACAAATTAAGAAAAATAGTGGCTGCGGTAATGCTTATGCCTCTAAAAAGCAGTGTTCCGGAGTATAAAATGATCGATAAATTTTAATGTCAATCCCATTACCGACCGATCCCGGCTAGGTTTGACCTAATCCCTATCGCAAAAAACTGATCTCGGGCGAGTTTATTAAAAGTTTTAGTTGAGGAATGATGACAAGCTGATAATATATCCTGTTCTCCATATCGTACTCAATTTTAGTCATATCATGAATGAATTTATCTAAACTAATTTCATGAATGAAGTGTCTTCCATTGAGATTTCTATTCCGGTTGTCATATTGTTTTTAAGCCATATGAATTCCCGCTCCTGATTGCAATGAATTATGTCTAGTAATTATCGAATATATTCTCGATTTCGACCTTTATTCGAATGATATGTTGTTAAATCAAGTTTCTGAGACATGCTATTGCATATCAATTTTTTACAAGCTCCATCTAGGCACTTTTAGCTTTCTCATGTGGTTTTGAATCACATAGCTTTTTAATTTGCAGGAAATATTATGCCGTCGCATTGCCATTGTAACTTCGCCGATGGCAACTGTAACTGTTTGTCCAATATCGAGAATCAGTTGATCAATTGGTCGAATATTCAAGGGCGAGCTGCTACGCACAATAACAATACGAAAAATTGTGACGTAAATTTCCAATATCCATCGAATTCTGGTGCTTATTTGTCAAACGTTTTCCCATCTTCGTCCACTTCCCATTATTATTTTCACGAGAATAGTTGCGAAAATTCTAACGTCGCAGACAATAATCAAAATTTTGGGCGCCAGAGCGAGCATTTCTACTCGTACGGTCTATATTTGAAGCAAAGACCTACCAGCAGCAGCAGTACAAGCATTTACAATATGAATGTTCCTATGAAAAACAAAAATTCATGCAATTTTGCGGATAGAAGCTACGGCTTCATATGCTCTCAGGTGAAGTGTGTTTTTTTGAGTTCCTTAGTTTCCTCAAAATCAAGAGACGAGACATCGGAGATGTAATTTTGTTTCGAGCTAAAGCTAAACGAATGTTGTTGAATGCTTTGAACGCTAAAATAGCGGTTTTGACAAGGTTTGATCGCAAAATTGTGAACTTTTAATAAAAGCTCAGAAATTCTTCAAAAATGCATGGTCTTGTACAAAACTTATCGGAAAGTTTTCAGTAATTTTTCTCGAATTTATGTACTCGTATGTATTTAAGAGACTAGACAAACTGATACAAAAGTTTCGAAATAATTTTTCTGGTTATAAAAGTATTTTTCAGTCCTTGTAGTTTTGCGTTCATCAATTGAACATGCCCTTCGTTTCTTCAGGCTCCGGTAAGCCGCGTCCAAAGTATGCAGATCGGAAGAGCGCTAAACAGTTCCCACCTTAACAGCCGCCTCATGGCCTACAGGCAAAAATTTTTGGCCAAAGGTGGACAAGCAGGCGTCGGTGGTTCCAGGCACCAACGACGAACAATATCGTCAGACGCCGAAACGGCGTTTGTTGTGAACGAACAAAATTACACACAAAATGCAGAAAATTTATGCTCATCTTGCCGCGGCGAACATCATTTTTCTCCCGATGAAATGGATCTTAACGAACTGAAAAGTATGATCAGTAGTCGCCAGGACGTCGATTTACCTATGATCAGGGCATTATGCGACGATACTAGCTTGCAAGACATACGTTTTCGAAGCGGCACCAATAAAAACGGTAGCCGCCGTGGTACGGGAACGGTAGCGCGACGCCCTTGCGGGAATGACCTTTTGCGGCCCAGGAGCTGGCATGAATCTGCGTGGCTCGCAGGTAAATATTATCCGTACAATTTTATTGCTGCTCAAAGACTAATACCAGAAACAGCAACGCTTAAGTTCATTTTTCAAACATCGGTCTGATTCGTCTGATTATGAATAATTATAATAAACGGTATTAAAATAAACATTAAAAATAATTAAAATAAATTAATATTAAATAATAAATATATATAAATAAATTAATTATTAAAATAAACAAATATATAATAAACGAATAAGCAACAACATGTCTAGAAAATCGAAACGGTATTAAAATAAACAATTCCGAATTAACTGATTTACAAAAACGCCATTGTGCACAACTTCTAAAAATGATGATTAGTAATTTTAACCAGTATTCATCATCGCGTTTTAGCAATAAATTTGGCTGACATGATTAGGGCGATGAAAAAAATAGGTAAAAACTAGCTGTTCTTTGATTTATGTAAAATGTAATTTTCTTCTTTTCTTTTTCGATATACTTACTATGTGCATTTTTTGATTGTTAGTTGCGTGGGTAATTTAAGTCGAGTTCATGAGAATGGCATACATGTACATGGCGAGAGTGCAATAGGAACCCCTTCCAGAAATTGTCGGTCATATGGTAGACATAGGGACCCCCATACTTTTGATCGGAAAAATACTGAAAAATTCCAATTTGTTGATGAAAATGTCAATTTTTGAACTATAAATAGTCAAAACGTCAATTTCCTCAGCGCTTCCGCCATAAATATGTTTTTACGGTTTTTTAGACAAGAATCACTATTATTTGAACCGTTTTTGGAACTTTTTTCGATGAAAAAAATTTTTTTTCCTCCATAGACCACCTTAAAATTTTGAGTAATCAGTGATCCCCGGCCACTGTTTTTTTTTTGAAAATTTTCGTCATTAGCGCTAATTTTTATTTCAGAATTTATTATGATGAATATGATATATTTTTCTTATAAAAATTTTTTGCGCTAATGGAGTGAAACTGTCATTAGCGGCACCGCTTATGGGTATGCCATTAAAAAAATACTGGCCCTGACCCCAAAAGAGACGTTTTACCCCCTCCAGATCCCGGGCCCCGTTACATGTATGGAGAATAGTGTCATGACATGCAATAAATGCCCAGTTACTTTGATCAAAAGATGAATCGCATGTAACGCTCTCGATCATGCATGTAACGAACAGCGACCTGAGGCTCGGACGGGTAGTCGAATGCATTTTTAGTGGAGATGATCGGAGGGGCAAAACATCAAAAACTGCCAAAATTGTCTGAAAAATACGCCTATAAATCCGGGAAAGTTCTTGAAACATTTTTCACACTTTCATTGTCAAAATTAACCATTTTTAACACAAAAGTCGACATTTTTTCTATATTTTACTCAATTAATTGTGAAAACTAAGCATTTTTAGCAATCAAAATCGGCATTTTTTATATATTTTAGTCAGTTAAGGGTGGGGTTGAAACGGCTTCTTTTAGTCTAAGTATCCTGTCGGCTATTTTTTGAGGACATGATAATGGCATGTGGTGACCCTTAGCTATGAATGGAAGGAATCCCCGTGTCACTTCCTTATTACATGACGCAGAATACTGACTGCATTTCTCTACAAGACAAAGTGAAATATGTAACGATGAACGATTCGGAAGATTCAGTGTTAATATTCTTCTGCAACTGTACACAACATTTGCATTGCGGTACAATTTAACTTGTATTTTTATAGATGCCCAAGGGGGCTTGTACGAAAAATAACTGTTTCTTTCAAAAAATAGTCAAGCATTCTAATCACGACTTGTCAAGATTGTGTAGGAAAATGTCGACATTCTTGCTCAGAATGTTGTAAATGATTGTTTGAACCTTGGGAAACGTTTACTTGATGAATTTCATAAGTTCGCATTTCATATAAATAGTATGGTGTATCTGTTTTTATAGAAAATTATATGTCTTCAACTGGCTAATTGATTGGTTTTTTCAGACAATCTCGTTATCAATAAGGATTTCCGACCTCAAAATGAATCATTTATTGATCCGAATATGACTACTTCCATCGAAATGTCGCCATCGGCGCTCGTCCAGCCCCTGCAATCTTCGTCGTACGAAAATCGATTTTCCTCGACACCCAATTTGGCCGCACCCGTAGCGTCACGTAATAACTGCGCCGACGCTGTCTTGTTTTTACCGCCGCCGCCTCCTTATTCTACGTCGAATAGCGCTTTAAACCAAGACCAACAGTGGCGCTGTAACTTTTATCCATCGCGACAAAACTGCGCTTACGACGACGAAAAATTACGCGGCAATTTTCACGCTAGAAAGAACGGGGCGACGGGCGATTTCGTTTATAATTTGGCGAACGCTACCGATCGGGAAGAGTACACAAACTTTTCTAACGGTGTCAGCGGTGTTTATGCAGTCAATTGTAATGTCTTGGCGGCGGAGCAGGCCACCAGGTGACTGGTACTTCGATTTTTTTCCGAAAATCAACTTCTTTGTTATTTTTATCGGCGCAGAGTCGCATGAGCTTTTCTTATGATTTTTTTTGACTGTAATAAAATTTTTGACTCTAAAAATGCGGAAATGGTGTCTGACCTAAAATAACGTGAATAATTCAGCGAAATTTGCATATAAATATGCTGCATGTCAGTGTCGAAAGTTTTTGAATGTTGGCTAAACTGATGTAAAAGCCATGCATTTGTCTCCTATCCAAAAAAAGGTTTCCTCATACATACAAGCTCCGCGGTCTCGCGCGACATTTTAGTCGACGAAACTCAGGTTTTTGAACCACTCCAATTTTTATATTTTTATACACGTATGTACGTGATTTTGATTGATAAATGATCGCAATTATTCGATCAAATTTTATTGGAAAAATTCAACTTCGAAACATTCGTGCCTGAAATTTAGTACAATTTTCGCTCATTTTTTCTTTTTTTGTTTGAGCCCGCCAATTTCGTGCTATATTTTTATATTTCCAAAAACGTATGTAATGAACAGCCTGATTGTGAATCTTCACGTTATTGTTATTCACTTTTTTATTCGTATTTATGGTAGTATGTTTATATATACATATATATAAATGAAAAATGTTTGATCGAAATTGTATATTCTTTTCCAAAAGTTCGTGTAAATTTTTTGCTCAATTCTGTTAAGAATAAAATTCGAAGAAAATAACTTCTTATTTTCGAAAAATTCAATATATATGAATAAAGCTAAGCCACGTGGACGGGATAGCAAGAATAGGCCAAGTAAAAAGCAATTCATGTTCTATAGTTCATTAAGTTGAGTGGCAGACATGACAATTGAAATAGTGGCTAGATTTGGCAGCGAAGAGAAAACTTCATACTGTAGCAAAAATGAAATTTCTTCTCGACAACGATGTCAAATTTACAGAAACTATCATGCTTAACTCTTTTGGTTTACATGGAATTTTGTCGACACCTGTGACTTGTGCATAAAATTTTGACGGTTTGATCAAGTTATCAGGTTGTTTAGCCGCATTGCGTGGTCGAAAAATTTTTGCTCTCCAAAATCGCTCACAAGCTTTGTGTTTTTCCATATTTTCACCGGTTAACTGCATCGTCCATGTCATTATGAGTGACTTAAGCAAAAATACTGTACATAATTCATTAAATCAAAATTCCAGTATTGAGTGATGATTCAGTTAGCGTGTATAATGACCGTTCGTCTAGTTTTCTAAACTATCTTTGAAATTCGGTGTGATTCGAGCCTGGGACCCGTTTTTATCGAGCCAGTGAAACTTTTCAAGTATTTCAAAAACTTCACCAGCAATTTCACCGGCGAAATATTTTTCACTGGAGAAACTTCATCAACAATTTCACTGGGATGAATTTTACCAGCGAAAATTATTACAAATAAGTTGCATCATTCGCACTGGCAAATATGTGAAATACAGTTTCACCTTGCTTCGTATAAATTAAACTGAAAAAACATTTTTTGTAATTCCTCAAGCAGGAAAAAGTGTATCATGAATCAGTCTTACAGAAATTCGCAAGGTTCTGATGTGAGAAGTGAAGATGCGAAATTTCCATCAAGAGATTAGATGTAATGTGCTGTACTTCAAAACCAGAGAAGAAATAAAAATATGCATAAAAATTCAAAGTAAAAACGATTCAAAAAACAACATGCGATTAGTATGCATTGCTATAGTTTTCAGCCAACCAGCCAAGATATGAGTTCTCAATTTCAACTTCATGAAGAAATGAAAATTTTTTCTAGGTAAAGTGCTAACTCCCAAAATCTGATCATTGTCAAAAAATCAATTTTTGATATTCATACATACGGAATACAAGAAGGGTCACCTGAAAAAAATCGTTACCGCTTAAAAAAATTTGTAACCACTTGAAAAAAATCGTTACCTCCGAACATGATGCACAACATTTTTTCAATATGCATCGCAAAAATTTCAAGTCGCAAAAAAATCAAGATGTAAGCGTTTTTCGATGTTCGACTTTCTTTCACAGTGCATCGCAATTTTTTCAACATAATCTTGAAAAGGAAATCAAGATGGCATCTTGAAAAAAATAAAGATGAGCGTCACATCAAAGGATGAGAATTTCTGAAACTAGCCAATCAAAGGCGTTGCTCCCCCTCCTATGTTTATATATACGGAAACTCTTCAGAGTGGATTTCTGAGATCATGGCTTGCTGGCGGAGGGTGGCGTCTTGGTTTTTATGGGGTTGGCAAAGAGGGTAGATTATTTCGCACGGGGAATCCGGTGGACATATTTGTTTTTTTATAAAAATTTTAATTTTTCGAGATTTTTCAGAAAAACGTAAAAATGCTCGTTTTTCACTCAAATTGCAGTAATTCTGGAAAATATCAAAATTGTAGACTTTTTCGGCTGTTCTAAGACCATTGCATATCTGCTCAGGAACCCGTTTTCAGTTTTGCAGAACATGAACTTTAGAATGCAGAATATGGCTCGATTCGATCAAGTTCTAGCCACAACTATCATTTGGCTCGTTTAGCCGTCATCTTTCACGGAATAGGCCCGTGAGCCATCGCTAGATTTCTATCCTCAAAAATGTCTTCGCTTCAGATCCGTGGTTCCGTTGGTCCGATTTACCCTAATCGAAACGGCGATATAAGTAAGAATGGCCGAAATTTCGAACCATGTTAAACGAAAAATATTAATTCAGTTTATCAATCAACTTCACCAATGAAATTTCTGGCAAAAAATCCATTCTCATTTTGCTTATACAAAAACCAATTACCAAATAACATCTTTCCTGATTACGGTAAACTTTTTTACTACCATTTGCACGAAATTCTAATTCATCCGATCAGTAACAGCGGTTTCTTATCCAATAATACGCCCCATCAGTTGCACTATGACTAGTTTTTTTCGATACCCGACCAAAATTTAATTAACACAATCCGGATCGTATCCCATGGGATATCAAATGTAGATTCTCTTTTTGCTTGTTCTGTATCTGCATTTTCTTCTTTCTTGAATTCTGGTCATCGAATTAGCATATATGAGCTGCGTATTTTTTCCGCAGCTCATTCAAAAATTGGTGACCGGCGAATGCTGCAGCCGTTGATTGTATAGTCGGTGATCTTTTTTATCTCATACTGTATTATTGTCTTTGTTAGTTATTTTTCTTTGATTGATTTAGACCGTAGTGATCGCGGCGTGGCTATTCATGTCCTTTCATTTTAGTGTTGGGGCGAAGCCCTCGACCAAATCGAAGAATGTTCGGAAAATGGAAAAATCTGGTTGCAAATTTTTTGGTATTTGTTCGTTGTGACAAGCGAGGGAGAATTAGGGATTTTGTATTTGCTGTACCGATTTAACTTTGAATTAGGCTTGATCTGACTCACCCGCTGATCATTACAAGCGGTACTGTATGATGTCCACCTTAGTGTTTCAAGCCAGTTCATTTTTTGGAACATTGGAAGGTAATAATAGGATGTTCTTGCAAACAATCAGATTTCTATATGCTTGCAAAGTTGAAATTGTCAAAACCTAATGGTTGTTTACGCAAAGCTTTAAGTGAATATTTTTACTCCAATGTTCGAAAATAGTCGGGTTTTCACAAATTTTCAGTATCATATAACATTATGATAATTTGGCAACAAATTTAAAGCAGATCTTGTCCTTCGGTTTCATAATTCACCAGCAATCTGAGAAAAATAGACAATGTTTATCACGCCTATGTCGCCTCAGTTTATCCGATCTGACTCACCCGCTGATCATTACAAGCGGTACTGTATGATGTCCACCTTAGTGTTTCAAGCCAGTTCATTTTTTGGAACATTGGAACGTAATAATAGGATGTTCTTGCTAACAATAAACCACAATTAGGCGTACGCGGATTGTTTCAAAACGGAAATCGGAATGTAAAAGAGTTTTCAGGCGGATAATAAACCTATCATTATTATCCTTATTATTATCTGCATGCGGACTACTTCATTCCGATTATTGTTTGAAAAGAAATTGGCTAAATATTCAGTCTTTAAATGTTTCTCAGAATTGTAATGGACTGCACAATTGTAGTCGCCTAGAATTTTTGAATGAACTCTCGAGATTGAGCGGTTTTATAAATTTCTACACTAAATCTGTTTTATCTATTGCTTAATTATTTTTGTGTACTTTGTCCTTTATTTTCTTTCTTAAGCCGCAAGAACATTGAGCTAATTGTAGTAAAACAGTCAACAGATGACAATCTTCCCCATTCGTTATTCCTTCCTTTCTTTAGCCTTCCACTTATTCCAGTTCTTTCGAATTTTCCTCAGTAACTGCATAACTAAGGAACTTCTTCCTTATTTTTTAATTTAAAGAGGTCAAGCTTTTCTTATTTATCGAGTGTGAGTTGTTAGCCTAACAACATTGTTCCTTAGAAACGATGATGAATGACGTCAATTTCGATGAAGAATTCGCATTAAATTTTGCTTTCTTGATGAAACTGATATGTTGCTTTTTTGTTTTGCACTTTGTCGTTAACAAATAGGGACTGTATGGATCGGATCATAAATGTATAATTTTTTTTTTTTGCAAATCTGACCCAGACGACACAAAAACGTTGTTGTGGAATGTTCCTTTCGTCTTACCGTATACTCGTTGAATCTATAGCCACGATTAGTCTTGTTTCGTTCAAAGTTAATGAGGTTACTTTCCACAGGTAATGAGGCATGAAAAGGTCGACGTTGAGTCTGTCAGGAAGACATCGTTATCTGACCTTTTGTTTCTTTATCAAGCTTTCGTGCACTTGTTTCACTTTGCTCTCTTCCTCCAGCTACTTTGCATTGATTTTTTTCTTATAAAGAATGACACTTATCTTAAATGTAAGTTCATGGTGGAACAAATTTTTCCATATGGTATGACGTTTGAATTCTTTTTAACTTGATAAATTGCATGAAGGTCCTCATTGTCTCTATTTAATAATAAGCAGCACTGAAATAAGCGTTGAATTGTGATGTTGGCAAATGACGGGAAAGAATTGATTTCAGGTTTTTCAACTGTATTACCAAGATTCCTTGCATCAATAACCAACCATTCATATTTTTCAGATAGTTTTGTTAGCTCAGAAAATTCCAGTTCCGGGTCGATTATTTATTACGAAGTGGTCCATGGTATTAATGGCATTGTCTTCTTTAATTTGTATTCGAATTTGACTCTTTAAAATGCCACACGAAAAAATCATCCCTTTCAATGATACGGATTCTTACTTTCTGGATCAAGGCCTGAACTTGTCGACTTTTGCTTCTGACGTCAAACATTCACCAAACAATAATTTAAGCTTGATTGTTTATTGGACATGCGCTTTGCTGGGTGTTTTTTCCATAGCGCTCAACGTTTTTGTGATTCAAGTCCTTGTGTTCAACAGGTAAAGTTATTTGAGGAACATGCTTTTTTCGACGCGTTTGCAGCAAACTTGTTAAAACTTTTAAAAAAATTATCACATATTTCACAAGAGTCATTCATTAACTATGAGCGCGAAATCTTCAAAAATCCCTGACAAGTCATTCAACACGTTTTTAAAAATTTAAATTCGCATTTATCATATATTTCAAATGATCATTATTAAGGTAAAACGTAGAGACACCAGAAGTTTGCTGCTCTTAAAGATGAATCTTAGCTGAGCCATTGCTTTCACAGAACTGACGACTAAATCTGATTTTGCTGAAATGAGTTCTTCATTCACCACACTTTAAACAGGGTGATATTGAATTTGTGTGTGAGGGGTACCGGCTTCGACTGTACATATATTATCAGGCGAAAAACCTTCAAGAACGTATTTTATCTGCTCGTACTCCATTGTTCGCTGGTCGATTGGTTCCACGCCCTGGCCTTGGTAGCCTGGTGTGTCCCGCCATTGAATCTATTCAGTTTCAACACCACGATTTTACTCCGCAAATGGCCGCCCATATTTTTGAGAACCTTGAATATGGTGACCATTTCGAATTTATTACTGTTCACGTTTAACGAGTATATCGTGGTCAGTAGACCAATTTTTTATAGGTGAGAAAAAATATCAAGGTTGTTTTTATTTGTAGTCTGTTTTTCTCGAATTATAAACGTGCAGGGCTAGTGCTCAATAGTAGAGTGATTGAAACACTGTCCGTCTTCAACCTGTGCGTTACAATTCATTTCTTCATAAATCAATATTGAAATGAAATGTAGCACATCTATCTTTTCCATGTCTTTTGCAAGATTTTGCGAAGTCTTCCCTTGACTCGTGTTTTACAGACTTCTTGTTTCCAATGATCAAATCTTTTGCTCTTTGAATCATTCGTTCATGTCGTTCATAATCTCATTTCTCAATTTTGTGGAAACATTAAACGTCAGAGCCTCTGTGGATCTTCATTTCGGCAGTATAAAAAACAGAAGTTCCTTTGACATCGAAAAACTACTTCACATCTTTCTTCAGAAGTCACGATCTCAGACGCATGTTCGGTCTTTTGCTAATGCTCAGTTGGTTCGCTTGCATTTTCTTCGGAGGCGGCGGCCTCATGTACAGATATTTTGAATCGCAACCGAAGTTCAACGTTTATGTCTTGTCCAAAAAGGACGACAAAAAGTAAGTTACGCAATACTCCGGAGGGCTCTGAAAAAATCAAATGTATAGAAAAATAGGATTTTTTTGCGCGGTGACTATGCGTTCATTAGTTTCCAATGATCCTGCATTGGATGTTATTCATTTTGGCGAAATCATAATTTGAAATTCGACGAAACATGTCTCCTACAGTAACCACAATGAAATTTGCTGTGATGTGCACGCTCTCTCGACCCGTAGCATTGACTATTAAACTAATTTTCGGGTTTCTGCTATTAAGAATATTTATTGAGCTTGCAATGGTTAAGCAGAGGGCTGGCGTGCAATGGTTGGGCATATGTAGTGCTTAAGCATAGCGTGTGTGGTCGAACGATTGGGAGTTGTCCGCAACTATGATGTCTTAAGAGAGGAGGGGAATATGACGTGCAACGTTATTATAGGTATAGGCTTGGGGTGCAGTAGTTAAACATAGACAATGGTTAAGGATAGGGCGGGTGTTGTCCTCAACTATAGTATTCAAACAGGATAGGAGTCCGGCGTAGGGTGCTACGCAGACGATTGTGTGCCACTAGGTCGACTGTCCGAGTAAATCGACCATCCCAGTAAGTTGATCATCCCAGTAAGTCGACTGTTCCAGAAGGTCGACTGCATTGTAATTTAGTATATCTTTTTTACATAAGCCTGAGCCTAAGCATAAGCATAAGCTTGAACTTAAGCCCAAGTCCTGAAAGTCGCAAATTTGGATCGTTAAACTGTCGTTAATTTGGACTAGTCCGACTCTAATCGACTTTATCAGTATAGTCGACTTCGTGAGACAGTCGAATTACTGGGTCGGTCGACTTCCCGGGACAGTCAACCTCCTGGAAATTTATATGTCTAAAAAATGATGCTTTGGTCGACCTTGGGATAGTCGACCTACTCTGATGATATCAGCCAGGCGGGCGCGTGCGAGCCAGGGGCAGGTCAGACGGTTAGGAGTTGTCCCCAATTATGGCTCCCTCATGACTTCTAACGTCAGCAAGAGCTGACAGAGTTATCCTCGACTACGATTTGACTGTAGTGGCGGGTCATCATACGTTATGTACCGGATACATGAAGGGCCACTGGAAAAATTGTTAACTTTGAACATGATGCACAACATTAAAAAAACAAAAAAACTGGTGATCGCGAGTTCGGGATTCCTGCTATAGATAATCGCGTGCTCGGACTTAAATCCGAATATTGAAACCAGCCCCTGGGTTAGTGCAAGAGGGCTCGCCAATCCATAACCACAAAGAATTTCGTCGTTCTATGAGAAAGTAAAAATTTTCGATAATTTTTTTCCCAAATTTTTAACAATTTTCTTCTCTGGAATGAAAATTGTTAAAAGACTTGGAATGATTTAACGTGAAATGCTTATCCAAAGTGTCTATATACAAGCAAAATAAAATGAAGGCATCAATTGCAAATCCCGTTTTCTAGAGTTTCTATAGTCTGTTTTTTCTTGAAATGCTTGAAGTGGAAACCAAGTACTATTCATATTTTTACAATTTTTGTACAAAACCGTATGTCACAAGGCTGGCATATAGAACTAACGATTAAGACGCAGTGTCTGAAACGTTTGACATCGACAATGATAAGTTAGAAATTAATCATACTTTTTATTTATTTTTGTAAGCAATAATGTCCAACACGTTGTTTTAAAATTTTAATCCGATTTGCGTACCGTTTTGGGAGTTGTGGAGATTTACGCACATTCAAATATGTTTTTGAAACTGAATAAATCTACAACTAATAAAGTTCTGAGAATACAGGTTGAATGTTTATCTAATACATTAGAAGAAGAAGTAGAGCTCGAAGTCCTGATAAATTGTCATTGATCTAGCTTTGATGGTTGCTGAAAAATATGCTTCAAATGTCTGGTCGAAAATTTGAAAATCTATTATTAAATTCCAGAAATCGAGTGATTGTTTGAAATCTAATTTTAGGGACACGGAAAGAGTTATTCTGATGCCCTTGTATTAGAAAGACACTGCAATCGACTATCATTTTGATTTTCTTTCAGCTGGCTGACTTCACGTGATATGAAACAAGGTGCCTCCCAAGAGCTTTTTCTCATAGCTCTTCTTATTCATCTAATCTGAACGTTTCCTATGTTTCCTGCATCCCGTTAATGACATATTTAGTGGGATTAAACATAATTTTTGTATCAACTTTCCGAACGTTCGGACACCTACCAGCTTCCTAAATGGTATCCAAATCTGATTGGAATTTTAATGCAATATGTTGGACATTAGTGGCTACAGAAATGAAAAAAAAAGTTTTTCGGCATCCAATGGGAAGGTGCCCAAAAAAGCTGCAAATGACTTTTGCGAATTATTTCGAGTTCCTTTTTGATACTTTAAAATAGCATAGGAAGTGTAAAGTGTGGGATAAGAAAATTAATTTTCAAATTATCCTAGATCAACGGAATAGAAGGTCAAATCTTTCAGAAATCGTCTCCTAATAATTTTTTGAGCAAAAAATGTTCAGTAAAGGGTTCGTGTAACTCATTTTGATGACAGTACTGATTTTTGTCACTTTTGAAGTTGAAAGCATGTCATAAAAAAGACTACGTGTATGCTAAATCCTCTAGATCGTATTATACGATGAATTTATTTTACAGTGTCACGTATCTTATTCCAAAGAAGAGACCGTTGAATAGCGGGAATATCTTAGCCGTCGATGGTAACGGCGATGATCTCCTACAACGAACGTTTCTTCTCATTGCCCTTGGTGAGTTTTAGGAGATAATTTTTTTCTAAATGATTATTCCGATATTTTTATTGTTTTAGTCAATCAAACTCAATGATCAATGTTCTCGCTAGACATGAGTTAGCAACTCAGTGTCAGCATTTGTTTCTTCATCATACATGGACACTGATCACGGTCCAGAAATAAAATTTAGTTCAATTTACCAAAATTAATTTTGAAATTCTCAACTAAAAATATCAATTTTTTTGTATTTCGTCTCATCAAAAACAACAATTAATGGTTTCCGCTTGAAATTAGTGGTTATTTTAGTAGAACATTAATAATACGAAGCTTCAGGATGGTTGCCTGTAACCACGTTGACACGTGCGTTGACATTTTGCGAATTTTCACATTCCTTTGTAGTCGCGTCCATCGTCTGCTTATTCATTGTCCTGGGCTGTTATGCTTCACTCATCCACAAAATTCGTCAATTCAACATGGAAGATGAATGCCCGGTCGCCGACGGTGGCAATTCCCCGAGGCGAACTTTGCGGCAGGCTAGTTCCGTGTCTATGGGTTCAGATTCGAGCTGCAATATTCCTTTAACTAAAATTAGCATTCATGCTGGATCGCTTAAGAGGTAAGGAGTTTGTGGATCATAGCTAATAAAATGATATTTCTCCATGGGTAAATGATCGAATTTGGAGTGAATCGCTACTTCGTAGACTACTGTATGGTTGTCAGAAGTGATAGCATTCTCAAAAGTGACGATTTTAAATGCAAGAAATTTTCGACTCAACATTTAACTGAGGATTATCGCGCGAATCTTCACTTAAGAATAAACTGATTAACAACTGCACCAAATAAATTCAGCGAATTTTTCATAACTGCTTTTCGTTATCAAGACAATAATGAAAATTTAAAACTTCCAAGTTTATAATACAATAGTCTATTTTTATATACTCGTAAATTGAAAATGACAAAAAATTCGTAACGCCCTCAAAGTCGTTTACACGACGCTATTACAGTAGAATCTTTGACAAAAAATAGTAAAGGTTAGAAAACTAAGCATTTAAAGGAAAACATACTATAAAATGGATTACGTGATCGGAATTTTGCAGGACCTCAATGATTCTTTTCTCTGACTTCCACTGTTGGGCACCCTGTTGATGCCAATTCGTGTGGGGAAATCGACATGCAAATCGACGAAAGGGACGACCAGCGGCGCAGACATTTGCATAGAATGGAGCGCCAAAGAAAGACGAAAAATGATAGTGAAATCATTCTTCACTATATTCACGTTTTTATTATATTTTTGACATATTTGCTGGCGTCCCTAAATACAATTTTCCCAGCAACTTGTTTTCTTACTGAGTTATTCACTGTGGTATACCCACATTCTTTTTGCATAATTCGTCGGACTTATTGTTTAATATATTCGTTTGTTTATTTAGATATTATTAGCGATCGACGAAGGCGGAGGGCCAAAGGCCCAGGCGCCGGCTTACATCAAGTAAGTTTTGGGAAACCCCTTTCGGGTTATACCCAAGTAAGTTTATCCCTGAGGGGATTCCTTGTCTCATCTAGGAGACTGCGGAGGTCTTTGGTAAGGCCCCCGTATTTAGAACAAAGTTTATCTTTGTTGTTGTAGGTCTGGGGATAACCGGACTGTTGCACAGATCACCGAGGCTTAGCCAAGGTATCAGTTCTAACAGGTCAGTTCAGACCCCATCTTTTCTTACGCCTCTTAAGGAAAGACCTACACAACAAGTGGTGGCTTTTAACTCCTTACCACGGAACTTCGTAGTCAGACTAGGAGAAAAGAAAATCCTCCAGGTTTCTACAGAAAGTTAGCAGGATTTAAAATGCCTAACGAAAGGATACCGAGAGGTAATACTTTACGTAGATCACCACCCAGAGTGGCGAGTGCTGGGAATCTAGTCAATTTGGGAGACGGAGATCAGCAACGGCATGCTGCTCCGGACCCAGTGATCCCAGATCAAACTCCCGCGAGGGTTCAACCATTGCAACAAAATGCAATGCATTTTACGCCTCAAGATGCAGGCGTACCAATTGACCGACCGCCAGCGATTGCCATCGATCCGCAGGAGGCAGGCCCGGCGAATCCGAACCCAGACGCCGATGGACCGCCGCAGCAAAATTTCAAAAGGTCACCGCCGCCAAAGGTCGAATTAGCAGGACCAAAAAGGGACGTCGTTACGCCCGAAATTCGACCAAACTTCGAAGAAAGGGACCCCGAAATCGATCAAAGATTAGAGAGGATTCCCCAGGAACAAGAGCGATTCCAACCGCAGGAAAGAGCTCCCGAGATGTCCAATCAGGAGTTGGCGACGCAGCTACGCGAGTTGAAAGGGACCGTCGAAGCCTTGTTCGACATAATCGCAAATGCCGCCACAGAGGACAACAAAAGGGAAGCCGATAGGCGCCGACAGGAGCCGGACAGACAGGTTAGACCATGCAATAGGGGTGCAGAAAGAGACAACCGTCTCGCTGCTGAAATAAGTGCAGGCGCAGGGCCTAGTAATAGGCCTGATGTTGAGGAAGGGCAAAGGCTTAACTTTGAGCCCAAAAGTTGGAGAGGTCCAGCTAGAGATCTTCGATTCGAAGGAGCTGAGCAATCGGCAGACTTCAGGAATCAAAGTCAGATAGCTTCGCAGCATCCAACTTTAACTAGAGTGGTCTATGATGGTAGAGGAAATATAGTTGATCCAAATACCCTTAGACCAGATCAATTGGCATGTTTCCCATATAGGGATTACAGGTTTGACAAAGACAATATGCCATCATATCAAGGAGGTGTACCACCTCAACGAGATCCAAATAGGGTTATGCTGCAATCCCTGAACTCTGATCTTGATCCAGTGTTAACAGCAGCTTATGATCAGAGGGAAGTGCCATCAAATAATTTGGCACAGGAGATTGTAGTCAGGAATATCGTTAAAGGTGTGTTACCCAAACTTTTAGATGAGGGTATGGTAAATCAGCAGGTGCTTAGCTTTTTAACAGCACTTGAAGGGGAATTCCGTAGGGATACACCCGAATCAGCTAAGTATGAAGCACTGCTGAGGCTTTCTAAAGGTAGACCGAAGGCTGTTGCAGGAGACAACATGACCTATAGGGAGGTCAGGAGAGCCATTATTAATGTCTTTGCACCTGAGTGCAACCTGGAAATGTTAACCAGGGAGTTGTTTGAGATCCAACAAAGACCCAATGAACAGGCCGTAGAGTTTTTGAAAAGGGTCAGTATATTAGTGGAACTAGTTAAAGGTGATTTAGACTATCAGTCTAAACAGAGACTGATCATTGACACCTTCATTTATAAGAGTGACCCCACGTTCCAGTCTGAACTTAAGAATTCAAAACATACCTTTAGAACTTGGTATGATCTAGCAGTTGAAGTTCATGACATTGAACGTAGATATAGAAATGCCTTTCAGAGATATGGACCCAAGGGTACACAACAGGATCCTATAGTAATTAATGAAGTAGGTATGCCTAGTGGGCATGATCCTGAAATTGCCGTAGTTGCCAGGAACCAGTCAGAAGGATATCAACAAGGCCAGAGGCAAAGGTTTCGGCAACCATATCAAACTGTAGGTAATCAGGTACAGGCCCAAACCCAAAGGTCAAGGAGTGATTCTCCTGAGATAGAAGAGATTCCAGTTCGGGAAGCCCCTAGGGCTCAGACCGAAAAAGGTAAGAAAGAATCTCTTCTATTGAAAATCTCTAAAGAGATGGTACAACTGGTCGAAAGGTTCGACCAACTCCAGCAAAAGGTTGATAACAGGCAAACGGAAAATCGGTCTGATGTGGCCATACCTAGTACAAGTCAGGGAGGTCAAGTTTCCCGAGATCCGACAAAGCCATGGTGTGAGTTCCATAAGAACATAACACATAATACTGCAGACTGCAGGACATTGAGAGTATTGTCCGAGCGCAGGAGCAGAGGTAGAGCCAGCTTCCCTACCTTCAACAGGGGAGGCTTCAACACTTTTGCTAGAGGTAACTATAGAGGTAGAGGAGGTTACCCAAATGCCAACTATAATAGCAGAGGTAGAGGTGCGTATAATGTAGGCTATTCAGGTTATCAGGATAGCCACGAGAGTTATCAACAGAATTCAGACTATAATGAATTTCTGGAATTTAAGAAACAGAAGGAGCTGCAGAAGCAGTTCCAACAGATGCAGCAATACCAACAGCAAGCTGCATTACAGCATCCTCAGCCTCCTCAGGCGATTATGGGTCCGACTCAGACTCTGCAACAGGGTCAATTCACAAATCAGCCACCTCAAAAGGATTATTCCAGTGTTATGGTTGCAAGGCAATCACAGATGAGTCCCTTAGGTGAAGTAAACCAGAGAGTGAGTTGCCCAAATGTTGTATTAGGTAGTATTGTGCAAATGAATGCAATTGCACCACAACCTATAGTACCATCAGTACAAGTAATAAGGAGAGGCACACCAGCTAGTCCTCAGGAACAACATTTGCTGGATACGTACCCCAGAACAGCCCCATTCCACATTGAGGTTGTTATAGGAGGTCGTAAAACAATGGCTTTAATTGACACAGGAGCTCAGTGCACTGTCATGTCGGCTAAGTTTCTGAAAGAAACTTTGGGCCGGGATTACACTGAATATCCGAGGATATTAAACGTTACTGTAGCCAATGGTAAGACAGTCCAAGCCCATGGGTATATCCAATTTAGGATGGATACGTTGTGTGGACAGTTCCCCGTTAAAGCAATTGTAATTCCTGAAGCAGGTGAAAATGTCATTGTAGGAACAGACTTTTTGGCTCATCCTCAGGTAGGAGCCATAATAGATTTCAGGAATAGGACGATGACGCTCAACAACCGTCAACAACGGATATACGTGACGCCGGACCAGCCCCAATCCAATTGTGGAGAGGTCATGACCACGATGAGCGCCGCCGACCAATACCAGCCAAAGATTTGCCTGCTAAAGGTTTCGGTACCAGTGGTGAGTGTGAATCCAATCTACTTACCTAGTGGTACTGATATACTTCTGAGAGCAAAGCTTTGGGATAAGGTAGGCAAAAATCGCCTCAATGGAATCATAATAGAGTCTGAAGACAATGAAGAAAGGTTCCACATTGATAGTACCATAGTAGATGGTACAAAAGATGATTTTGTTGTTATGGTATCCAACAACACAGGATCAGGATGCCATTTGAAAAGAAATCAAATAATTGGCCATACTAATTCAGTGTTGTGTGATACTGATAACCAAGATCAACTTAAGGGGAAGATAGTTGAGGATTTGGAGAAGCTGCAAACTTGTGCAGTCCAGGCTAGACCTGATTCGACTCAAGTGGATGAGAAAGAGTTCAAGGAAGCCTTGTACAATATGCTAGCTAAATCCAACATACCATCTGAACAATTGGAACAAGCTCTACGGTGTCTCGCAAAATATAGAGACGTGTTCAGCTTGCCCAGTGATCCTCCAACTACTACACCCTATTTGACCTGTAAAATAAATACAGGGGATGCAGCACCTGTGGCAAAAAGGTACCACAGGACTGCCATAAATTTACGGCCACATGTTCGTGAGCATGTGCAAGATATGCTCAAGAAGGGTGTAATTGAGCCATCAAAGTCGCCTTGGGCAGCTCCGTTATTCCTTGTAGGTAAAAAGGATGGTACCAAGCGACCAGTAGTGGACTTTAGGGGTATAAATGACGTTACCAAGGATGATAAGTATCCCATTCCTAGAATGGAGGACTATCTAGACTGTTTAGGTAAAGCCAAATTTTATACTACCCTAGATCTCAAATCAGGATATTGGCAAGTGCCAATGGATGAAGAAAGCAAGGAGAAAACTGCTTTCATATGCCAAGAAGGGCTTTATCAATTTAAAGTCATGCCCTTTGGCCTAAAAAATGCGCCAGCCGAATTCCAGCATATGATGGAAAGATTTTTGCATCCATATGTTTGGAAAATCTGTCTAGTCTATATAGACGATATAATTGTGTTCTCAAATACGTTTGAGGAACACCTAGTTAATCTAGAGCTAGTCCTGCAAGCTCTAAGAAAGGCTCATTTGACCTTGAAGCCGGAGAAGTGTGAATTCCTGCCTGAGAGAGTTCATTTTTTAGGACATATCTTAAATTCGGATGGAGTTTCCCCAGATCCGAAAAAGGTCAAAGCTATAAATGACTTCCCATTCCCAGAATCTAAACGTAAACTGCAAAGGTTTTTAGGTATGTTGCAGTGGTGTAAAAAGTTCATACCGGGTTTGGCTAAACGCGCTGAACCGTTGTACAAACTAACTGGGAAGAACTGTGTTCGGGAAGTCACGGAGGTTCACCATCAGGCTTTTAGGAGCCTGAAAGAAGCACTTTTGTCTGTGCCATTCCTTAGGTATCCGGTTTTGGACGGGTCTGCGGATTTTGTCCTTCAGACAGATGCCAGTGGAACGGCACTAGGAGCAGTCCTTTACCAGGAGACCAAGGCAGACCGCTGGGTAATTGCTTACAATAGCAGAATTTTAAAAGCAGATGAGAAAAAGTGGTCAGCCACGGAAAGGGAATGCTTGGCAATTGTGTATGGCTTGAAGTTATACAAGCACTACTTAGTGGGTCATAAGGTGATCATAAGAACTGATCACAAACCTTTATTATCTATGAAGGTCAATGCCATGACCAATGGTAAGTTGAAGAGATGGTACTCGTTCATCTCTCAGTTCAACCATAAACTAGAGTATGTGCCTGGAAAACAAAATGCCATGGCAGACTTTTTGTCCAGGATGGATGAACCAGACGATCAAGCGGAAAAGATACCACCAAAATGGGAACACATGTTCTCAAAGGATAAACGAGAGTCCGAAAATCTGAAAGATCTTGAGGCACAGCTTATTGAGAAAAAACATCTCAATTTGGTGAAGAGATTCAGAATTCTGACAGATCGGAATCCTGAACACGGTACTCCGTTACATCCGGAGCCAAAAGGTAAGAAGAATCAGAGGACTGATATGAGTCCGAGATTCACCCAAATTTATCCAGAAGATTCTGAGGGTGATCCAGAATCAAACTCGCCTGCAGACTTGATAAATGCCGTAACTACAAGGAGCATGGCGAAGGAAGCGGAGAAGAGTAATCAGGCTCGGATCCAGCCTGATGGCAATCAGGTCAACGAAAAGGTAAGTAGGGGAAACCAGGACAAAGGTAAGGAAAAAAGAGTAACCTGGTTATACCCAGAAAAGGAACAAGAGTTTACTTTGGCAGACCCTAGAGAAGACGAATTACCAAAAGGGCTAATTAGAGATGATCTCATGGCCCTCTTGCAGAGAAAAGATGAGGTACTACGACCATACTTTGATAGATTGGGTCCAAATGGGACAACCAAGTATCATAGTGGATTTTATATCCAAAATGAAGTGTTATACCGCGAAGCCGGACAGGGATCGGATGATCAGGTGGTCGTCCCATCCTGCCTTAGGGACAATACTTTGCACCAGTACCACGGTGCCGTAATGATGACTCATCAGGGGTTCAAAAGGACCCTTGCTATGATTAAAAAACGGTTCTGGTGGCCTGGAATTGAAAAGGATGTCAGGCACTGGATTAAATTTTGTCCAGTTTGTCAAATGGCTAATCAGGGAAACACAGAAATTCCGCCACTGATACCAATTATTCCACAAGGTCCTTTCGACATAGTATCAGTGGATATCGTGGGTATTTCTCCACTTAGTGAGAAGAGACCGTATGTCATAGTCTTTCAAGACTATTTTACAAAGTGGGTTGAAGCTGAACTGATCCCAGATCAGTCAGCTAGCACCGTTGTAGATACTTTTCTACAAGCTATTGTATTTAGGCACGGGACTCCACGGAGATTACTCAGCGATAGAGGAGGTTGTTTTACCTCAGATCTAATGAAAGAGATCTGCAAGTTATTGGAGTGTCAAAAAATTTTTACAACAGCCTACCACCCACAAGGAAATGGTATGGTAGAAAGGTTCAACCAGACACTCATTAAACAGCTCAGAAAGGTGGCCATCGAGGAAAAAGATAACTGGCCAAGATACTTGAGAGCCGTGGTGTTTGCATATAATGCCACGCCACATGCAGCCACGGGGCAATCCCCATTTTCGTTGCTTAGAGGTCATGAGGCAACCTTCGGGTTAAACTTATCGAAAGCATACGATATTGTAATGCCGGACAGCAATGCTGAGGCATACAAATTTGTGTTGACCAATCATTTAGTCAACCTTTACGAGGATATTGCCAAAAATATCCAGAGTGCTGCCGAAAAATCGAAGAAATACTTCGATAAAAAGTCCAAACAAAATGGATTTAAAGAAAAGGATTGGGTTCTGCTTAAAGTAGACAAGCAGAAAAAACTAGGACTACCATGGTCCGGTCCGTTCATAGTTACGGACATTTCGCGAGAAGCAGAAAACGTTGTCACCATTGTACATTGGGACAACCCGCTAAATCGCCAAACTGTTTCAATCAGCAGGTTGAAACATTTTCGTTACGAGACCACTAGGGTCTTGCCGCGAATAGCGCGAGCCAATCAGGACGCGCCATGTGACGAAAATACGTCACTTTCCAATATGGCACAAACAGTTACAACTGGAGCGCCGATTCAAATGAAATCATTTGAAAATTCGCTCAAGGCGAATCTATGCGCGATCTCGCGCTGATTTTTTTTTATTTTATGTACATATCTCGCGCGTGTAAGTACTAATTTTAATTAAAATTGTATTAAATTGTAATATTTATCGCGTTTATGTAGTATTCGTATTAATTTTGTAAATTTTTCATATTTATTTCAGACTTTGGGAAAAATTCTTCGGAATTTTAGACCAAAGTGACAACCCAAAAAATTTCCGACATTTTTTCTAAAAAACTAATTTTCAAATTTTTCATTTTTTCAAAATCAAACTATAGCTGCCCCCGCTTATCTGAATTCTAAACTTCCATCGGAAGGAAGAAGTAAAATATTCCCCGAACCGCGATAAAAAGGAAATTAGCAAAATTGCTAGATTAAACTTTTTCAGCGTTCAAAAATTTTAAATAAATTTATCAATTTATTATTCGAAAACAAAAATTTCGAAAAGGAAAGAAATGGGAAAGGGCGCACGGAACCGCCAACAAGCTCTGACGCGCGAGTGGTCGCACACAGAGCGCCACGTTGAATATGGCAGGGCCCAGCACCGCCAAGACAACCGTTTTTTCTTCATCGACGGTAAGTTTCGAACTTATTTTTATCAAATATTCTTGGAAACCGCAGGTAATGCCCAGAAGTCACTGGAAGACCAGCTCGGCGCCCCAAAGGGCAGACGAGGTTAGAACTTAGAGGGAACGAAAAATGGGAGTACTGAGAAGCGGAAGCTCGAAGCCAAGCAGGGAATTTCCATTTTGGAAATATACCTGATACCACCGAGAGCTATACGATTCAAGGGAAACCTAGAACCTTGGGTTCAGCCCGTTTTAAAGTTTTATCATTCAAAAATTTATCAAAAATTATTTATTTTCAAATTAAATCAAATCATATCACTTTTTCGATATCAAATTCATTAAAAATTATCAATTTCGAGCGCTATAAAAATTGTAAATACAGGGCCATAAATGGAGCGTAGTTGGTCGCTCAAGCAGCTGGTCAGAGATTGGTGTCCGATCAAGTGGTGGACAATTGGATCAGGTCTACCCTCCCCAACATATAGAGGTAGCAAGGGTAAGATTTGGTAAGGTGTTAGTTGCCTACCAGCTCAATGTTTGTATATCAGTGGCTCACCTAACAACCTGCACTAAACTTAATTTTCTGCGAAACTTAACCCGCTTGGTGTTGTGGTGCTGGTGTAGTATAGACCCGAAAATGCGCTGAAAAAAGGGGAATAAAACACTAAAATTAATAGTACTTTATGTTTAGATTATAACGTCAAACGGGCCGTACGAATCCACGAACTGGATCAGTGGTTCAAAGCCACATTTGGGTACTGGCCGGCCAATCCCAAGGAACCTCGAATGGTAGACATCGGGAAGGTCAGCCAGGTACTCCATTTTATCCGAGAAGTATCAATCTTCAGAGGACAACCAGTTTGTGGCTTCGACGTTGAAAAAGTCAACCAGGATAAGGTCGCCGCCTTGTTCAAAACAAGGGAGGTCGACAATCCAATGGGAAAGCAGTTTGCCCGATATATCAGCTTCGCGCTAACGAATGGTCAAACTTACGTTATTGATACAACGTCGATGATGATCAAAGAGTGGACCAGCCTCCACGACTTCTTGAACTCCGACATGCTCTTCGCCGGATATGCCGTGCTGGAAGATCTGGTGAGTATCTATAACGTTTGTGGCGCAGGGCGAGATAATAAGGACAGGGACAAAACTGTCCCCTTACGGGAATTTCTAAGAAAGACCAAAGGTCGATACTTTGACTTAGACCGTTTCGCCCTCACCATGGTAGGAGTAAACCTGGAGAAGAAATGCTTTCAGACAGGTATATGTCCCGAAACTTTTCGGTTAAAGGGACTGTTCACGGAATTTTATTTGATAGACGTGGGCCCCTACCAATATGACTTTTCGTTAAAAGCGAACCGTGATCGGTTTGCCAAAAGGGGTATATTGCCGGAAGAGCTCAGATACGCCGCTCTAGACGCATACTACTCCTTATTGGTCATGTTTGCCGCCATTCACTATGGCATGGCCGATCAACTGCTTATGCAAATGCAGATTTTCGACCATGACAAGGCGGATCCCAAACAGATCAACACCATTGCCCTGCATTTTTATCAACAATATCTAATGATTCCGGGCAATGTGAACCGAGAAATGGGGCTGGGTACCCCAGTTATGGAAACCGATCAGGTTCAACCAAATATGGTCTATCACATGATGAAGTGTGAGATGTATAACCGTTGGGCGGTACAGATGCAGGGAAATAACACAGGTTATTATACCGCGCCCACGGAGTGTAATCCAGTTCGTCCGCAGGGAGTTCAGCTGCCAAGTGGTTTCTACCCACTACTGCCAAGAGATAACAAACCAATGAAGGACGATGGATACACCACAGATAGTGATCCCGACGAAATCCAGGACGTCCAGATACCAGACTGGGTTAATATTTCAAAATATATCCTGGAAAATCTCAAGTCAGGTGGAACCTACTGGGATTTAGACGGAAAAATTTCTTTAACGTTGTACGAAAACGCCAAGCTATACTGGCAACAAGCCGGGAAGCCCGATACCATTCCACAAGAGGTGTTTTCCTCTAATAACCACTACCCAGTGGGTATCGAGGGCCATAGACAGGCCTATAAGACCAATTTTTACATGCCAAACTTGGCAAAAATTTCAGGTATGCTGGATGAGCGAAACTTCCCAGAGTTAGAGGTCATCTGCAAATTTATGCCATTGGCTTATCATTTGGCATGGCCTCATTCTAGAGCGGAGTGCGACTATGAAACTAGCGCTCTGCTAAACTATAACTTTCTAAATAGTTATACTAAAGAGGGCCAGGAAATGATAAAGAAAATGTCCTGGAAGTCAGGCGACCGCCTGGCTTACTATTTAGAATTAGCAGCGACGCTACCGCCGTCGGAACCCCGCTTTCCATCTAAAAAAGGGGTATACGCATGGCAGAATCGGTTCGGTTTTGTCCCGCTACGATTTCGAGAAGCCGAAGAAATCCTACAAATTGGCGACGACAAATCGTTATTAAAGGACGGAGCCTACAAGGTAAATCCTTATTTCTATGTAACTTTTTACTACGTAGGCTTCGAGACTTTAACGCCAGGACTGCGGTATCCCATGACGGAAGACGCATCGCCGACCGACTACCCGATTACCTACGCACCAAGAAATCCGCTCGAGCTCAGACCGGAGTTTGTCAGTAAAAGCTTCCGGGAGAGAACAATCGCTTCGGAAATGCCCGGGTATACATTAACATATACCCCAGCTGGTGAGTTAATTTCTAAGGTACCGGTAAATCGTCCCTCAACTTCCCAAACAGCGCAAGCCGGAGGGACGGGACAGGTCAAAGCGCAGCCGCAGGCGCTAGCGCCAGTGGCCAAAGCTACACTAGCTTTGGACACTGCTGCTACGCAGGCAGCTGCAGTAGTTGTCGTGGTGCCCCCGCCAATCCAACCAGCGGTGGCACAGCCGACTCAAGTACCTCAAGTACAACAACCGGCCGAGCCTGAGCCAGAGGTTGTCACCATAATGCAATCAGTACCTCCAGCACCAGCTGTTTTACCGGCTAAAGTAAAGCAGCTGTTGCCGAAGATACGGAATTCAGACTCTGAGTCCAGTTCAGAGGAGGATGTAGAAGAAGAAGAAGAGGGTGAAATCCTCGAATCTGAGGGCCAGACATCAGAGAATAAGGATGCGATGGAGGCCAAAACTCAGAAACAGGCTCTTGAGGAGGAAAAAATCCAGACTCAAATTGACGAAGCAGTCACCAAAATGTCAGGGATCGATGTCAGACTGGAGAAGATGCAGGAAGCATCCCAGGAGATACCTGTGAAGGCCAAAGATCCTAAGGATCATGACCGTCAAGCGAAGCAAGAGGCCCTACAGGCCAAAATTCAAGAACAGAGAAGGCTGACGCAGCAGGAATTCCTGCGTCAGAGGGCAATCCAGAGGAAACTGAAGGAGCAGGCACTAGCCGACGATAGCTCAGATTCAGCCATCGCAGCGACAGAGCTGATGCGGAGGGGAAGAATTGCCGAGGAAGGTATTCCTGGAATTTATTCCCCAGACAAAGTTCAGCAAATGTTAGCTGAAGGGATGTCGGAAAAATTCATCCGGCACTTAGCCAAGGAAAAGGTAAGGCGTAGAAAGAGGATAGGTAAGGCCAAGCGACGCAGACTTGCAGCTCAGGGACAGCAGCAACAAGGAGCGGCCGCCACCGGATCCGAGAACGACGCCTACGATACGGCCGAAGAAACGACGACCCCACAATACTCGACGAGCCAAAAGTCGAGATCGGAGACTTCAAAGAGTCAGACGAGAACAGAGACTTCAAAAAGTCAGACGCGAACGGAGACCTCCATAGGCCAGACAAAATCGGATAGGACAACAGGGTCCACTGCGACAACATCGTACACTCAGACGCGAACGGTATCGAAAACCGGCGGAGAGGTTAGTACTTCTTCTGGCAAAAGTAAATCTGTGCCCTCCAGCTATACCGCAAGAAGTAGCAAACCTGCGGGAAGCGTATTGGTGAAGCCCGATCTTGAATCGGAGGAGAAATTGATCAAGAAGGTCAAACTGAATGTGGTAGCTACTAGACCCGAAAGGGAACCACAGCAGTTTGTCACTCCTGGTCAATTAGCCGAAACTCTGATTGATTATTGGGAGTGGCAACGGGAACAAAGGCGTCTAATTGGGCTGATCTCATTTGAAAATCCAGAGGTCGCCAATTACTTCGCCTTTGATCGGCAAGAACGGCCGATAATTTACAGAATGGTCAATGATGCCATGGCCGAGATTCACGAAAATTACCGTCAGCAATTCGAAATGCAGGGCGGATTTATGTTTGACGGAGAGCGCATCCCTGAGGAGATCTGGGAATGGATAATTTTAATTCTCATCCCCAGATGGCTTCAGGACTACGATGCCTCAGACGTCTTTATGGCCATTAGGTATGTGACCCTAATGATTTTTCTTCAGTTGGACTTCGCTCCGATCACGCCAACGGCAATTGGTAGGTGGTATGCCCAGGCGTGCTCGTTTGCGAACAGACAACTAGTCGTTGAGGCCCAGGGAAACCGCGTAGACGATGTCTACATTGCAGCCTTTAATCAGTATATTTTTATGGGCTCGCAAAGGTTAAACCAGATGGGTGTTAAGAGGAAGGCACCAGGCGATGACAGGTCGCAAGCTGATAAATATCAGCGAACGGCTGCCAAGAGCCCGAGTAAGTTTAAAGTGCCTAGACTCCCTCCGGCTAAGAAACAACCACCGATGATACAACAATCATCGGCTACGACCAGCCAGAGGTCATATAGTGAAGCTGCTAGCACCTCTTACAAAAGTCCGCTTTCTCGATCAAAATCAATATCATCAAAATCTCTTAATTCAACTTATCGGACACAAAAACCTCAGCGCAGCAGCTCCACTAGCAGTGGTCAAAGGCAGCAGGGGAGAGACGATATGTTCTCAAACCCGGCCCCGTACAGGGCTAGACCGGGGTATGACCAAGGTCAACCCAGGGGAGGCTTCAGAGGGCGCCCTCAGCGACCTTACAGAGGCCGAGGAACCTGGCAACACCAAGGTCAAGACCCGGATGCTCAATTCCATAATCCAAATTTTATGCCGCTAGGTAGACGCGGCGGAAGCCAACAAGGCCAAAATAGAGGCCAAGATGGAGGTCAGACCCGAGGCCAATTAGGTCAGAGGGGGTACTATCAAGGTAGACCTCGAGGAGGCTACCGAGGCGGCGGGCAGCAGCAGTAAATAGCCGCAAAATTTTGGCCCAAAAATTTCTTTTTCGTACATATATTTTTACTTATTTCATAAAACACAAAACCCAAAAACACTAATAAAATAACAAAAAATCCAAAAAAATCAAAAAACAAAAAATCCAAAAACATTTCTTTTCGGTGCTGCTGGCCATCAAAAATCTCTTTTTTTTGACAAAACCGGTGCAAAAACGCAACCGTAAAAAATATTTTAACTTTTGGCCACATTCTTGCTCAAATTTTTTAGCGCATTTTAAATTTTGTGATATCCGTACATTCCCGCGTCGTCTTTTTGTATCGTCATATAATCTCGTATTTTAGTTTAATTTAGAAAAAATAGAGACGCGGGAAGTCGATTTGCATGCGGTTAGACCCACGGCCAACGAATTGACACAGCATGCAGACCGAGCGGCCGAGCCCGAAGCCGACCACACATCCGGCACCGACGTTTACGTCATACTCCTTAGGGCAGGAGGTTATTCCATCAACGCCGAGGTCAAAATGGACGTCACTTGGCAGCCATTGCGGCGAAGCCCTTGGTATTCGTTGTGTCCAACGACCAGCACAGGAGTTCTATTAGGACAGACTGTGAAACGGGAGTCCGGTGAGACAAACTGTTTATCAGGAGTCAGCCGGAGTGGTAGATTTTTTTTTTTTGATTAATTCTTTTTTATGCCGGGGCAACCCGGCCAAAAGTTTTTTTTTCTACCTCCCGTAGGTCGGTTTCGACGCGCGAGGGATGTTGGGCACCCTGTTGATGCCAATTCGTGTGGGGAAATCGACATGCAAATCGACGAAAGGGACGACCAGCGGCGCAGACATTTGCATAGAATGGAGCGCCAAAGAAAGACGAAAAATGATAGTGAAATCATTCTTCAC